>CM024241.1:51733497-52237983 GCA_013421045.1 Propylea japonica | reverse complement strand
GTTCCCTGAGAATGTCCATTGATCGTCGCGATGTGTGGGCGGTTGCACCATCCTGTTGAAACCACACATTTTCCACGCCATTTTCTTCCATTTTGGGTCTAAGAAAATTTTCCAGCATGAAACATAGCGCTCGCTGTTGACTGTTACGGTTTGCCCATTTTCTTCAAAAAGTAGGGCCCCCAGACGCCTAGGCGGGAAAGAGCACACCACACAATCACTTTTGGGCTATGGAGGGGTTCCTGATGGATTTCCCGAGGATTTTCGTCACTCCAATATCGAAAATTCTGCCTGTTTACGGCGCCACAAAGGTGAAAATGGGCTTCGTCCGTGAAGAGCACAACATCGTCGTTTGGCAGTTCTCGGAGATCGCGACACAGGTTCGTACGGGTTTCAAAATCCCTTTCACTTAATTTCTGTGCAACAACCATTTTGTAGGGATGCATTTTGAGGTCCCGGTGCAAAATTCGCCGAATACTGCGGTTGGAAATCGCCAAAGCGAGCGAATGTTTTCGCGCCGAACGACGCGGGGAACGTTCAATCGCGGCTCTCACATTGGCCACGTTTTCAGGTCCTGTTGCTGTCCTGGGACGTCCAGGCGACTTCTTTTTCAATGCTGAACTCGTCTGTCTAAAATTTGACACCCACACTTTAATCGTAGCGTGATGTGGAACAGGATCATGATGCCCGAGTCCGAAATGAATTCGAAAAGCACGTTGTGTAGCAATTATCGAACCGCCGCATTCGATAAACCGCTCAATAACAAAAGCACGATGTTCACCAGACCAAGGCATGTTGACTACTGACAAATGGCATAAAACCAGCTTTCTAACGGTTTTTACCCCACTACTCTAACTGCTCTCTCTTCTGAGAAAAAGGGATTTGAAATCGGATAGGTTTTTCTGTCCCAGCCTGTAGTACAGAAAAATACTAGTGAGATAATGAATGACCTCCCTAACTATATGATTCCCAAATTTTCAATGCCTTCAAATGATACATCCATAGAGATAGAATAGAGAAGAGACGCTATAACATACAATTGTGTAAGGAAAAATGGAACCACTGGGCGGGGCTTATATATTACCAATATGGCTGAAAGTTCAGGGTTGAATTAAGTTGCCAGTTTTTTCTGTTTACGAATTTCACCAAAAAATACGACGTGTTGGGTCTTTAGAATCCTGTTCAAATAAGGGTCAATTGAATATCGAAAAACAATTTTTCTTCAGGCGATAATATGCACATATAAAAAGATATCAGATTACCAAGACATACTAGCAAAAATTTCGAATGCGGATCTGTTCAGTACTCATCCCTACCTGTGATATGTTTTTCCTCTAATTTTCTTATCTGTCCCTTCTCTGCTTGTAGAAAGCCATACAGCACACGATACCATTTTATTATTGTTTATTAAGCACAAGAAATCTCAATGTATTTTTAGAAAAAATTCAATGATTGTCAAAATTCGACGTATATCAGTAATATGGCGGATCTGATACCACTTTCATTTTATTGATAGCAACTCTATACTATTCTATCTCTATGGATACATCTCATTCATGATAGTCCAAGAATATTGTTTTTCTAATATCTGTAGACACTAATTTTCTTTCCTTTTTGAGCGCTCGTTCTCCTTAAACGAGTGCTATATCGTTTTTCTCAAATGTCGGTAATTTTCGAATTTTGAACCGAAAATGGTCTCAAACGATAGGGTTCTACTGCCTGATGACGAATTTGTGGTCAAATTCAATTCTGTCCGTGGGGTCGTCCGGCCGTCTGTTAGCACAATAACTTTCGAAGGAATTGTCATAGAAACTTGAAGTTTTCAGGGTGGGTTCGGTTCCCAAATGGCTCGGTTAAGTTCGTTAAACAGCCAAATCGTACAGGGTGTTTCGCTCGTACCCAAAAAAGAAGCTACCCGCTTCTTCCGGTTTACGAAGGTTCTTTAATAAAATAATGGAGAAGATGAGTTCATGAATATATTCCTACAGATTCTACAGTTACGTTTTCACAAAATCTGACATATATGAACTCTCAAAAATGACAACTTGCTCGACTGTCTCGCCGCCTTCTTGAAAGTTGGTTGTTTCACAAGTGATCTTGTCTCCGACATAATCCATCTGAAAAATGTGTGTGGACAAAGGCACATTTTTCACAGATAAAAAGGAGACATAAACAAGTGTCTGAAAAGCAATAAAATCAAAAGTTCATACGATAGTCCTTCAAAAAAAACACAATTTTCCGTTTGACTAAACGAAACAAAAAGGCATTCGGGAGATGCGCCCGGTTCGAGTTCTTCTCGATTTCGACACTCCCGCACTAAAACTGTCTTCTGGAGCAGCAATCTTTGGTACGGGCGGATCTTGACATTGACTCTTTCTTCTATCGTGCATTTTATTTTCCCTGAACCTGAGCAACATCGACGGAATCAACCCTATCAAGTTTGGCCCTTTTTGTAAACAGTGATTCAGTGCAGACCCTCCTGTCTCATGTGCTGATGCGTCAAATACTGGGCTGATCCATAGGCTGATCTTGGTGGTAGCGCTGCTTTCTTTTAAAACTGGTCGGTGCGGCAGATAGTGACCTTTGTTACGGTCAATTTCTTTGGAAGGTCCAACTACTTCGATTATACCCTCTTTCTCCCATTCTACAAAAACTTCATCATATCGCTCAAAAAGTCCATCTTTTTTCAGCTTGCTGAAAGTATTTATCAACCTTTTCTGAGCCATTTTGTAATTTGTAGGAGGTGCAGGTAGGCCGTCAATCCATGGAAGTTGGACCTCATAACGTCCATTTTTATCTTCTGTTACCGTCTGAGTTAATGCTTCCCTAACGGCTTTGACATTTTCTTCCTTGCTACGTTTGTCTGAAGGATCTTTTATGCCAATAGTTTCAAGTTCCCATAAATTGCTAATTGAAACATCCTTGACAAGCAAATATGGAGTCGTCATCACCACATCCGATCGAATAATTTGGTTTGGCATTTTGCCCATATTATGGCTGCAGATGCTAGCTGCTGTAGCTGACTCACCTTGTATTTTCTCAATTTTAAACCTTGCTGAAACAAACTTCCTGTTGTATTCCTCGCAGCTTTCAATTTCTCGAATCAAATCTTCTTCCGAGGCACTGTCTAACACAAGTTCATAGATTTGATTGTTCAACACTTTCAATTCATCTGATTTTGTCCTTAAAAGTTCAAATGTAATTTCTACCGACACTGTACCTACGGGCTCATCACTGAATAATCCATCAAGTTCATCTGTGTATTTTGTGAATATGCTCCGAATGAATTTCCGGCTTTTCTTTAAATTCTTTTCGTTGGCCATATTCACTAAGCAATTTTCGATTAAAGGATACAAAACACTGAAACGTGGTAAAAGTTTGTGCAACAAACTCGGTCAAACCACCAAACCGTCCAAATTCTCAAAATCTCTGGAACGTGGTAAAAGTTTGTGCAACAAACTCGGTCAAACCTCCAAATCGTCCAGATTCTCAAAATCCTGAATCGCAAAGTTCTTCTCCAACGTAAAATTATCCTGTCACGGTCGCCAAATGTTTCGCTCGTACCCAAAAAAGAAGCTACCCGCTTCTTCCGGTTTACGAAGGTTCTTTAATGAAATAATGGAGAAGATGAGTTCATGAATATATTCCTACAGATTCTACAGATACACTTTTTAAGTTTTTACAAAATCTGACCTATATGAACTCTCAAAAATGACAACTCCCTCGACTCTCGCCGCCTTCTTGAAAGTTGGTTTTTTCCACACCAGTCATCTAGTCTCCGACACAGGGTGTTCCATAAAATATGGCCATGCAAAATTTTTGTTCCTCAATAACTCCAGAAAAAAATCCGTTTCGAATGAAATCTATTTCATGATTACAGTTTGATACGCTGAATGTTCATGCAGATTTTTTTGTCCATGGTGTTGAATGTTCATCCAAAATTTCGTGGCCATAGTTTTAACAGAACCATAGAAAATTTTTTCTGTGAAAAAAGATTGATATAAAGAATCTTCATGCAAAGTTTGGTGGCCATATTATTGACAGAACAATGGAAAATTCAATTGAAATATTGAAAAGAAGAATCTTCATATCTCCATAACGGATATCCTATTCAGGTGAATTTTTTTTTTGGGAATGAAGACTGATATACTGAATGTAGGGATTGCAAATTTACCGAATTTCAGTTTACCGGTAATTCGGTAAATTATTTTAAAATTACCGATTTACCGGTATTTACCGGTTTTTCTTACCGAAAAAAAATTAACCCACAGAATGAATAACAAAACTTTATTTCATTCTTAATCTTAATCTTAATCTTAGTGCAAAGTGTTTCTGCCACAGAAAAAGCTCTTTCGGACTCCACACTAGTAGGCCGAGTTGTCATTAGTTCTGCGATAACCATTTTCAAGTATTTCCCCTGAATCCCGAAGGGGAGAAGTTCCGAAAATATTGCATTTTGGTTTTCACACACTGTTGAACATTATTAAACGTAGCCTGATGTCTTATGATTGGAAGGGTACTGTTTATTTCAATTTTGTTTCTGATCGCTAATTGGAGCTTTTCTTCAATGGACAATGCAGCATTATTCGATTTGGATGTTGTCAGCTTATCATTTTTTACCGAAATTACCGGTAAAAGATGCCGGTTTCTTCGTCGGTAATTGAAGAACTTTTAAGGCGGTAAATCGGTTTACCGGTAAATCGGTAAACCGGTTTGCAATCCCTAACTGAATGCTCATGCGAAATTTCGAGAGGATCGCATCATCAGTACCATAGAATTTAATTTTTGTAATTATGTATTTTTTACATATTTCATTTTTCGAATAATTCAATTAATAATAATATAATTCCGATTGTACTGAGATTCTGCATTTATATATTTGGTATCAATCTCAAATCCTATATACAATTTTGAGGTAATAGTCTCATTACTCCACCGAAGAACGAGCGCTAAATAGCTCCAGGCTCAGGGCTTTTCTTAAATTTTTTATTATCACAACGATGTACCTGAAACCCACATAAATAAAGTGTATCATGTGCTCAAGGGTCAGCCTGAAGATGTAAAAAGATTATAAATCTGAAAATTGTTGGTTTTAATAATAATTTCGTTTCAATTATGATCAACCACCAACCAGTATAGGCTGAAACAGTTTAACATTATAGATTAGTCAGTAAGATGAATCACTCCGTATCATGAATATATTTGATAATTAATTAATTGCCCCTCTTTTCAGTCGGCTTTCAAAATATCGAATAAGTTATTCATTCTAAGGAAATTTGAAACCCTTCAACGTGAGGTGTCAATCGACCCCTGCTCCCCCAAATTCTTGGCATTATAAAGCCCTCATCAGGTGTTGCATTTTCACAGTATCGTAACATATTGATTTGGAAAGAGCATCCATTGATATATTATTAAGGGCTACTTCCATCATATTTATTTTACTATTCAACGTTTCGGCCGGCATTCTCCAGCCGTCGTCAGGAATTCATTTTAGACTACTAACTCTCAAAAATACAACTTTCGGTACTCTTAAGAATGTTGCCGTTTTTGACAGTTCTCAGAAAACAATCGACAACTTCGATCTTATTTTGATTTATTCAGAAGTCAAAAATTCATTCGATCTTTTTTAGACTGGATTATTGGTGCCGGTATGTTAATATTCGGTTACTGACACTAAAGCTGTTTCCTTAATTTCTCTAATGATCCTATTTCAAGTAGCAAATTGACTCTCCTCGTCGTACTCAACCACTAATGAGTGATAGAAACCCAAATTGGTCAAAATTGCAAATAAATTT
Organism: Propylea japonica; assembly: GCA_013421045.1. NCBI lineage: Eukaryota > Metazoa > Arthropoda > Insecta > Coleoptera > Coccinellidae > Propylea > Propylea japonica. The sequence continues at coordinate 52,232,191 of CM024241.1, read as the reverse complement.
CATAAATTTATCTTAGTTATGTCATAATACGAACCGGAAATTCTTCTGTTCCTTGGAAATTTAAATTAGTTTCAGCTTAGGAATTCTAGTATAAGCAGCACCGTCTCTGAATAAAAATAATAGTATATTGATCTACAGAAAATTCTGACAAAACTGAATTCAGAATAATAGGGCGTTAGTGAATGAGTATGACAGAATTCAGGAGCTGATTCAGCATGAAAAAATAATGATATCAAGCTGGACAACTTTTATTTTCTACTGCTTCGTTTTCCTATACAGGGTGACTGGTGACGTAAGGGACAACGGCTAACTGGAGTTAGAGGATTTCAAACTGAATGAGGATTGTGGGTTTAAATGTCCCATAAGGCTATTAGTTTCAGAGATACAGGGTGTTTTCTGCAAAAGTGCTTGAACTATAAACTCCCATATTAATATGGGTAATTTTTCGCTGATATTTGGCAAGCTTGTTACTATACATATTCTCCATCAGATCGAGAAAAAAAATACAAAAATTGCTGGTCCGTTTTCAAAAATTTCAAATGCCGTGTCAGTGATGATATCACTCGGTATATGAGATAAAAGAAATTGAAATGGAAAATTGGAATTTGCAAAAAAAACTGAGTAAAAATCAGTTTTTCGTTTGAATAACACAAATTTTTCATAGCTTTTATGATACGTTCAAAATCGAATATTACAATTTATTCATATTCACTTGAAGAAACATACTATTCATGATAGAAAAAACACTGAATTCGAGATGCTCAAATAATCCTGACGCATAATGATCTTTGCCCACAAACAGTCTCAGACATATTCTTGTAAAATAAGCGCTCTTTGTCCATAAACACCCCATTAAGATGTGGAACAGCGTCTAATCAGTAATTGCCCTACCTTGTTTCTTCTTTCCTTCGCATCTCCTAAAAACAATCCGATTACTAACTCGTACAAAAATCCCCAGAGATACTTACAGAAAGATTAGTCTACAGGGAACAGGAAACAATTACCAGTAAGAACCATATAAACCCATGTAGCAGATGTTGAATAGCATATCTATATAAGAACAGTTATTTATATGTACCTCCGAACCAGTCTCTGTTTTTCTTTTCTCTTTTCCTCGCATTGCTAATAAATTTACGTAAAATATACGGGGTGCCCAGAATTGGTGATCCCTGAACTGAAACTTTCTAACCCTACGAGAAAATAAGTGGCACAATGGGGTCATCTTTTCTTGAAAAAATCATTATGCCGTCACCGCGTTGCTCTACAGTGTTTTGTTTTCAATTTATAAGCCAAAATTGACATTAGGGCAATTTTAACTTTGGTCATTTTCTCCTTTCCCCTTCGTGCTATAAACATGAAACAAAACCAATTTACAGACACTTTTTTGATAGGAATCTGTAGAGGCTCTTATTTTTGCTGAGAAGTTCTTTTTCTGATTTATTACATAAACTTTCGTTTTTCTAATGGATACAATAATTAATTTTTAACAAAAAATAATCTCGTTCCCTTGTTCCAAAAATATATAACAGGTCATATATCGCTCCTGGTACAATTTTGTTCATCATAGTCCATCAGAATTGAGAGGCTTCTTGGACCAACCCTTGCCCCCTAGTGTCACCACTGATGACATGTTATATATTTTTGAAACGGGAAAAAACTGTGATTATTTTTGAGTGAAAATAAATTAGTATTTCCATAGGAGAAAACGAAAGTTCATGTGATAAATCAGGAAGGATGACCGCATTGTGCCAATCATTTTTCTCTATTTTACAGGATTAAATAGTTGTAAATTAGGGATCACCAATTCTGATTACTTTGTCTGTATAGGGTCAGCCAAATTTAATACTTTTGAATGGAAAGTCCTATTTTTAACAACTAAACAACTGATGTCGGTCTCTGAAGACCACTTTTCATGAAAAACTTATTGGTGAAAGTTACACATAAATATTTATGACCGTCTCATAGTTAGCGGGTGTTTCTTTTCTCGAAAATGTGCATTTTTGAAATACTTCTGTAACTTATCCCCCGATGGAAATTTATTTTTTCTGTGAAAACATTACTTCAGGATAATTTCTCGTGAAATCTTACGTTAGTTATGTTCTTTGCAAATTGATGATTCATCAGATTTTCTTATCAAAATTTCTTATTCAAACGACACTATATTTTTTTTACAGATTTCCATGGAGCTTGAAATGAAAATTCCGAATACATAGCATACTTGATATTTTTCAGAGTAATGCTTGAGATATTTAGCTTTCAACTTCGAATGTTCAACAAAAGAAAGCATTGTTCCTAAAAATATCAATTATACTATATGAAGGGTTTTCCAATAAGAGGTGTTATTTTGACATTCAAAGAAAAATTCCATTTTTCAATATGAATGATCGGATGTTTATTTCATTATAAATAAGAAGCTATGCAGTTAATAGTTGAAAATAACATCAGGCAAATGACCACCACAGCCACGCCTACAGGACCATATCCTTTCAATGGAATTTTCCATAACAAAATCGCGAAGTGATTGCCCTATGTCCTCGATAGTCTCGCGAATTCCATCTTTGAGGTCTTTAATCGACGCTGGGCTTTTGGCGTAAACCTTCTCTTTCACGTGTCCTCAAAGGAAGAAGTCGCAAGGTGTTCAATCACAAGATCTCGGTGGCCTCATCACTCAAGATGATTTTTCGATGGAATTCTGGATCATTTTCATGCATTTTAACAAACGACCCAATCAGCAAAGACACGACGTTGTTGATGATCGACCGGCTTTAGTTCTTGTGTTAACTGAACTTCATAAGCCTTATGACCCGAATCTTTATGTAAAATACGGTGTAATGACGTTTGTGGAATGCCTAATTCCAAAGAACGATGAGGAATGCACAAACCTGGGTTTTCTTCAACATTTTCCGCTACAGCAGCAATATTTTCGGCTGTTCTTGATCGACGTGCAAGGGTTTTATTCTTCCAATCACTAACTTGTCCCAACAGCTCGAATTTTTCCACCAATTTTTTATTGCGGTCTGACAAGGTGCTTCACGACGACCCAAAAATGTTCGAGTTTTACGAACCATCTCTGTCAAATTTTCACCATTTTATATTAAATTTTAATAATTTCAATGCGTTCTTGAAGCGTGTATCGTTCCATTTTTATTAATGGCGTAGTTTCACTTGTCAAATGTCAAAAAATGACAGCTTCAAAACGTGACATCTACCGAAATAGCGGGATATTCAAAATAACACATCTTATTGGAAAACCCTTTATTTGGAATTGCAATTTCAAGATCTATTGTAAGTTGTGCCATTTAAATACAAAAAATTTATAAGAAAATCTGACGAAATGTCTATTTGCGAAAAACATAATAACAGCAAAAAGGAGATTTCCATCACATAAGATAAGTTACAGCAGTGTTTTCGAGAAACACCTGGTAACTATAAAACGATCTTAGATATTCACGTATAGTTTTCACTGAATATAAAAATTGGCCTTCAGACACCGACATCAGTTTTTGTCTATCTGTGACTTTCCATTCAAAAGTGTTGAATTTAACCCCCTGTATACAAGTGGCCAGTGTTAATTGATTATTTGCGCGTGTTTTTGGGAATTCGAAACATCACTGGTATTCGATTCGTAAAAGTGAAAATTAGTGTTAGTTGACCCCAGGCTAAGATAAATTGACGTGTAGTTCATCATGGTGTACCGTTTATGGCAACTACAATAATTACATGTGAGAATTTCTTCCGTAGCTGAGAGAAGAACAACGACGGCCAGGGCCATTCCGTACGTTTTCGAAGACAATTATTTTTGTTGCTTATTGTTTACAGTTAATTTTATGTAATTCCTAGTCGTAAGCTTATGCAAAGAACGATGAATATTTATAATTGGATTCAACTGTACCTTAGTATTCTTCAGAATCGTTGCAAAATGTGATTATTTCATGTGAAGAAACGGAGGAAGTTGGTTCCTGAGTTTCAATTTAACCTTATCTGATAATTGGGTATGAATTGTGTTTAATTTGATATTATGAAAAATTATTATTATGCCGGTTTTGGTTGAGGTTACCATAAAATATGACCGTGAACTTGGTTTGCAGAATGAAATTGGGTCAAAAGTAATTTAATTTATTTTAGTGCTATATAAATGCCAATAGTTGAATTATTTTTCATTGCCGTTGAATGAAAATAATCTGGACTTATCGTCATTTCATAGTTTTTCATAGTTATGTTGTCAATTTGAAACACCTAAATGAAATGAATGGAGTTTGCAGTTCGCTCTAGTTTCATTGCAAAATTACACACAGTTTATTTCATTATTATTTCAGGTAAATGACTTGTGTTTCGGTGTTACGACCATTTTCGGAGGAGTACAAAAAGTATCTAGACTAGATATTAATTAAGTAACAAATAGTTATTTAATCAACTAGGTTATCAAGGACAGCGATTAATGATCAAGATATTTCAACTCATGAGCGGAGCGAACGCGTTAATATTTGTAGACCATTAGTCGCTGGATTAATAACCGAGTTGATTACAAGATTTTTCTGTCGATCTCAACATAAATTTTGAATAAATTCTTGATTGAAATACATTGTCTTCTTGCACAAGACATACATTTGACATAATGGAATTTCTATGTTCCAGTAGAGTTTCGACATTTATCGTAGTGCTTCTGAATATTTTGTGTACGGTTGCCATGAGGATTGCACATTACAATATAGCAAACAATTGAACATTAAAAAGGGTCAGTAATGTTCAACTTCTTACACATTAAAATCACCTTTTATTTCGAGAAAAAAAAATTTCGGAAAAAACTATTTTCGTGGCGGCGTTACACCAGCAGGGCACCTTCAAGGAATTTTAAAATTTTTATGTCCTCGTTTTGCTCTCGTTTCGCTCCGTTACGCTCACCCCTCAGTTTATTTTGCTCACCTATGTACATTAATTGAGCTAGAGACAATTCAAAGTTCCCTGCTGATTTAACATTACACCAGCAGGATACCTTTAACGGATCTTGCCGATATTGGTGTCATTCGAAAGCTCTCGTTTTGCTTCGATTTGCTAACCAATCTGTTCATATTCCTCGCATATACTTTGTCTCGCCCTAGCGAGTGAGGTGTCAGCGTTTTGCTCCTGTTTTGCTCTTTTCAAAATTGAGAACAGTTTCTCTCTACGATCCACCGTTACCGAGATATAAAAATTCAATGTGTGGAATTGTCTATAGCTCAATGTATATAGGTGAGTGGTGAGCGAAACAGAGCAAAATGGGAGCAAAACGAGGACATAAAATTTTTAGAAATCCTTGAAGGTGCCCTGCTGGTGTAGAGACGCCTATTTTCGGGCGTGTTGTATACAGTATTTTTTTTGGAAACCGTGTAGATAAGCACTATCGCTACCGCTGCTGCTTTCCATATCTGGACATTTGAGAATTTACCATTTAGGAAAATAATAATGGCGCGCCAACTCCAGCAAAATTTAGCCAGGACCTTGTTATTAGAAAATTAGGAAAAAATATCTGCCTGTGTGATGAGGACTCAGCAATTCAAGTCACTTAAACTGTCGAACTTGAAATCCTGTAGTTCCTTTTGGGTTATTGTCATTAGAAGATATCCCTTATGTTTATAAATATTTTTCAGAAGCTTTAACCGGTCGATTTAAAATTAAATATTTGGGTGTGAATTGCTTATGCGCGAATGTATAAATACATGATTTTAAAATAAGTAATTTGTGAGCCGAATATTGCCATATTTTCGAAACTAATAATAATTTCTGAACTATAATTCGCATCCGTTGCGTGAAAGTGTATCACAGTAAGGGAAAAAAATTCAAAAACATATTCTTAATTTTCGTAGAACCTGTTCCTATCAGGAATGTAATTATCACAAAATGACCAAATTTTTTAATTCGATTAATTGAAAATATGTGTGACAAAGATCTATGATGTTCGTATTGTACAGGGTCCGGCAGAAGTCATGACACGAAAGTAAAGTTCAATAAAAACACGAAAACGTACTCTAATTCAATATTTTTTATATTTAATACATTCCATAAGATGTGCAATTTATGTATGACTAGCTGACCCGTGCCCACTCCGTTGGGCATAGGAATGTTAATAATCCTTTTTTAGTACTTCTGTACTAAAACCCTATTAGGTTAGGGTTATACGTGGGTATAGTTAGTATTTTCATGCTAATACAAAATTCGAACGTAATTATGTCCGAAAGAAAAACATTTTTTGCGGGATTTGCGATAAACGAAAACCATGAGAACCAAGTCGCGGGAAAAGTTAGTTTGGTTATGGTAGTTCTAATTGTTCCAAACTTCTCTGTAAACTATATTAGATGTATTATCATTATTTGGTAGCAAAATATATTGTCTATCAGGACTTCAAACCCGAGATAAGCCAACATAAACTGCCCATGGGAAAAACACGGTTTTCTCAGGTCAATGCCCACCAGAGAGAATGTTTGACCTTGGGACTTGTTAATAGTGAGGGCGAAAGAGATCTTCACTGGGAACTGTAGCCTTTTGAACGGTATGGGTAAATCAGTGGGAATCATGGGTATCCGCGGAATATAAGCCAGTTGTCCCACTGCTGGCCCTGTGAGAATGGTCGCCACAATTATATTCCCGTAACTCTTTAGTAAGCAGCCTTGTCCCATTACACATGTTGGGGGGCCCAAGTTTCTTAATAACATGATAGGAATGCCAACCTTTAACACGAGGTCATGAGGAGGTAAGCCAGAAGGGTTTAAAGAATTTAAAAATTCTTGGGGATAGTGCACTGTATCCTCAATACTGCACACCTTATCAATGGACTTATAGTGTTTGACCTGACCGGGAATTTTCTCTAAAATGAGTTTATTCATTTCATTGAATAATTCGTTTCTGGGTGACAATATTGCCCTAGAACAAAGCCAATGATGATCTCTCTCCAATAAATTTTCAAGACCGGGATATATTGCGTCAATAAGATGTTCCAACCTGTGCAATATGTGTCCTAATGTCTCATCAAGTTTAATGTCAATGCTGTTGGTGTTAGGAGACAATTTTTCCTTCGCCTAGATTGAGTAGTTGACGCGGGAAGTCGTCATCGTCGTTGTCGTTCAAATAGGCTCTCATGTTAGTTCGTAAATTGAGAGATGCAACCGAACTCCATAAATGAGATGCTTTCAAGCATGCTCTGATGACATCTGCGCGTGTTCCTTTCGTTACTACAGGCAGTGTTTGCCGAAAATCGCCCGCGAAAAACAAAAGTAACGCCACTCATTATAGCATCAGAGTTCTGAAGTCTTTGAGCGTTCGGTTTAATGCTTCAACATGAGCTCTATGGCTCATGTCCCATATAATTAATGATGTTTCTTGTAAAAGTTTCCCGAGTGGCCCGTTTTTCGTATAGAACAAACTGACTGTTGCTCTAATGAGACTGTCAGAGGTAGCTTAAAGGTGGAGTGTGCTTTTTTCCATCAGTTAACAAAGTAGCGGCTATCCCCGAAGAGGCAACGGCTAGTGCATTTCGTCCGGATCGTCTTACTTTTGCCAATACCAAATTTGCGAGAAACGTTTTACCAGTGCCTCCGGGGCGTCAAGAAAGAAAGTTAAACCTCTGTTATTTAGCACACTGTCAATTATTGCATCAAAAGCTTGTCTCTGGTCTCTGACTAATTTCGGTATATTTTCATTGATAAAAACTGACAACCCATTGGTGTCGTACTAACGTATGATTATGTCCAATGTATTGTTATGTGGCCGAATTGGAGAAGGTAAACCAAAATCACTTAATAATTACGAAAAATTCAATTTCGGGAACGTCCTTTGCCTAAGGAGCCGACCAAACGATTGAGCCGCGCAGATCAGATACCTACCTCTCACATGGAAATGGCCACGCCCCTTTCTCCCGAAGCGAGCACGACACGAACCGAATTAACCCGAAAACATCGCGCGCCGGCACCGTGCGCTGCTTTGGCCTTCATACGTTTTTTCTCCGAGTCACTTTGAAAAACGGGCTACCACGTAATAGCCTTTATATTTTCGGTTTTTTATATAACCTATGGCACTCATGAATAATGTGGCTTTCTATTGGTGAAAGAATTTTCAAAATCGGTTCAGTAGATCCCGAGATAAGCTCTTACAATTTAATAAATATACAAACACACAAACTTTACCTCTTTATAATATTAGTATAGATAAACAACTTCTGGCATATGACGACCTTCGTTGGTGATACAGGCTTGAAGGCGGAAACGAAAACTTCGCATAGCTCGCTCGGTCATTTCCCGTGGAATTGCTGCGATTTCTTGAATTATTGCGGCTTTAAGTACTTCCAGTTTTTAGGACGGTGTTTGTAGACCTCTGCCTTTAAGTGTCCCCACAGTAAAAAAATCACAGGGGGGCGAGATCGGGAGACCTTGGGGGCCAATTAATATCCCCTCTGCGGGAGATGGCACGGACCGGGAAGAGCTCGCGCACCAATGCCATTGATCGAGTGGCTGTGTGGGCCGTAGCGCCGTCCTGTTGGAACCAAACCTCATCTAAGCCTTCCTCGTCAATTTCTTTCTCGAATTCTGCGAGTCTGGGTTGAAAAAAGTCCCTCAACATGGCCACATAGCGATCAGAAGTGACTTTTATAGGCGACTCGCCATTTTGAAAAAAACACTTCACAACGAGCGCACGTTGTTTACCCGACCATGACATGTTGGATACTGAAAATGGCAACGTCGAAGCTACACAACGCACGCAATCCCACTCCGCTACTCCCACCACAGCCTAAACAAACGCCCTCTACTTTCGTGTCATGACTTCTGCCGGACCCTGTATATAATATCCAAATTGAATTATCGCTGTTGTGAAATTGTGAATATCATATGAGTCAGAAGATTTTTAACGCATATTCATATTGGGAGTATGATAATTCAAATTCGAACATTGTCAAAGCTATTGGTTTATTTGCTTTCATACTTTTTTATGAACTCAAATTTCGAGGTAGGTTAAAGATTTGAAATACAAATGAATATAATGTAAACAATAGCTTTGAGAAGAGCGCAAAAGCTTTAATTTTTCAACAATGGTATTAATACAATCTTCAAATAATTGAGCATTTTGGACTCATATTAGATCTTAGAACATAATACACGTTCAGAACTATTCAGAAGAGGGACTACAGAAATATACGAGAAAAAACAATATGGCGTCCATAAAGAAAACAAGGTTTGAATGCTCTCAAGTGGTTTCGTGCTTTTCAGAATCTTGTGGATGTGACCATTTCTGTTTTATTTTCTCTTAAGTATCTATCTAGTTTTCTAGTCGTATTATGATCTTATAGAAAAATAAATTGTAAATTAATCGAATGATTCCAAGCCACCATCTTGCACAAATTCATTGGATCACTACCAGGAAAAGATTAACCCTTCTAATTCCTGCCTTGAAGACCAAGCGCGCCCAGCCAGACAATGTAAACATTTGTGAAAAATACCTCAAATTAAGCAAACGAATAATGAGATCGACAGAGAAAAACGATGAATTGCAAAATGTGTGACACCGTTATAGACGAACCAAAGAACGATTACACATTATCGGTTGTAACATGAGAGCTGGAAAAGGAGTGAGCAAAAGCTTTTGACTTTACATTATTAGGTTTTTCTTCGACTAGTATACCTTTATGTAACTGATTTCGTTCTTTTACAGAACCTTGTGGATGTGACCATTTTTGTTTCATTTCCTCGTGAGTATCTGTCTAGTGATTTACATAGTCGTATTATGGTTTTAGAGAAAAATAAATTATGATTAAAACAAATGATTCTATTTCTCGATCTTCATAGAATTCATAGAATCACCACCAAGAAATGATGAACCCTTCTGATTCCCGTCTTAAGGACCAAGCTCGCCCAGCCAGACAATGTTAACATTCGCGGAAAACACCTCCAATTAACCAAACGAATAATGAGATCGAGGGAGTTAACGATGAATCGCAAAATGTGTAACACCGTTATCGAAGAACCAAGGACGATTACACACTCTCGGTCGTGACATTGGAACTGTAAAGGGAGTGTTCAAAAGCTTCTGATTGCAGCTTATCAAAACCTTCTTCATATTTTAAACCCTGCGGAACCTTGTAGATGTGACCATTTTTGTTTTATGGATGGAAACTTCTAATCCCGTCTGGAAGACCATGCTCACCCAGCCCGACAATGTTAACATTCGCGAAAAAACCTCCAATTAGGCAAACGAATAATGAGACAGAGGGAGATTAACGATGAATGGAATGATGATGATGATGGAATGATGAGTGGAACCTTGTGGATGTGATCATTTTTGTTTTATTTCCTTGTAAGTATCTGCCTAGTGATGTCTTGTACTATTCTGATTTTATAGAAGAATAATTCATGATTAAATCGAATGATTCCAAGCCACGATCTTGGTGGAATTCGAAGGATCACCACCAGGAAATGATGAACCCTTCTAATTCCCGTCTTGAAGACCAAGCTCGCCCAGCCAGACAATGTTAACATTCGCGGAAAACACCTCAAATTAAGCAAACGAATAATGAGATCGACAGAGATTAACGATGAATTGCAAAATGTATCGTACCGTTATCGAAGAACCAAAGGACGAATACACACTCTCGGTCGTGACATTGGTCTTGTAAAGGGGATGTTCAAAAGATTCTGACTACAGCTTATCAGAACTTACTACAAATTTTAAACCCTCAAGTGATTTCGTGCTTTTGCGGAACCTTGTGGATGTGACCATTTTTGTTTTATTTCCTTGTTAGTATCTGTCTAGTGATCTCTTGTACTTTTCTGATCTTATAGAAAAATAATTTATGATTAAATCAAATGATTCCAAGACACGATCTTGGTGAAATTCAAAGGATCACCACCAGGAAATGATGAACCCTTCTATTCCCGTCTTGAAGACCAAGCTCACCCTGCCAGACAATGTTAACTTTTGCAAAAAATACCTCAAATTAAGCCAACGAATAATGAGATCGAGGGAGATTAATGATGAATTGCAAAATGTGTCACACCGTTATCGAAGAACCAAAGGACGATTCGGTACACACCCTCGGTAGTAACATTGAAGGTATAGCTTTCTATGGAAAGGGAGTTCCTTCATATTTTATATCCTTATGTGATATCGTAGTTTGGCTGAACCTTGAGAATGTAACCATGTTCATTTTTCCTCGTAAGAATGCTTGTTTTGGTTCGGAGGTCAGAACTGTCCCAGGACAGTTCGCACATGCGCAGTTCCCAATATGTGTTTTGGTTGATTCCGAACCGGTTCTGGATCCCGAATCCAGTTCGAGAATCAGAGGTGTATTCTGGAACTGTCCTGGGAGAGTTCTTATTTCGGAAACAAAACAAAGCTTATATGTCTACTGATCAAGTCGTTTGTCTTTAGATCTCATAGAAAAATGAATTTGTATTATTAAATCGAATGATTCCGAGGCACGATCTTGTTAGAATATATTGGTTCACCACCAGGAAATAATGAACCTTCTAATTCCAGTCTTGAAGACCAAGCTCTTCCAGTCAGACAATGTTAACATTTGCGAAAAACACCTCAAAGTACGCAAACGAATAATGAGATCGACAGAGATTAAAGATGAATTGCAAAATGTGTCGTACTGTTATAAGAAGAACCAAAGAACGATACACAGTACACACTCTCGGTCGTGACATTGGAGCTGTAAAGGGAATGTTCAAAAGCTTCTGACTTCAGCTTATCAGAACTCTCTTCAAATTTCAAACCCTTAAGTGATTTCGAGCTTTTGCGGACCTTGTCGAAGTGACCATTTTTCTTTTATCTCCATGTTAGTATCTGCCTAGTGATTCTTGTACTATTCTGCTTTTATAGAGAAATAATGTATGATTAAATCGAATGATTACAAGCCACGATCTTGGTGGAATTCGAAGGATCACCACCACGATATGATGTACCCATCTAATTCAAGCCTTGAAGACCAAGCTCGCCCAGCAACACAATGTTAACATTTGCAAAAAACACCTCAAATTGAGAAAACGGATAATGAGATCGACAGAGATTGACGATGAATTGCAAAATATGTGACACTGTTATCGAAGAACCAAAGGACGATTACACATTATCGGTTGTAACATGAGAGCTGGAAAAGGAGTGAGCAAAAGCTTCTGACTTCGGCTTATCAGAACTTTCCTCGAATATAAAACCTTTAAGTGATTTCGTGCCTTGGCGAAACCTTCCACAAGGAAATGATAAACCGAATCAGCCCCTTCTTATCCCCATCATGATATTCACGTAAAAACCTTCAATTGAGCAACCGAATAATAAGATCGAGGGAGATTAACGATGAATTGCAAAATGTGTGACACCGTTATCGAAGAACCAAAGAACGATTACTTAGGTACTCTTGGTTGTATCATTGAAGCTGGATAGGGTGTGAAAAAAAGCTTCTGACTTTAGAATATTAGGGCTTTTTTTCAAAATTTATATCCTTGAGTGAATTCGTGGTTTTGCGGAACTTTGTGGATGAAACCCTTTTTTGTTATATTATCTCATAAGCATCTGTCTAGAGATCTGGTCGTATTATGATTGAATAAAGAAATAAATTATGATTAAAACAAATGATTCCAATACAGTATCTTGTTGGAATTCGTTAGATCACCACCATCAAATGATGAACCCTTCTAATTCCCATCTTGAAGACCAAGCTCGCCCAGCCAGACAATGTTAACATTCGCGGAAAACACCTCCAATTAAGCAAACGAATAATGAGATCGAGGGAGATTAACGATGAATTGCAAAATGTGTGACACCGTTATCGAAGAACCAAAGGACGATTACACACTCTCGGTCGTAACATTGGAGCTGGAAAGGATCGCATTCGCCGTGGACTCGCGCGATACCCTTTGGTACCTCGATGGTACCGGCGGCAACCATTCTTCGGCCGATCACAGCACGGTGCGCAGCTCTGCAGTGGCCAAATACTCGCGACTCGCTTGGTTCTGTCAGTGACTAGTAACACCTGGTTGTTGTCGGTAACTGGTTAGTGCGCGGCCTCCGGAACTATTTAACTGATTATACACACATAGCTGGACACTGTCGCGAATAGTGCTCTCTATTTCACTTGGATATTGTGATTTTTTTGAGGACTTCAGTATAGTTCGGTTTGAATGGACATCTTACTCTGAAAATCTTTGGAATTTACTCTGTTTGAGGTGAGCAGTACTGTTCTATTACTGTAAATGTCGATTGGAATCGTAGATCGATTGGTCTGTATTCAGATTGCGAATTCATCTTCTGCTGGGTTTGCACGATAGTTATTGGACTTAAATATCATAAGTTATCGACGTGGGGACTTGGAAAATTAGATTTTGTTTGGGGTGACAGTTCATAGAAGTGATATGCTGATCTTGGGAACGTTAACGAAATTAAATTTTCCTCACAAAAAATATTTTAATTTTCGAAAACTCTCATAAATGAACGAAACAACCTGTTGATATTATTTGTAGCATGAGAAGAACTTTTGTCTTTTATCCTATAAAAAAGGATTCAAGTATAATATCTTGAAAATTGCATAGGAATTTCAAAAGTGTTATTTATAATTGTTGGAAGGATATATTTTGGTGAATCAGAAGTAATTCAATTCACTGCTAGGGTTGCATCACAGCGTTTTCAAAGAATTACAATGAATGGAGTATTTGTTCAATTGTTCGATAAGAAAATCAAATTCTAGTGGATGAAAGAGAAATTATGCGTTGATGCAGGAAAACAGGCGAGTCTTGTATAATTGGGGTTGACATGAATTTGAAGGAATTGCGGACAATAAGAATAATAACATTTGAAATTAACTTTTTTCCGGGCGCATCTCGAATGTTTTTTCGCGAAATAATAAATACAATTTTTCGCACCTTCATATATTACTGCGAAATGTTTTTATGAAAATTTATATGAGAAGTTAGTGCTCTAAATTGTCTCGGATAATTCGTGCTATTAATTTTAAAACTGCCATTTCTCCTATGGATACGATAAATTTCAAAAGAAGAACCGAAGGTATTCAATTGCTACAGAATCGTCGATCAGAATACAGAATATTGTGGATCTTGCTATGATAGCAATATGGTTATGCGCAAACAGAATCGCACTGATTGAGTCCGAGCCAGAATTCACTATTCTGCCTAAAACGCCAAATCTGTACAATGATTATGAATTTGTTATGAATTTCAAGCCAAAATCTGGATGGAATTTATTTTGCTGAAAAAGTTCGTTATCAAATGAAACCTAAGCTATTTTCAGAGTTTTCAAGCTTTGGAATTGGAAACATTGAAATGAAGATTTGTGTTCTTGAACTCAAAGTATTCTATACTTATTTATACATCGATTCGAGAAAACAGAAAATACATTCTTTTGAATTATCTGTTTTTCTGAATGAGTAAAAATACTCTATTCATTATTTTGATTTCAAATTGCATTGATGGGTTGAATCGTTTGAAATAATGATGGAGAAAGGTAACCTGTTCGCAAATTTTATTGTTTCATAAAATCTAATAGTCAGAATATTTTCATTTCAAAAGTGACCGTTCATATTCTCAAATCAACTACAAAAGGGAGAAAAATTAAAAAGATAATGCTATCATGTTTCATTTCTACCAAAGGAATTCCCTCTGATTTAAAACAATATACTTAAAGCTCATAATAGTAGGTACAAAATTTTCTATGGAAATTCGAAGAAATCGAAAAAAAAATTTTAAATCGAAACAGCCACTAATTTGTTTGAAAAACTTCTTCTATAATCCAACCTCACCGACCTTTCCTTTTGTCTTCAAAATATAAATTGAGGTATGGTATGATTGAGAAATTCAACAAACACATTTTTTTCTGATTGAATTCGTAAAAACAATCTTTGCTGAATATTGAGTAATACAAAATCGATTTGAAATGGTTTCTTGCGTCAATAATAGAATCGCAATTACACATCTACATCCTTCTTATAGCAAGACCTCCAGTTTTTTTTAACAGTTTCGGGTTTTTGATCAATCAATTTAAATGTGGATTAGAGTTGACCAAGGTAAGGTCACACAAAAAGGTTAGATTTTTTGTTTACATCACAAAGCACCTCCAGCAGTAGAACTTCTTTGTGAGATTTGACAAAATGAGAACCTTATACAGGATATTTACGTATACAGGATGTTCATGAATGTATGCAACAAAATTCAACAGAGATTCTTGATGAAAATTGGCACTCCAGTTTTCTATTTTTGTGAAACGATCCTCCATTTCGGAGTTACAAACTTCTGAACTTGACTTTACAGAATCGTCCTATATGTCAATATCTCAGAACATTGTTGTATATGACATACCAAATTTTATACAAGGCAGTTCTGAAATCTGATAAATCTGGCAGTGTTATACCATTTTTTGCATGGCACTGACTCAAGGCACTTTTTCTTGGTCCCTCTTGTCTTTGGAGCCTGAAAAGTTTGACAGCGACAAGACACAAGGACAAAACAACGACAAGAGGGCATAAGAAATAGTTTCTTAAGCAGGAACCATGCCACAAAAGGTAACACTGTCAGATTCATCATACTTTAGAATACCTGTATATAAAATTTATTAATTTATTATGTATAGTATGCACCAATGTTTTGAGATATTAACATAAAACGATTCTGGAGTGCCAAAATCAGGGGTCTGTTACTCTGAAATGAGGGCTCATTAAAAAAAAATTAAATAGTTGTCACCCAAATTTTCTTCGAAAATGTCCTGTTGAATTTTATTCCATATATTTCGGAACATTTGTATAGAATAAATTCAATGAATGATACTTCTACAGTGTGTTCCTTGATGGTATTGAGGTAACGATTCTCATACTTCATATGAACGTATGTTGTGAATTTTTGAAATACTGGGTTGTTGTTTTCATTTTCGAATGAAGAATTCTGTTTTGCAAATTCTTCGGAAGATCTGCATGGCATATTATATTTTATTTGAGTACCTACCTATAAGAAGAAGGCATTCTGAACTACTTCGATGGACTCTAATACACATGTGCAAAATTCATGAAATGCTTGATATGAGCAAATTCGAAAATGAATTAATTTCCAAAAATAGAACCGGACCTTGTGTAAACCCCGAAAATGAGAAAGCTTTTCACCTGCTTCTTGTGAATTCATCAATCTAAATCGATAGATAAAGCGTAGAAATAATTTCCACAATGACTTTATTCTCTCGCCTTTTCATTGATTGATTGTTATAATCTCTCATTCGTATTAGTTCAAATTAAAATCAAAATAATCTTATTTCTGGACTTACTTTACTCAATTCAAATGATTTCTTATTAACATAAAATTTCATTTTATATTCAAATTTTTTTTGAATGCATATGTAAGTGACTTATTTTTCGAATTAACTCTTGGTTATCAAATTTGTTGAAATCTGAAGGCTCTGTCTTTTTTCGGAATGTATAAATACTCTTGAATCTTTGACCATTGCATAAAAAATACTGTAGAAATTGATTTTCAGAAAAATGCTAGCACATGAATAATGGTGGAATACTTCGCCATATTACATCAATTTGTTTAAATTCACTTTTTCAATTCTTACATCACATATTTAATACCATAATTCAACGACTACAGACAGATGTCCAGTCATACATAATTACACGTACAAATTCCACCGTTCGCTATGAATATTTATGAAATATCCAATAGATTATCGGAGATTTCGGTAGTTTAAATTCGTCGAAAACCAATTTGAACCGTAAGTGACGAAATTCTGATAAAGTTAACAACAAAAAAAACGCCAAAGCTAGCCCGACAAAATATTGAAATGGATTCAACGAAAATGGAGGGAAATTTGTTTCTAGGAAGGTTTTATAGTCGGCGATTTCATTCTTTAATTTCTTCACGAATTTCGGTATTTTCGACCGTCTGATCGTTGCCACAGACGACCTTGGCCAAGGTGGTCCCCAAAAGCATTAATATTCAGAATGAAACATTCGAAGGGGTTTGGGGGCATCCTTTTCAACAAATGTCCATATTTGAAACTTGAACTATATAAATATACGTTATACCTTTTCAACTGCACAGGCTTTTTTTAAAGGTAGATTTTGGTTTATCGATTCAAAAATAATAAACCTTGGCAGATACATCGTTTTCAATTTGATGATTGATTATTTCAATTATCGTAAAAAATCGGAACAATATAATAAATTTATCGATGAAATTTACAGTATTTTGATGATTCCTTTTACATTTATCAGGACGAAAAAATGCAGGGCTAAATTTTAAAATGAATTCGTGTTTCAATATGATGCATTTTCATTCTGAATGAAGGTTTGATATTTTGTACTTCACCTGGACTTTTCATTTTCAAACTAGAATATTATGAGGTTTATTGAAAATGTATTCATTGATTTAGTAGATATAAGTTTTTTTCTTGTTCGAGTATGAATAACCTTCAGAGGAAGAGGAAAACTGTTTATTTCTTCCTCTGAGGAATAACCCATTTTGTACTTCTTATTTATTATTTTATATTTCTTTATTTCAATTGATATACCTATATGAATAGAAAAATTGACTACAGGATCAGAATACTATATGAATAGTATTCTGATCCTGGAGTCAATTTTTCTTGTCATTATATTATGTACCGCATATTTAAATATCGTGTTTTAATATATTAACAAGATCTCAATTTCATATATATATATATATTTCGTATATTGAACGATAAGTTTGTTGATGTTGGTACAATAATGGCGCATAATAAAAATCGAATTAACTTTATCTCGATTAGCTTTACATATTTTAATAGGTGTGAAGGAGATATTCATAAGGATCTAGCAATTATGTGGGTGAAAAATACTTGTTACAAAAGATCTCTGGTCCAATTTCATCATCCAATACTAGGTGTGCGAAATAATTTTTTTCGATAACAAAGAATGGAGTAGGTATATCAAATCTTTGGAATCGATTTGCCATGCGTAATTTTATTGTTTCAATCGTGCAAAGTTTGAAAATAGAAAGCATCAATAATTAAATATGTGTGTAAACAATTGAAAATTTATTTATTTTCCTTGGACCCACTCGTCTTTGGAGGAGGAAAACCTTAGTAGCGTATTTTATTCCTCAACATTTAATTTCATAGAAAAATACGGGATTCTTATGAATATTTTTTCTTCTGCGTTTTTTTTTCGTAGAATGAGTCGTTTTCGACTTAAACGGCATAATGTAACATCATGCATCAGGATTTGTAGTCAATCGTAGGAGCAAATGGTTTAAATTCCATGTCAACCTATTATCAAGAACTTTACTTCAGAATCATTTGGGAGTTCTATTTTAAATCGTTTATCCTGTGAAGACTTTAACTCAACACATTATAGTCATGCCAATATCAGGTAACTTTAGGAGCGTATTTTATTTCTCCAAATTTTTATTTCATAGAAATGCACAGGTTTTTTTTTTGAAAATTTTGTCTTTTGCATTTTTTCGTAGAATGAGTCGTTTTCGTTTAAGAAGGCATAATGAAACATCATGCATGTCGCAGTATCGCGGGATTTGTAGTCCATCGTGGTAGTAAATAATTTAAAATCTGTCAACCTAATATCAAGAACATCCCTCCAGAAAGATTTGGCAGTCTGATGTAAGCTCTTGTTTTTTCTGAGGACTCTAATCAAACACATAATAATCATTCAATATCAGGATATAATATTACACGGTTGCTATTACGATTGACTACAAATCCTGATATGCATGGTATAACATTATGCTGTTTCACTCGACAACGACTCATTCTACTAAAAAAATCAAGAGACAAAACAATTTACAAATAACCTCGGCTTTTTCTGAAGTAATGAATTTGGTGAAATGAAAATTGCTGACAAAGTTTTCGGGCACCGAAGACAAGGAGACCTAAGGAAAAGTGTCTTGAGTAGACACCACGCCTAAAAAGGAAACTGTCAGATTCATCATATTTCAAAACCTCCGTGTATGAAATTTGGTATGCAATATGCTACAATGTTCTGAGATAGTGACTATGCTGCG
This sequence comes from Propylea japonica, assembly GCA_013421045.1. NCBI lineage: Eukaryota > Metazoa > Arthropoda > Insecta > Coleoptera > Coccinellidae > Propylea > Propylea japonica. The sequence continues at coordinate 52,213,175 of CM024241.1, read as the reverse complement.
GGACCAAATTCAGAGGTCTGTAACTCCGAAATGTTGTTCCATTTCACAAGAATAAGAAAAGAAGTCCCCTGAATTTCTATAAAAAATGCCCGGTTAAATTTGTTGTTAATAAGGGGTTTTCTAATAAGGGGTGTTATTTTGAATAGCCCGCTATTTCGGAAAATGTCACAGTGGAAGGTGTCATTTTTTGACATTTGACAAGTAGAAAAAATTTGGCAGCGACGGTTCGTGAAACTCAAACATTTTTGGGTCGTCGTGAAGCACCTTGTAGGACCGCAATGAAGAAATTGGTGGAAAAATTCGAGCTGTTGGGACAAGTTAGTGATGTGAAGAATAAAACCCGAGCATGTCGCTCAGGAACAGCCGAGAATATTGCTGCTGTAGCTGAAAGTGTTGAAGTAAACCCAGTTTTGCCCATTTCACGTCGTTCTTTGGAATTAGGCATTCCACATACATTACACCGTATTTTGCATTAAGATTTGGGTCTTAAGGCTTACAAAGTTCAGTTAACACAACGACTTCTTCTTTTGGGACCACGTGAAAGAGAAGGTCTACGCCAATAGCCCAGCGTCGATTCAAGACCTCAAAGATGAAATTCGTGAGGCTATCGAGGACATAGAGCAGCCACTTCGCCATTTGGTTATGGAAAATTCCATTGAAAGAATATGGTCCTGTAAGCGTGGTCGTGGTGGTCATTTGCCTGATGTTATTTTCCACTATTAACGGCAAAATTTATAATGAAATAAACATGCAATCATTTATATTGAATAATGGCATTTTTCTTTGAATATCAAAATAACACCTGTTATTGGAAAACCTTTTTTTCGTTATATCCTGTATAAGTAAAGGGGTATGAATAGGTACGTATCCACGTAGTAAACACACATCCACCATTATCGATAGGCATGCAAGTTTCCAGACGCAGCCAACGGCACAAGCCGATAACCACATACCCAGTTTTCCGTAAGTGTAGGAATTTTTCATGCGATCATGCGGGTCTGAAAAAGCCCGTCTGAGCCTGCATGCTATGCCGTCTGCCCCACCCCCTTTTCGATAAAATTTCGCTATCGGTCGGAGATCTTCAGATAGATATGAAATCGCTCGATGACTGAAGGACGTTGTGGAAGACGTGTTTCCACCTCCCAATTACATTATCATTGTAATTGATGTAGAGACTAGATCACTGTAACGTTGCATACTCCAAGATATGATCGGTTGTTTTATTTTTTTTGTTTCGAATCGACTGGAAAGAGCTGAATTTTCAAGATAGGATCTTTGAGGAGGATCTAGTCTGGCAGTTGCGTCTATAAATAGATAAAAGAGCAGGTTTCTAAGGAATAGAGTTTTAAGTATATTTGTTTTTTGTAAGTTGAAAGTATTGGCAACTGGGTGGTATTTTCAATTCCTAAAACGTGGCCAGCAGTTAGCTACAATATGACCAACTTCGTCGTTCAGATTACTCTTTAACATATGGTATTACATTGATTATCGTTTGTGCTGGTTTGGTTTGCTTTGTTGTAGGTTGGAGTTCTGTACCTACTAGTCGGACCAATTGCTTTGGTCTTTTCCAAAAAATTTTCTTGGGATGGCCATTCACCTGAAATTTTCAGATATATTCTTAAGTTTTTCAATTTTATCTTCATGAATAGGGTGTCCCAAAAATCTACGTCAAGCCGAAAACAGCTGATAGGCGAGCTGGTGATAATTATCAGAAAAATAATACAAACAATCTGAGTTAAGTACTTCTCAAATTATTGACGTAAAGAGAAAATTTGAAAAAAACTGTCATCCTGTGATGATCTTATTAATACGAGTTTTCTTACTACAAATTTTCACTTTTCAGATTTTTTTTTGTGAGTGGTATAACCCTGAATCACCCTTCTGTAAACTATTGTCCAAAATTAGAACACAACTATCTTAGTTTTAGAGAAAATATCACATTTTGCTCCACTATGTACTAAAAATTATAACATCGCCCAACTTTAACAGGCTGTACTGAAAAAAATGTACTTTGATATTTCGGCAAGTGCTTGCTAATTTGTTCATTAAATTAGAATATCTCTTATTGTCACAATTTTTTTGCCGGATAGTGTTTCTTTATTAATTATTTTCCATCTCACTCAAACTTTTATCTCAGAATTATGGACATAAAAAAGCCTAAAGGATAAGAAGTATTTTAACTAGGTGAAAAGAATAACCTTAATATCGGGTGTCCTTAAATTTTTTTTTTATTTAATGATCAAATTAGCAAGTATTATACCTTTTAGAATCCTGACTAAATACAACGTTTTGTTTTTCAGTACAGCCTGTTAAAGTTGGGCGATGTAATCATTTTTAGTACATGGTGGGGCAAAAATGTGATATTTTCTCTAAAACTAAGGCAGTTGTGTTCTAATTTTAGACAAAAGTTTACAGAAGGGTAATTCAGGGTTACACCACTCACAAAAAATCTGGAAAGTGAAGATTAATAGTAACAAAATACTCATAAGATCATCACAGGATGACCATTCTCTAAAATGTTCTCTTTACGTCAATAACGTGAAAGATTTTTTAAATATTTTTCTGATAACTGTCAACACCTGGCCTATCAACCGTTTTCGGCTTGACGTTGATTTTTGTGCTATATTTAAAATGCAAGACTCAATATATATATACCCAGATCGGTTATTTATGGGACCCAGACTTGACAAATATGAATAAGGGATCAGTTTTGAAAAATTGAACCTGACCTGTTTAGACTCGATAACATTTAGAATTGGAATACAAAACATATGGAATAATTTCAGATGAATGAGGTCACATTTACATGTTTAAACATTGCTGAATATTCAATAAAATTCTTTTACTGATTTAATTTGAATGTATTACCCACAGTAGCTAATCATAATGAAACAACATGCTTTCGATGAAACAATTATTTGTACCTACTCTTATATGAATCATTCTTGTGTTAAAATAGGATTGTTTAGTCATTTGAGGGAATAATGGGCATAATACTGAACAATTTTTTATCTTCATCCTCTTTCGATGATTAATATGATTTTTATAGTTCCATACTTTACCTTGTCACAGTCGAAAAAAAGAATTGTAAGGATATTCAATATTTCTATCTTTTTTTATAGCCAGCTTTTTTCAACATAAAATCTTTTAAAATGCCAGAAAGTTGAAAAATTGTGGATTAATGACAGAGACATATTTCTTCCATTATCAAAAATACCACGTCAACTAAGAAACATCTGATTTTACGAGTACTAACATTCGCACAATTCACACAAAAGGTGACTTCAATGTTACAGTCGCTATTAAAGGGAATAAATGCATATTCTTCAGTCCCAAAAATTTATACAATGTGTTTCCTTATTTGATAATGATTCTTAAATATGGGAATTTTTAAATTAAAAGTTTATATCAACATAAATATTCTCAACATTAGGACTACATGGTGTAGAAATTGAAAAAAAATGTTTTTCATTTAAATTCTCGTAATATTCTCGATAATTACTGATGTACAAGATATTTTCTAATCATATATTTGACCTCACAGAAAAAGGGCAGAAAATCGAATTTGCTTAAAAAAAACTCAGTGGTGAACGGTATTATTTCAGGGAAATATCTATTCTATATCCCATACATAAAGATATCATTGGTTCAAAAATAAAAAAAACACTTACATTAATAAATGGCTGTTGATTATTAGAGCGAGTAAGGTAAATTGTAAAAAAATATCTACTTAAAACGTTATCAAAGGTTTAATAAAAAAATTATATCTTCAACCCTACCATGCTGTACATTTAAATTTCAGAGGCTTAAGAAATATATTGATATGAACTTTTCATTCTAAAATCACCCAAGGATTTATACCCTCAATAATCAGAATCAAATAATGTAACACCGTGTAAAGAACTTTTCGAAGTAAGAATGAAATATTTCATGGTGCTCAAATTTTGGTTTCGCTGAAATTATTCGAGGGAATCCCTACTGATAAATCTATTAAGTGATAAGAAGAATCTTAAACAATTTGTAATAATTGATTGTACGTACTGGTCCTTGCGAAGCTAGATCGGGTTCGCAAGTAGCTAAATATAACATTTCGAGAATTCCCTCATGGAATTTCTCGATGAACAATTATTTCTGTCGTAATCTTTCGAAACAAAATACTGGTTTCTCCCCGATTATGCTAATTGTTTCCATTGATATTTCCTACGAACTAAGTCCATTCACGGATTAAATGCAAATTAACAAGTATTTGTACAACCTTCCACAATTTATTCACATCTATAATCAATTCCTCGAAAATTTCAGAGCTCGGCACCAACTTTTTTCACGAATATTCAATTATTCAATCTGCGACACCTACGAAGAACTTTCCCATTTCAACTCGCTCTTCCAGGAAGACCAGCAAAACGGGTATGTGCGTTTCTTTCCGAATTTTAACACTCTGTTGTTCAAAAATTGAGTAGTTCGGATAATATGTCGACATAAACGTTTCATCTCAAAATCACCTAAAGATTCATATCTTTGAGGTTCAACATCCATTTATAATACTGTATACAACTCAGTGGGGTAAGAATGAAATATGTCAAGGTGCTAAATTTTGGTATCGCTAAAAATTATTTATGTAAATCCCTACTGATAAGGCTATTGAGTTATAAGAAGAATTCTTCTAATGATTGTGGATACTTTCGAAGCTAGATCGGGTAAACAACTAGCTAAATATAACATTTCGAGAAATCTCTTATGTTTCTCGATAAACATTTTCTGTCGCAATCTTTAGAAACAAGAGATTGGTTTTTCCCCATGATGTTAATTATTTCCATTGATATTCTTCCAACTAAGTCTATTCATGGATTAAAAGCAAATTAACACGTTTACATGCAACTTTTCACAATTTATTCTCATCTATAATAATCAATTCCTCGAAAATTTCAGACCTCCTTTCTGATCAGGCTCGCCTCAAAGTTACTCCTGCAAGAAGTTTGTTGACGATTTTGACAGTTTTTTCGGTGTTATGAATACAGTGGAACCTCGATATAACAAATCGGAAGGAAACAAGAAGAAAGTTCGTTATATCAATTAATTCCTTAACCTGAGGTTTGTTATATTCAGGTGAGATTGATTTGAATTCGTTTTATCGAGGTTCCATTGTAGTTTCATTCACCTCAACATTACGATCTCATTTTGTTTTGACGAACAACTTCTATATTTACGAATGAGAACACATTATTATAAAATCTATATGTTTTCTATGCAAAAACAATATATTTTATTTTTCACTTGTACATTATATGTTTATTTTACCTTAGAAACGGTTGGTATAAATACACTCATTATGCCCGTGGGCATTCTAGCGGGCATTATGGATCATAACGCCCGCTCACAACGAAAACAATAATGACATTCACTTAATAAAATGATGACAGCAATAACGAACTTCAAAATATTAACAAATGCCATGGTTACTACTGAAAGTTAAATGGAAAAAAAATCATAGGAGCAATCGAATTTTATTGTAATTAAATGATATATTCGTGAAAAATAAAATCTTGTATGCACCACGAGCGTTATTAGATCCTATAACGCCCATCGGGCAACATTCATCCCTCGGGCCAAAGGCCCTCGGGCCGAATGTTTCCCTCCGGGCGTTAGGATCCATATAACGCACTTGGTACATAAATAACTATTTTGTACAACTGTCAAAAAACTTGACTTTTCTTCATCACTATGGATGCCTAAATGATTACTTTTTTTCACCGTTAAAAAAAGAATTTACTTTTTTCACGGTTAAAAAAAGTCGTTTCTATAGTAACGATACAGAAAGATCACTGGATGCATAGAAATATTGTATTGGAAGCATTATCTTTAATAATTATATTTCAGACGATGAAAATTCACATTCACAGTTGTACAAAAAATGTTGTTTGTATTTCGTGCGTATGAAATTCGTGTTTTTATGGCACATTCGAGTGAATTTTTGAATCGAAACTCTCATTGTGCCATGAAAAAAACACTCATTTTACGCACTTAATACAAAAATAACTATTTCCTTAGATTAATAATCAAAATTGAATGCAGTGAACCCTTAATGTAGGTATCAAGGTGGGTTCATACATTGTGTTGGTTATTTAAAGTTAATTTCAAAGATTGGCACAACAAATGTGAAGATTTTAAGCTAAAAATATTGATGGAGACGTTATATAGAGGTTCTGAGTAGACAAAATTCGTTAATTAGACATTGACTCTATAATGGACAATTCAAGGGGATCAGGAAAAATTCTTTAAATCGAATATATATGTATTGAGGTTGCACTGTATTCTCATCACATTCAGGAAGTGATAGACACTTCTGCAGTTTTTCGGTTAATTTAAAACATTATAAATGAAAATAAAAAAAAATGCTTTATCATCAGTATAGACTTCAAAAATATATTTGACATGAGCAATAGATAAAGGAAGCATACTCCATGAAGATAATGGATATATTCAGACATAACGTACTCTTTGGAAGTTTAAATAGGTATCAAGTTATGATCCGTGTTTTGAGAAATAAATATAGATGTAAGTTTCGCGAAAAAATATTGTCTTGAGGCTTGCAATACATTTATTTGACCGAAATTTTCAGACGAACTCTATCAATAATGGGCATTTTCCAAGTTCTTGTTCATTAAATTTTTTACTTTTGAAGCAGTGCCGGGTTAGCAAGTATACAAATATATCTTTTCGAGTATTCTTCTATAAAATTCGGTCGCAATATTTCGAAACCAAACACTTCTTTTTTACCGATGATGATAATCGGTTCCATCGATATTTCCTATGAACTAGGTCCATTCATGGATTAAATGCAAATTAACACGTATTTGTACAACCTTCCATAATTCATTCACATCTATAATCAATTCCTCGAAAACTTTTTTTATGAATATTCGGATTATTCAACACGCGACACCTACGTAGAACTTTCCCATTTCAACTCGCTCTTCCAGGAAGACCAACAAAATGGGTATGTGCATTTCTTTCCGATGAGTGTCCCGGTTAATATTCACGTCAGATTATTGGTTCGTCGTAAAAATAACACCAGAACAAGTTAATTATATTCTTACCGCGTATTTTTAATTATCCCTCTTCGTGGATTGAACAGGATAATAAGATCGCAACATCATGTGGATCGCTATGGAATGTTATGTGATGTGAGGATCTTAACAAGGTAATAATTTGGGGTATTACGTAGTTCTACAGGAGAAGGAAGTTCGATTTGGGTGGTGTTATGTTGAGAGTTGGGAATCAATATGGAAATTTGAAGTAGGGGAATAGTCTTGAAAGATAGGTACTATTTTAGTATGGTTTAGTTACTGTTCAGGTGTTGTGAGGAAATTCAAAGTTGAAGGGGTAAGACAATCATATTCATTTTTTCGAAATATAAAGAATCTTTTATTCAATATTCCAACTGAATTTTCTATGGTTCTCTTAACACTATGCCAACAATTTTTTTCATGAAAATTAAGTATATCAGTATTCACAAAAAGAATTTTACTCGAATCCGTTATCCTGTTATTGAAATATAAGGATTCTTTTTTTCAATATTCCAATTAAATTTTTCTCTGGTTCTATTAACAATATAGCCACGAAATTTTGAATGAACATTCAGTATATCGATCACCATTCACAAAATAAATTTCACTTGAATCGAATGTCTTCTTATAGAAATATGAAGTTTCTTCATTTCAATACTCCAATTGAATTTTCTATGGTTTTGTTCACACTATGGTCACAAAATTCTGCTTGCTATGAGCATCTTTCATTTGGCCGTAACATTTCATTTCGATTGGTTTCGTTTTTTCTGAGATATTGAGAAACAAAAATTTTAATGACCATATTTTATGGAACACTCTGTACGATTTGACTGGTTAACGAACTTAACCGAGCCATTTGGAACCCGTACTCATCCTGAAATTTTCAAGTCTGTAGGACAATCCCTTCGAAAGCTATTGTGCTAACGGACGGCCGGACGGCCCCACGGACAGAATTGAATTTGACCACGAATTCGTCATCAGGGAGTCTAACCCTTTCGTTTTAGACCATTTTTGGCTCAAAATTCTTCAACCCCATAGCTGTAATTATATCAAATTTTTTTCAAATGCAAACAATGTCTTGTGTAGGCTCGTGAAAAACTCGTGACATATGGAATCTTAACATACAATTTTTTTCATTCTACCTATGTGGATATAAGGAAATAAGACAAGACTCCCTGAACAACCAAAACATTTCTAGGCTACGAGTGAATTTAACGTAGTTGATGATCTTAGGCGATGGTAAAACTCGTCTGGTAAAATTCTAAATGGTCTCACCTGGTATCTTATTCAATTCCACTCCAATCCTATTTTTCAGATCTTCAAAATTAGCCGGCCTTTTTCTACAAACTTTGTCTCTGAAACATCTCCAGGAAAAGTAATCTAGTGGCGTTAAGTCGGGTGATATTGGTGGCCATTCAATTGTACCATGTCGTTCAATATTCAGCGTCTTCCAAAAAAGAGTTTAGTCTTATTTCCAAATAACCACATGAGTGGAATGAAAGAGATAGAATAGTAGGATTACATCTGTCACTAGCTTTTCAACGAGCCTTCGCACGGCTGTTTTGAATTGATAAAAAAGATTGAAGAAAAATATTTCCAAAAAATGCGTTTAATTCAAAATCAGTTCACATGTTTCAGCTTCTTCTTTTTAGAACGCTGATTTAAAAGATAGGTATTAATTTTATCGAGGAATTCCGCCCAACCCTGTATAACTAAAAATAATTGGATTGGTTTTCTTCGATTTCTTTGGTGTATTCAAATCAACTTTTAAAAGATTAAAAATGTTGAATTATGATATCGTATTCGTCAACAGACTTCGAAGTGACATTTCCATTTTATTCGAGGTTTTAGTGGGAAAAATAAAATAAAAGCTTTTGAGCGCTTGTTCCCATTCAGATAATAATTCAAATGTGAATATTTTGAGGTATACTGGTGTCTTTCAAATTTCCTACCCCTAAAAATTTCCAGTTCTGGAGTTTTTCCATCTATAATTGAGAATTTCGAAATGCCATATCACACAGACGATGCGAATAATGGCTGAAGAAGAATTAAAAATACTTTTCTATTTTTTGACCGAAAGTTTTTCTAGTAAAGATTTCAACGACCCTTCGAATGTACACTAAAGTGTTAACGATGTAGATAAAGAACAGTTTCAAAACCATGGTATTTTCCCAAAACAAATATTTGCGTTGAATGGATTTTCATGAAATTTTCAACAACTGATTGCATCATAATTTCCCCGAAAATCTTCAAAATTTTCCCAGCTATTCATTATTAATTGTTTACGAAATAAAGCGTTCGAATTCAATGAAATTATCAGAGATCTCCAAATTTCTGCATAAATAATGATATGGAAATAGCGACAAATTTATGAGTTGATAAAAAAATCCTAATGAACTGGTGCCAATTAACCAGAAATCAAACAAATTCATTCATTTATTCCTACCCGACAGAACTACACAGCTCCAGAAATATATAATTATGCGTGAAGTAACAGTTACAAATGGTGCTTAAACTAGAAAAATATTAACTACGAAGTTAATGTATTTCTCATTCCGATGTTTGGCACCAACTAAATAAAACGCAAATAGATCCAAGCCATACACGCCGTGTTCACAGAATTAGATAGATGATTACAAGAGACTCTCTGAACATATTCAAATGCTAAATGTCTAATTACAAGAAGATATGGTCAATCTACATATGATTTGAATATATGCAATTCAAGAATGTCAATGTTCTTGGAAAACATTGATCTACTGCATGCCTTGACAATGAACCGGTTTCTACAGTAAAAGTCCTTTCATTTTTAATTCTGACAATGCCTACCCTAGATATTGAAAGTTCAAATATTCACGAGTCGTGAGCGTAACTTAACTGGTTTTCGTTTTATCAATAGACATTCCACAAAAGCCATTTGAGGTGCGAAAATATTAATGGAGTTCCTTATCTGTCCATAAAGTTCTGTTTTCAAAAGATTCGTTGTTTCGGTGACATCTAATGGAATAATTATCACTATGGATGCCTCTATCAGATATTCATAAACGTCTAGCATATTTTGAAATGATAATACGATATTTTGTTTCATATAATTAATACTTAGTCTTTCAATTTTCTGAGAGAATACTACGAAAATGAAATAGATAGTAATTTGATCAACTAGGTTATTGCAGAGAGAGCGACTAATGTCAAGATATTTCGAGACCATTAGTAGCTAGATTGATAACCTAAATGATTACAAGATTTTTCTGACGATCTCAATATGAATTTTGCATAATTCTTAATTGAAGTACATTTTCATTTTGTACTAGACATACATTAATTGACATAATAGAATTTCTATGTTTCTATGTTCCAGTAGAATTTGACATTTCATTCTGAGGAATGAGGATTGCACATTAAAATAGCATAAATTGAACATTGAATTGAGCCATTAATGTTTAATTTCGCACACATTAAAATCACTATTTTGAGATCTAGGGAAAAAATAATTTACTGGCGATCTGACGTTGGGAAGTGGTTGGGTGTGAGTTTTAAAAGGTGAAAAACGAATCATTCCGATTTCTGGCTAATCTACGAGTCCTATTGAAAAATATAAAAAGCAGAGATTTAGGGAATAAGAAGTGTTTTCATCTTTCACGAAAAATTAATTTTGGTGAACCATTGTAGTACGTAAATATACTGTAATTTTTCATTCGAAATATACATTCTTTCATCTTATACTTATTGACTTAAATTCGAAAAAGCACTCTCATTTCCAATCGAAAATTCTCCCGTCAAAATATCACCGTTTATGGAAATGAAGAAATCTGGGATTTTGGTCTCCAACCCTTTTTTTTTGTATAAAAAAATATCCATAACATACTATTATAAAATCTTTGAGAGATGTGAAGAATTTTTCTGCAGCTGTGAAACTGGATGTAATATTTTGAAAGATGGCTGCCGAAAACATGGTTCAAAATTAACAAATTCATTCTCAAAATGTCACGGTTGTGAAAAATGTGAAAATAGTTCGAAAATGAATTTGTGCATGTACCTAACTTTCGAAATGTAACATCCAGTTTCACCAATCTCACCCCAATATATTTCACCTTTGAATTTCACATTTGAAAACACCATGCATGCAAGAATACATGGTGTCACGAATGTATATGTTCGTGAAATTTTAAGAGAGATTTTTAGAAATTGTAATAATTATATGAGTTCGTAATTAACGTACACTTTCGTCGGACGAGTAGTTGACGATATGCTCGAAAATATCGAATATAATTATTATGAAAAAAATCTACGCTCAAAATTTCACGAACGTATACGTTCGTCGAATGAGTGATCCCGAGAATTGAGACCCATATCGTCGACAGAAGTACATATTTCTATGATGTACTGGGTGAGGGGATCTCAGAAACCCGATGAGCTAGAACAAAATGAGTGACACATTTTTCGGCTCAATTTTGAGATAATTCATTTGGTGAAAACCGCAACCTCCTAAGTCAAACCGTTTTCGAAGCTATTAGAGAAAATTTCATCATGGCGTCAAATGAAAAGTTCTCATAACTTCTTTATTACTGAAGTTATAACAATACATATGAAACTAAAACATTATAAAGGCTTTTTTTTCAGTAGAATTCATTGAAGTAATCAATTTTTCTTTATTACATTTTATTCATATTCGGGTTTCTGAGATCCCCTCATAGTACGGTGTTATTAACCTAAAAAAGGCCTAACCTTGACATCCAAGTAAAAGTTTTATTCCAACTCCAAATTGTTCTATATAACCCTCTTATTGTTTGGTAAAAGTTACACCATTTTGAGCGTCGGGTTTGGGGGGGATGGGGGAGGGGAATTTGAAAAATCACTGGTTTTTTAGTTTTCGTAAATATTTCAAAACTAAGCGGTTTATCCTAAACATTGTTGTATACAAAAATGTTGTACGTTAAATTTTAAATAAGAATGGTCTTTTTCATAATCCTCCTAATTGTACGGTCAAGAGTTACAGACGGTGTAAATGTTAACTTTTTCGTAATTTTGATAACTTTTTAAAAAAATAAGCTTCGTAAGAATGTTCCTATTTCAGTGGCCGGTGGTATGTTAGTGATAAGCCCTTGAAGGAACGACAACCTCACCACCTTATCAAGGAGCACTCTTTTTTTAAGGGAAAAGAGGCTTCCACAGCCTAGGCCATATAAACATGTGGTACGGAAAAACCCACCCTGAACTTTCTACGAACATTGCAACATAAATTCACTTCTAAGCATACATATCTTTCAAATTTGGAATGTTTAATGTCTTTAGTAACTTCATCATCCTCCAGCACATTATCCTCCTCCTCTAGCTCGTCGTCTATTGTCCATGTTATCACATGCTTGGCCTGAGCAATTGCTGCATTAATAAAGACATTGAACATTCCAAAGTTGAAAGATATTCATGCTTAAGAAGTGAATTTATGTTTACTTTGGATGTCTAGGTTTAGGTCTAATTAACACGTACTATCAGTAGACAACGAATTTAGGACACCCGGTACACTATTTATAACCAATGAAAACTTATAATGTGATACTCCAATGCGTTAGTTCGAAGGCGTCAAAGGCGCTAGTCAATGGATTCCCAATTGTATGGAAATAAATCATCACATAATTTTTTCCATCTTTGACCGAATGTGGTAGAAAATAATTATTTCTTATAGGGAATTACTATATCGTCACTATACAGTCTGAATAATCTTTTATCTTCAATAACTAAAGATTTATTTCCAACTGCTAGAGGCAAGAACCGAATCCTATAATCCCCTCACCTAATTCTGATCTAATTTTTTTCTTCGTCATCATCACAAACGAACGCTAAAAAACCATCGCGGAAACTGCCAACCGTACACAATAAATTGTAATTTATGGTGATTTAACGCGTGGGAGCACTTAAAATTGTAACACAGTCTGCGCTTGAATTCAAACAAGCACGCGACAATATTTTCAGATTGTTCCGTGATTTACATACAAAATTAATATTTCATTTTTTCTTTATTCGAACGTGAAGTGGGATGTTATGATTCCATTCACTTTTTATGCTTGACGTTTTTATCGACCCGATAAAAAATTGCTAGTGGAAAGGATTTATCGATTATTATTATTGATCTTTACCTATGAACCAAACAGAAGTAATGACGATCGTTCATGTAATTTTTGAGTAATCATCCAAGAATTTCGAAGACATTCATGTGATTTCAAGATTTTCTATATTAATATTTCAGCTGATTCTTAGAATAAATGAGTACAATATTACTACACCATTTCCAACTGTATTTCAGAAAGCGTCAATTGTATTTCAGAAAGTGTCAGTTGTATTTCAGATTAGTCAATGGTATTTCAGAAAGCGTCAATTGTATTTCAGAATAGTCAATTGTATTTCAGAAAGCATCAATTGTATTTCAGATTAGTCAATTGTATTTCAGAAAGCGTCAATTATATGTAAGAAATCATCAAATGCATTACAGAAAACATCACTTGTAATTCGGATCAGTTCGGAAATGGTCATTCGAAATTCAATTTATAGGGACCCACATTTACATATAGCAGAAATGTTCATTTTGAATACGGTTTCTTCTTCTCAGTCCCGAGACCACAATGAAATCGAGATAACTGTGATATTTGCAAATTAAAATTATACTCCTACTTTATTAATTACAAATGACGGTTTCTGAAATATATATGATATAATCTGTAATACAATTGATGCTTTCTGAAATTCGATTGACTAATCTGAAATAAAATTGACTAATCTGAAATACAATTGACGCTTTCTGAAATACAATTGACTCTTCTGAAATACAATTGACGCTTTCTAAAAAACACTTGGATATGGTGTAGATATCGATTGAAAATATTGAAATATAATCTGGGAGAGTTCTGCATTTCTGAAAACCTTTCAGGTTTTCACTCCCAGTCTCTGAAACAGAAATAATTAAAAAAATTTTAATTAAGATGAAATGCTCCTGAGAAAATCTTTGCAATATAGGTTTTGAAAAAATTGTTGCCTTACAGTAAAACTGAAAAAGGAAATAAATGAAAAGGATAATGTAATGTTTCGGTGTCTATATCAAACACCTTCTTCAGTCAAACTTGTAAAATCTTCGGAATGGTGTGTTTTTTCATTTGCAGTCTATTTGACATTGAAAGTTGTCAACACAAAGAGATGTTGATTCATTTAATTTTGAAATTTCCTGATGTCGGTTCTTTCTTTAATAAATCAATCCAAATACGATATATTCTAACAGAACAGATTATCTACTTCATCTAACAAAACACATGTGGATTTCTTATCTGACGGAACCTGATAATTATAAAAGGATTCTTCCTTCAATATTCCAATTGAATTTTTTGTGGTTTTGTTAACACTATGGCCACGAAATTTTGGATGAACATTCAGAATATCGATCTCCATTCACAAAAAGAATTCACTTGGATCGGAGTTCTTTTTATGGAAATATGAAGTTTTTTTCAATATTCTAATTGAATTTTCTATGGTTCCGTTCACACTATGGCCACAAAATTCTGCATGGAGCTTGTTATCAGCATGTTACATTTTGTCGTAACATTTCATTCCGATTGGTTCTCTGAGATATTGAGGAACAAAAATTTTGAATGGCTATATTTTATGAAACACCCTGTACGATTTGGTTGGTTAACGAACTCAATCGAGCCATTTGGAACCCGAACTCATCCTGAAAATTTCAGAATGGAATTTGACCACGAATTCGTCATTAGGTAGACAGACATTTGAGCTAAACCATATAGCACTCGTTTAAGTAGAACGAGCGCTCAAAAATATTTCGATCAAGCAATGATGATTTTTGTGATGCTTCTTTCCACTACAGAAATTTATTTCTCGTTTTTTCACCATTCGTTACTATTCTACATTACCACCATAAAACATGATACTCCTCAGAGCAGTACATCTTCAAGGTTGTATATAGAATAAATCTTAACCACATACGAGATCCGCTATTACACTTGATTGTCCAGAATTGGTTTGCGTACTTTTTATCTTTTCATAACTGTGAATACCAGATTCGATATAAACCAGCTTCAATATTGTGGAAAGCAGAATCATAGCAAACCAAATCAATTGAGATATACATCAAATAATTTCATATACCTACCTAAAAACAGGTAAAAATGTGGGAACATTGAGACGTGTGCAAAATCTAGGCAAACCACGATGATAATAGTGCACGTATAATGTCGTCATTATCTACATGGAGTACATGGTATCCATTCTTTCTTGAGACAAAAATTGAGAAATACAGGACTTTTTCGGAGGAGATTTTTTCTTTGGGAAAAGATGAAACAAGAACCAGATCACCAAAAAATTAGAATGAAATTCTGTGTTTTAATGCTGAACTGCGTCTTAGTAATCATAAGTTAAATATGTATACTGAAAAGTAGGGAATAGTCGTTGAACGCTCGTTCTACTTAAACTAGTGCTACAGGGTGTCTCGGAGTTCTGGATTCAATGATACAAGGTGTTTTTATTAGTTTTTACGATTTTATTATTTTCTTTTGTGAATCTTGGCTACTGATGAAATAGACGTATAATTTTTTATGAATTTCAGCTGAAAAATCGATTTTTAGAAAAAAAAATAAATTCAAGTCATTGCCTTTTCGGTGTTCTTCAAAAGTGTCCACCGCCATTTTTTGACATAAAATGTCTTCTTTGGTTCTTTAAACCCTGGAATTTTTTCATATTTTAGAATTATGGAACATTTTGAAAAAATATTTTTCGGACTTGGGGGACTATATCTTCCAAACTAATATAAGGCAGATCGCCAATTGTTTTTTTCACTGATATTATTCAGGGAGCCAATATGAATACAACGGCACCAAAATTTGATGGATATCTATTGAATCCTAAAATTCAACAGTTTTAATTTTCTTTCAAAATGTTGCACCAATTTTGAGAACGTGAAAAATATCAGGATATATAAATACCAAAGAAGACATTTTATGTCAGAAAATGGCGGTGGACACTTTTGAAGAACACCCAAAAGCCAATGACTATATTTTATTTTTTTTTCTTACGTCTATTCCTTTAATAGCAAAGGATCAAGAGAAAAAATCACCATTCGAAAATCTTGGATTTCACAGGAGAAAAAAAAAATAAAATCGAAAAAACTGTTTCTTACAGAAATCTTGAAAATGGCTAGAGAAAAAAAGCTGAAAAGTTGCCTGAATTATTTTCATTCAATGCCTAATCGATCCCCTCAATATGAATCGAAAAGGCCGCGGGAACAGATTCACTATTGAAACCCGGCTATACCCTTTGGAGTGAAGATAGCTTTCATGAGGTTCTAGACAACTGCTATCAAATATCATTCGATTTGCAGGACCGTATCACATAAATTTGGACAGTTCTGAAAAGTTCGCGAAATCACCCTGTATAATGAATTTCATAACTTCTTTGTTGTCTGATGATAGATCTTCTTACTTCTGAGGTTTCTAATCCAACTCGAAATAGATCATGCAGGATGTTTTCTATGAAATAATGAATTTGGAGAAATGAAGAAACGCCAACAGAGTTTTCAGTTTACATCAACAAGCACCATGCCAATTAAAGTAAAAATGTCATCTTCATCATATTTCAGAATCCCCGTGTATGACATTAAATAAAATAAATATGCAACAATATTCAAAACAACTGCTGAAGTCGAGAATCGGGCAGCACAAATATGACTGTAATGATAGGTTTCGGGATAGAGATAGTTCTAAAGCTTTAGCTTCTCATAGATTTGGGGAAAACCACAATTTTGATTTCGACAACTTAGAAATACTCGATAATGAGAATAAATGGCAGAAAAGAAACATTAGCGAGATGATTTACATAAGATTAAATGACACGGTAAAAAATTTATTGTTTCGTTATCGAGATTCCCGTGTACCGGTATGAAGTGTTTGCGTGTGATAGCTTGCAAAATTCAACAATTTTTAAAGATAATTATAATTACCTTTTCCAAATTTAAATGAGAAAATTGACGAAATCTGGTTACAATTTTTCCGAATCCCAATGTCAAAAACAGCTTTTATATCAGACAAATTGAACTTGGTAAGTTTGTTTATACCACAGTTTCCACACAATTTCAGTTTTTTATCTGTATATATTAAGTGAATTATTGTATATGTAGTCATCGTATTTATTCTTCTATTTTATTATTTTTGTGTAAAATGTTTTATTTAAATTACGTTATTGAGTATTTGATTATACAATTCATCGTTGTTATAAGCTGTCATTCTTATTGTTTCTACTAAATCTTACAGGTGATTTTTGTATCTCTCTTGTATTTGTAGACTTGAAAAAGTTCGAATATACGGACGACACGTCGGCATTTAGTTCAGCTTAGTCTTGTTCTTCACCACCTGTCCTAGCTCCTATCAAAGTACTCAGCATGAACAACCAAGGACGTGATTCCTACTTAATTCAATATTTAGAGATATCAACTTGAAACGATTCTTGGGGGCCAAATTTAGAGATCTGTAACTCGGAAAGGGAGGTAGGGAGTAGGGCCTGAATATCTGTAAAAGTCCGCTATTAAATTTTGTTCCATACATTTCATGATACCCCGTATGTCCATTTCCAGAACAACCTGCTGAAAATCTGAAATATTCATCTGATAAACTTGTAGATTCGAGAAACCTTCGGTATCAGTTTAACCGAGCCGTCATATGCAAACTGATTTATTAAATTACAGGCAGCAGATATAGTCATCGTGCTTAATGGCATGTCAATTAACCTGCGGAATAGTTATTCCAGTGACACAGATTAGATAGATAGTAAATTTTTACAGTTCGTTTCTTTAACATCGACACAGGTACGAGATAGGTATGTTTGAAATGTTCGCATCGTATTCACTGTTCAAATTCGACAATCCATATGCGGATGAGATCAAACTAAATATTACGTGCAATTTTGTATATACTTGAGACACTTAGATAGGTACAGTAGTTTGTGATACTTACATTACTTATTACTTTGTTTCGGTTTTTCATTCATTCATTTTTTCTATCGAGGTTATTGTAATTATATAAATCTGTTACATTTTTTCTATTGTTTCCAATCTGTAATATTTATTCGTCCTTTCTGTTTCATTCGTAATTCTCTTCAATACTTCCTTGAACCTTTTCCTATAATTTTTTAATCTATGTGAGTCAAATCAGTCCCAAAATTTACTGAGTGTCAGAAACATGTTTGAGCTCTGTTGAGCGAACAAATCTGATGGGAACAAGTGCACTGAACCTTCTGACTTCTGTCAGCGCTTTTCTGGAATCCATACGAATAGGAAATGGTCATTATATGATTACCTATACCTATCACTGTCTAAGGAGAAAACTCCTTAAACAAGCCTATATGAAATTTTGAGGAAAAAAATCCGTTCTGTCAAAGAAGTATTGAATTGTCCCTTATGTTTCTGATTTTTTCTCTGAAGATGACTGATGTGAATCTTATAGGATCCACAAGATTTTTAGGTGTGTTTGTTGATACTTGCCTCCGGTGAGACGTTCACGTTGGTCACCTGGCTGGAAGATTGTCAGGAAATATATTTTTGCTCAAGTCAATGTGGAATAAGTTGTGTCAAAGGGGAGTGTTGAGGATGGCTTACTTTTCTTAAGTTGAATCAGTGCGGTATGGAATTTCAGCATGGAGACACTGCTCTCCAAGAAACCGCATTTTTGCTCTTCAAAAGAGGACTGTTAGACTTGTTGCTTGTTCGAAATATAGGGAAGAGAGTAAATCAACATTTATCGCTCACAAGATCTTGACCTCTCCCTGTATCTATATTTTAGAGTTATAAAAATGCTTACATGAGAATTGGAAGCATCAATGAGTATAGCACTAGAGGTATAAATATTTGAAACAAGATTTTTGTAGAGTAACCTCCTTCCAAAAGGGGTCGTTCTATATGTCTATCAAATTATATAACAAAATTCCATCTTATTACATACTAATGTCATTAAATATTTCAAAATATGCTGTAAGTAGTTATTTGAACAACCAGGTTATTAGTCGCCCAATTAATAACCGAGTTGAATACAAGATTTTTCCGACGACCTGAATATGAATTATGTATAAATTCATGATTGAAATACATTCTCATTTTGCACAAGACATACATTGACATAATAAAATTTCTATGTATCTGTTTCAGTAGAGTTTTGACATTTCTCGTAGTGCTCCTGAATACTTTCTGACCAGTTAACATGGGGATTGCACATTAAAATACTACAATTTGAGCAAAAATGGGTCATTTATGTGCAGTTTCGTACACATCAAAATCACCTTTTATTTCGAGGTCGGCGGAAAAAATATTTTTATGAGGGGTGCATTTTACGACATTCATGAGTTTTTAAATTGTGATCTCAACCAATAATGTGAGAAATGTTGTTTTTTTGCTCAGTTTGTTTTTGTCTCTGATGTGTTCATTGATATATTCATTCATTGAATAGTTTTATGTGTGTATTGGTATATGCGTGTATTTATAAATGTATGTATGAGGATTTACTCTATATTTTATATCGACGAGTGTAAACAATGTTTTCTAATTATAAGGTATGAATAAAGATTACTATTACTATGGCAACGTCAACGTTGAGACGAAGGTGCGAAAATGTACTAGTACTTATCAGTAACCAAGTCGAAATTATTTATTGAATTACGGGCAGCGGATTTAGTCATCGTGGTTAATGGTTTGTCAGAATAGTTATTCCAGTGACACAGATTAGATAGATAGTATATTTTTACAGTACGAGATAGGTATGTTTGAAATATTCGCATCGGCTTGCCGTCTCCGCGATTCAAATTCGACATATTTCAATAGCGATCGTAAGATTCGTCATTACCCTACAGAACCATCTGCTCATTACGGTAAACATATTGGTTAATGGCTTCAGTAACGGAATCTAATAATAAATGTCATCGTGAGTAAATGTGTCAGGTACGTTGCCAAGAGGTTCATGCTTGTGGAGACGGCGACCAAAATATATTACGTTAATAATTTTATGTCTGAACTAATTACCTTGGTAATTGGAAGGATTTGGCCGTTATTGAAATCAAAATGAGGGTTTAATGATATTAATCTGTTTTTATTCGTGGAAAAACACGGTTATATATTTTGCCCGAATAAGGACATCAGATGATAATATCGCTGAATATCGAAAAAACAATGAATCAATTGAGGATATGTCAGGTTTTGTTGAAGTCCAAATTTTGTATTATATCGTTGAACCTTCTCTAGAATTCTAAGAGTCTGGAGTTTTTTATAATAATGAAAAAATATTTTTCTGTCGACCTCGAAATAAAAGCTAAGTTCTACTATGTGTACGAAATTAATTAATAATGATCCACTTTATTGGGCGATTCTCTCCTATTTTAATGTGTATTTGTCATAGGCAACTGAACATAAAATATTCAAAAGTATCACCATTTATGTTACAACTCTACTACATAGAAATTTATAAAATGTCAAATGTATCTATTATTCAAAATAAAAATTTATTTTTCAATCAAATATTTATACTGAATTCATTGAAACAGGTCCATCGTCAAAATGGGAAGCACTATGAGATTTCGCATATCATTAAATAAAACTCTTGTACAGGGTGATTCACTTATCTTGATAACCTAATTTTCTCTCGAAAGGGATGAATTTTTTTTATTCTGTTGACAGTATTTGGTACAAGTCAATGTTGACTTGAGATGTGTGTAAGGTCAGAGAAAAGAATTAAGAATAATTAAGACGCCAGGCGTCGCGGCGCTATCAAAAGTTTTTTTTTCAGGAACATACCTGTTTCATTGTGTCATTCGAAAGATAGTTCAATTCTGAATGTTTCTTCTGAAAACCATTTTTTTCTATTTCTTACCGTCAGCGACCTGCTGTATGTGACAGTATGCCTTGATTTAGAGACGAGACATTGTTTCTTAAAATCAAAGATACTTTGTAGGAAACAATTTTTCAAACATTATATTCATCGAATATTATATTTTAATAATAAACATTTTTTTTTAATAACAAACGAACATGTCAAATCATATGTTCTATATACAGGCCTTTATGATCATACGTAGATTAGATCTTTTCCTAATTTCATTATACCCAAGTTACTTTGGCCAAAATATTAGGGTTCACTTGGACAAAGTAATTTATAATGCACTAAGGAAAAGATATCATTTATGTATGGATCATATTGGCCGCTATATAGAACATATGATTTGACATGTTTCGTTTGTTATTACATGTTACAATGTTTATTGTTATAAAATATAATATTTAATGAATATAATTATTGATAAGTATTTTGCTACAATTTTTTTATTTCAAGAAACACAATCATATCTATGTCTCTAAATGAAGGTGTCACAATACAGAAAAAAGTAAATGGAATAGAATTAACATAAAACATACAGCAGGTCGCTAACGGTAAGGAAAAGAAAAAAAATGGTAGTCAAAAGAAATATTCAGAATTAAATTATCTTTCGAATGACACATTAAAAAGAAGAAAAATATTTTGATAGCGCCGCGACGCCTGGCGTCTTAATTATTTTCTCCGATTTCTATGAACATCTCAAGTCAACATTGACTTGTACCAAACACTGTCAACAGAATAAAAAATATTCATCCCTTTTCGAGAAAAAGAGGTTACCAAGATAGTGAATCACCCTGTACCTAGTTGATTGGTTCTCATTTGACCGGATTTTTTAGATAGGAATACTCAAAATATTGCGCAAAAAAGTTCTTATAACGTCTGAGGAATCTGTGACTAAACTGCATTGCATTAGTTCAGAAATATTCTTGGTATGTTTCTTTAGTATAAGTGTTTTTCGGAAATATAATTAATAATCATCAACCGGTTTTCATCCAAGAAATTGCTAGCAAAGAAAATGGAAAGTGGGAACAGGTTACCAAGATGAAAAACGAAATCATAAATTCGTTACGTGAGAAGGAAAGGCATAAATCTCTGAAGGAAGTCATTAGTATGTTGTTAGTTTCCTCTTCTTTATTTTCATATGAAAGTTGCCTAAAAAGCGGTGTTTTGCCCGCAAAGTTAAATGGCCACCTTATGTAATCGAATTACTATAGAAATTAGTCTGATTGCACTCCTAATTATATGTTATTGAGGATTCGGCAGTCCTTCTCTTTCAACTAGAATTATTGTACACGAATTCATTAATGTCGATTTCATGATCGAATTTATCTACGTACGCTTTAACATCAAAAAACTTTCTCTTGTTCTCGTGTCAAAATTATTCGTCCAAAATTTATGAACCAAAAAGAAATACACGAATTCCTGAAGATTAATGAACGAAAAGATGTTTTTCTTCATCACGGGATACAATACAAAACAGATCAGTTTCACAATAGATGAATTATTATTATTGAAGTTTATACTTAGTTGATTACGAACTGAATTATCTGAATTTTGTATAGAATCAACCTGACTCTTAGCTCATGATAACTTTTTACTTCGGATGAAGTCTAAATAATTGCAGATATATAGATTAAAACAATTCAGACAAAAGTAGAAAATCCATATTCGAATGAGGTAAACAAATATATTCAGAGCAATTTTTATTGAAGACTCTTCCTTAGTTTTTTGCGCAGAATTGATATTTACATTAGAAATTTATTACCTTCTTTTGTTTTGTTTTTGTTTTTATTTTCCATATGCATCTTTTTCATATTCATAATTTGATTAAAAGAAAAATGAAAATTTGTTTCAATGAGAAAAAACTATTAGGTATAATGTTTTCAGCTTATTCTTCGAAAAAGTTCAATCTTTCAATCTCTTTTGAGATATTATCTGGCATACATCAAGAATTTCGGAGAAAACCATATCTTAAAAAAAAAATAAATACAGTGGAACTTTCTTTTAACGAAAGCGATAAATCCGCAAAAAAATCGATATAAAGAAATTTCGTTATAAGAAAATTTGTTTCTATAGTCAGCAATGTCGAGGTTGACTTAACTGATAAATTTAAGTTCATCATTCAAACTTAAGCACTTCCTTTTAGACATTTTCGCACAACTTTCACACTAGAGAAATGGTTAGATTGAAACCAAACAGCTAGGGGTATTTAAAACTATTTCAGAAGGATATCTGCCCATCGTAATGATTTAGTTTAAGGTCGGGATTTATAAGGTACGTCTGGAAAAATTTCGGAAAAAAAACCCAACCTTATACCTTCTTACCAATACCCATTCAAAGAGTGATGTTCTTTGAAAATTTCGTAATAGAGAGGATTTACTTCGTTTTAGAGGATATTTAACATGGACTTTGTATTCAAGGTGCAATGTCTTGTACGAAATTCGTTATACAGACGTTCGTTATAGGGTAGTTCCACTGTATTATAAATAAATAAATATTATGAGTATAGATGCAATTATTCTATTAGGGAAATTCCGAAAATATATACATTTCAATCAATAGCGAGATACGAATAAAAATATGGAATTATTGAAATTGACCGTTTGATTCGAGATGATTTTCCTCGCAGGAGTACCTAATATTATTAATTTCGGTTGAACTAATGTTGATGATTGTTGATTTCGATTTAACTCCGCTTTTACATTCTTCTCATCTGTTGTTTAAATGAAATTATGTTGAGGAATAATGCGTAGCTTATGTATTCCCTGAGATTTACGTATTCTGTGAGTTCATATCCTATGAATATTCCCAACTCATTGAGTTAATTTTATATTGAGAATTGGGGAATTGCTATTCCGATAATTTGTCTACCATTTTTTGAACTATTCTTAGTCCAATTCTGTAGTAGTGTACCACAATCAATCATCATGAATCCTATTGACCTCACAACAAGTTTTGCAATTCCTTTTCCATACAACTAATGAATGAATTTATATGATCGTCATGAAATACTCTGATGAAGAATTTGTAGTATTTAATTTCTCTCCTTAGAACGAACGAAATCGATCTATCTGACACAAATCCAGATAGGAAATGTTCGAACTAAACCTGATCGATAATGGCTATTAAATCAATTTTGGCGCTCCTTCGAGAAAGCAAAAGTTCCATGTACAATGAAGAGGTTCCAGTATGTTCAGAGATCTTGTGATTACAGCACATATACATATATAACCGTGAATGAATTTTTTCAACCAACTCATCATACCAGAATTATCAGAAAATTTCGATTTGTTTCAAATGTAACTTGTAGGGATATAAAGTTTGCTTGGTAGTTTTTGTTTTTCGTTTCAAGACCTAGAGTTTCGCTCAAAGCACGATAGCGGCAAAATGAAATGTGCTAAAAGGCAAATAAAAATCAGTCGAATAGGTAAAACAACTTCAAAGTGATCTATACTATTATTTGGGTTATTTCCATTATATTCACTCCTGCTGTTCAACCTTCGGACCAGTCATCGACTATTGACTCTCGGAAAAGCAACTTTCGTCGCTATTCCAATATGCGGTTTTCATTTTTCATAGTTCTCAGAGACAATCGATGGCTTTGATATATTTTTAATCTATTCAAAAAATGCATTCGATCTGTTTTAAGCTGGATCTTATTATTGGAACTCGGATGTTTTTTATATCATCAGGCGATTGACTATTGCAGATTTCGGTTATTGACATGAAAGCTGGCTTCTTCCAATTTTCAACCTCTCAGTTTTTCTTCTTCTAATATTATGGGAAGCTTTATCCCATAAAATGGTTCTCATTCGAAGCATGTTGGACAAGCACTGACTCATCAGTATCTACAAGTGGGTCTATTTTTTTATGTTTTTCGACACGAACATTTTTTCAGTTTCTCTATAATATGGGTTCTGACGCACTCACAAGGTACTTCATATATGCAGTTTTTGGTTAGTTAATTATCATTATCAGGTTTTAATCTAGTTAGATTAGCCTTGATATAGTATCTTGAGTCTTGAATACTGTTCTCACATTGCCTACTGATTTCCAATTCTTCTATTTTCTGATAACCTTTTAACAGAATGAACTGTGAAACTTATAGCCGAAAAATATGTTTGAACTCATTCGAAACTGAGATCTTATCGGAGGAATATAAACTGTGGTCATAATAAATAATATAAATACAGTGGAACTTCTCTATAACGAAAGCGCTGAATCCGCAAAAAAAATCGTTATAAAGAAATTTCGTTTTACAGAATTTTTTTTTATAGTCGGCAATGTCACGGTTGACTCCACTGATAAATTTAAGTTTATCATTCAACCTTAAGCACTTCCTTTCAGACATTTTCGCACAACTTTTCACATCAGCGTGATGGTCAGATTGAAACCAAACAGCCGGGGGTGTATTTGAAACTGTTTCAGAAGGATCTCTCTGCCCGCCGTAATGATTTAGTTTAAGGTCGTGATTCATTACGTACGTCCCGAAAAATTTCGGAAAAAACCCTGCCCTACATCTTCAAAGAGTGATGTTCTTTGAATATTTCGTTATAGAGAAAATTTACTTCGTTTTGGAGGGTGTTTTTAACATAGAATTTGGACTCAGGATATCTTGTACGAAATTCGTTCTACAGAGAAATTCGTTATACAGACGTTCGTTAGGGAAGTTTCACTGTTTGTAGTGATAATATAAATGATAGAAATGATTCGGTGGCTCCAATTTTGTGAAACATACCAATCGTTTATAATATCTCAAAGATTATATTGAATCACTCGATAACCAGTGAACAAAAACTCTATCCAAATGTGTACAGGGTGGCCAGAATTAGTGAATCCCTTATTACAACTTGTTTACACTAGGAGATGAAGAAAAAAGAATGGCACCTGATAAGACATGGTATAATTTTTTGTAACGAGAAAAGATGTTGATTATTTTTGAGTATATATTCCATATGAAAAAACAAAAGCTCAAGTAATAAATAAGATAGGTAACTCCTCAGCAGAAATTTGATCAAAGCATTGGATTTCTATAAAATTGTTTCAATAATGTTTACATATAGCACAAACAGGAATGGAGAAAATGATTAAATCTAAAATTGCCCAAATGTCAATTCTGGCTTATATCTCGAAAACAAAAGAAGATAAAGCAATGTGGTTGACGGCATAATGAGTTTCTCGAAAAAGATAAGGTTAAAAAGTTAGTTCAGGGATCCCAATTTTTGTCACCCTGTACAGGGTGGGCATATTTCGATGTTTTAGCACTACAACTTTTAAACCAGAGGAGATAGACAAAATCTGATACCCACTTCTCGATCTCTTTTTTCTTAGAAACTAACAACAGTAGTATTCATTTTTGGCTACCTTCTTTTGTTTTCGAATTATTAGCGAAAATTGGAAAAGTGGCAATATCGAAAAAAATTCATATCTCCGCTAATACTGATGATAGAGCTCTGAAATTGAAACATTATACAAGCACTTTTTTACGTAGAATCCAGTGGCGTACTCGCCTTTTTTGCACCATTTCAAATTACGGAGCTATAACCCAAAGTTATGTTTTTTTTAAATGGAAATACTAGATTTTTGTGGCATTTTCTTAAAGCTTAATTTTTTCTGATTTCAAAAGTATATAACATTGTATGGTTTGTATCAATATGAGTATAGAAAATGGTCAAAAACCTATTTTCATTTGAGTCTCAATATTTTCTATGGTTGACGAGCACAGAAAAATGGAGCTTCCTATAACAAGAGCAGTCTCCTTCCGTCAATATCATTATTTCTATGCTTTCAACTAATTCCTCCAAAAAATTCGAACATGGATATATTTCATGAAAACTTATATCTTGAAATAGATTTGGAAATAACAAAAAGATCCACATGATCCTCCGTTTCAATCGATATATGTACTTAGTTATAATGAGATAGATGCAAGAGAATATTTTTATTGCACTCCAGAATAAATACGCACAAGTGCTTAGTAGTCTATTTCAAATCGCATATGAAATAAGGCATATATAGATATGATTGAAGTTATCAATTCAATCAGAAAAGTAATAAAGGAAAATATTTTTCAATACCTAATAGTGATTACAATAAAAGGTCAGTAGTTTATAACTAAGATGTCTCATTTTAGACATCTTAGTTATAACTTAGAATGAGGGATCAAGTTTCACAGCAGTTCATCTTGGAGAAATTGAGTAAAGAGCATAGAAATGAAAAGAATACTGGAAAGATATTGTGGAATTATACGATGCTAATTTTTTCTGTGCTCATCAACAGTTGAAACTATAGAAAATATTGAGACTCAGATGAAAATAGGTTTTTGATCATTTTCTATACTCATATTGATACAAACCATACAATGTTATATATTTTTGAAATCAGAAAAAATTAAACTTTCAGAAAATGCCAAAAAAATCTAGTATTTCCATTTAAAAAACATAACTTTGGGTCATAGCTCCGTAATTAGAAATGGTACAAAAAAGGCAAGTACGCCACTGGATTCTACGTAAAAAAGTGCCGGTATAATGTTTTAATTTCAGAGCTCTATCATCAGTATTAGCGGAGATATGAATTTTTTTCGATATTGCCACTTTTCCAATTTTCGCTTATTCCTCGAAAACAAAAGAAGGTAGCCAAAAATGAATACTATATACTCTCGTTAGTTTCTCAGAAAAGAGATCGAGAAGTGGGTATCAGATTTTGTCTATCTCCTCTGGTTGAAAGTTGTAGTGCTAAAACATCGAAATATGCCCACCCTGTACTTCCATGAAAATTGTGTTATCGGTTATCTACCATGATCAGTACCGTTCGTCTGTCTCAACCAGCGCGAATAAGTGCGATCTAGTGTGCATAAACGGTACCATTACAAATCCCATGTACCGTGATGTGATTGCGCAGCAATTTATGTAGTAGCTGATGCATAGTAATGTCACCGTTGTTCATAATGCCTCAGTGACACAGATCTGCTGAAGGTTTTCCAATGTAATCCACTCTTTACATGAAATATGTTTCATCGAGCTACATCCAGATGTTCATCTTTATTGTTTGTGGTTCTTTGGTTTCCGCGAGTTAATGACAGGTCTGAGTGCAATGTTGAGTAAATGTCGTCAAATTCTCTAGGACAAGATAATTAGTAGCGATGATCGTTTAATGAACGAATGACATTTCAACCATTAGCAAGAACTGATACTTCGAGGAAATGGGATAAATTTAGCGGATTACCGGGTATTGGAATTTTTTATGGAACGGGATAATTAAAGTCGCGAATAAATGAAGTAAGTTTGGAAAATAATATGGCGTAAGTCTTTGATTTTACGTTAGATTTAACGATTGATTTCTCTCGTCAAAAAATACTGTCTTGTTCAGAAACAAGCTGTTCTCCTAAAGATTCTTCAGGAACAAGCGTAATAATCTGTTCTCTTGAAGGAGACAAGCGTGCTATAGGTACTCATATTAATAAAGAACATAAGGCATTTTCGGAAACTTACTCAGGGTTACTACCTCGATCCATTGCGTTACGTGACAGATCTACTTGGATCACGGACCCGGGTTCTGAGTTTAGAAACACATCAGGTTTAGGATTTGAAGTGTCAGCCACCAAATACAAAATATTTTATGGATTTATTTTTCAGTTCCAGTTTATTTACTGATGGTCTCTAGCTTTTGACGAAATTCAACTTCTTCAGCCTCTGATGCGGAGGGGATTATTCAGAATTTAATTTTTTTATTTCATTTTTTAGCGGCGTTTCTCTAGATTACAAATCAACCAAAGAATTTCAAAAAACTAGTTTTTTCATGGTTGTATTGCTATTTTTTAAAAACCACCTCCGAAGTACACATTTGCTCCACAAGTTGGGGCAAATGTGTACGCCGCATGGAAATCCGGTACAATTCAGTTGTTTTGCTGTTGGGGCAAATGTATACAAAAGAGCAGCTCTTAATTTGCACAGTTTACAAAGGTGAAACCAAAGTAAAAAGCATAGGAGTAAAAGGTTATAACGTCTTTAATAGCAAAATTGAAAGAAACAAATGGCGCCACTAGATAGCAGCTAGCTTCAGTTTTTCCTCCTTTTTTCAAATGAGTACACATTTTCCCCAAGTACGCAATTACCCCACTTCACCCTACATATGTTATACGAATATTGAAAGAAGATTTTTTATATTTCCATAACACAATGTCCGATCCGAGTGAAATTTCTGTTGAGAAATTATGTATTAATATTCTGAATGTTCATGCAAAATTTCATGATGATCGCATCATCAGAACCATAGAATTTTTTTATTTATTTTTTTACATATTTTTACTTCTTAATAATTTCCAGAATATAATTCTGATTGTGCTGAGATTCTGCATCTATATATTTGGTATTAATTGCAAGTTGCGTATGAAATTTCGAGGTAATATTCTTATTGCTCCACCCATGAACGAGCGCTCAAAAGCTCCTGCTCAGGGCTTTTTTTAAAATTTTTTGTTATATTTTCTTACAGATCGATCGCAATCGTTATAAATTAGCATGAATTTATTTTAGTAAAATGAGATTAACAGTTTGTAGGTTAACGTAGAGTATTGATTAATCTCAGGAAAGTATCCGACATTGATAATCAACCTCAGGTCTCATCATTTCTTCATCTGCACCACATTCATACGTAGGGCTAACGACATAATTCTATCGAATGAAAGAATATTACAAATATCATAATCCGTTCTTAAAGGATATAAACTACACCAAATTTTCATAGGGAAATTGAAACCATCAGGAATATCTTTTTTCGGAACAACGAATAAAATATTTTATTATCGTCGCATAACCTACAAATAGTTAACTCACAAGCAAAAAGCATTAGGTCGAAATCTGTTTTTGAGATATGGAAAATTTTAACTTGGATATAATGTGTTTTATGTTTACGATAGTAAAATAACATTAATGCGTTCTGAATTCTTCATAACTTGTCTAAGCGATCCATGTAGAACTAAATGCTATTGACCGGTACACGAATCTTGAAAAATGTAGTCTGATGCCATTCGAAACACATTTTGACTTACTGCCTTTCACTTGTGAGCCTACGAAATTTCATTCAGATCTTCCAATTACTTTGTCAATTGTACAGGTTGTCCCGAAATATATGCAACAAAATGTACCTACATTCTATAGACGGGGTTATGAATATGACAGTGTTACCTCTTTTGTCTTGATGTTCCCTTAGGATACTTTTTCATGGGCCCCTTGTCTTTGGAACCTGCCTCTTGCGTTTTCTCCGAAAAATGGGTAATTTTCAGTGAAACCGCATGTTGTAATATCTTACATATCGGAATTTGTAGTCAATCGAAGGAGCCACAGCTTTGAAATCTATGTAAGTTCCAAGACATAATAATAATAATACTCGAATTCGGTTCATTCTACGAAAAAAATGCAAGAAAAAAATTACAAACAACCAGCTCTTTTCTACGGAATAATCAATCTGGAGGATCAAACTAAAAACGTTTTCGAGCACCAAAGATAAAGAAATGTGTCATATGTACGCACCGTAACAAAAAAGTTTACACATCCTGATTTACCGAATTTCGGAAACCCCTTGTATAAAATTTGGTATGTCATAATCCATAATGTTCTAAAATATGGATATGAAACGATTCGGGGTGCCAAATTCAGAGGTCTGTAACTCAGAAATGGAAACCCCTTTCGGAAGAACAAAAATAGGGGTCCCCTAGATTTTCTTTGAGAATTCCTGAAAATTTTGTTCATGTATCTGCCCCGAGGGGGAAATGAAATTTTGTATACGAAACTCTACTTTTGGGCCATAATTCTATGTATTCTGAAAACATTGTCATGAATTCTACCAAATTCTAGAAAGCTCTATCAATAGCTACTAAATTCTATCAAATTCTACTAAATCCATCGAATTATACTGAATTCTAATAATTCTACCAAATTCTATCAAACTCTACTGAATTCTAGTAGAGTGTAAGTACACCAATATTCTACACTGATTTTTCCCCTCGATTTTTGACGAGGGAGAAATCATTACTGGAATTTTGTACACCCAATTCTATACTTCTGGGCAATATTCCATGAATTTTAAAAAAATGGTCATTAATTATACCAAATTCTAGAAAACTCTAGCAATTCTACTGAATCCATCAAATTGTACTAAATTCTATCAAATTCTACTAAATTCTAGTAATTCTATCCAATTCTACTGAATTCAAGTAAATTCTATCAAATTCTACTACTATTTAATAGAGTATACATCAAAATGTTCATATTTAGGGACATGTATTGGAATGTAGGAAATTTTCAATTCATATAATTTCACTAGATGATCTTGCATTTCTAGAATCTGGATTAAGTAATTGGTTCAATATAGATTTAGGAATATTGAAACTCTGAAGAGTTACTTCCTGTAAAAAATTCGATCATCTGGTAAAAAATCATCTGTGAGAAGACCATACCATGCAAAACATTCGCATTTATTCCCAAAGTAACAACGGATATGGAGATATCCAATCATTGCGTGAGACCCACAACATTTTCTTTGCTTTTCCTTATAACGCTGATAGCAGAATTATTCAACTCTTTACGACCGTTTTCTCAGGAAAAACTAACGTGAGAAATTGTATAAAATGGAATAGAATCAATTCCGTGGGTGTTTTCTTACAGCTGAAGGTCTTTCCGTATTCAAATTTCAATATTTCCTATATTTTATACATCGAACGAGACCTTGACGCATTGATATTAATGAAAGCTCGAAGCTATGGATAATTCTTCTTTACGTAGCCATAAATAATATAATTTTGCATAATAAATGATTCAAGGCTGGAAAAATGCAGGTCCATTGAGAGAAATTGAGCGACTTATGTTTATTCAAATAGTTGAATGAGCTTAAATGATTGTAATTCTGATATTAACGCAGTGTGTTATTTCATTTGATGTCTTTAGTGGGTTGATTATGAAGGTGTTGATTCAAATCGCTTAATGGCTTGTACGACATGCTTGTTATTCAGTTTTGACGTACAACATGTATTTAGTATTTTTGCACTGTTAAATTCTCCACATGGTTTATCACCTCTACAGGTAAATTAAATGGGTCTTTAATACAAGGAAATCCAGATTATAATGGCTTTTCGATTCATTCGGATTAAAATTTCGAAGCGATCTGATAAAATTACTTCATTTCCAGTATGAAATAAATAAAGATTTCAACGAAAAGAAATGCAGCGCTATAATCTCATAAAAATCCGAGAGCTTTTATTCGAATATTTCATCTATTCGTCGATCTCAAGTCCGATTATAAATTCCAATTTCCAGCCAAAGACTCGAAGCTACCTTGGAAATTCCAAGTTTTCGAATTGCTTAATATAATTTTTTATTTATTTTTTTTAATTTTAATATTCGCCCAACTTTTGGTTCTAAAGTTGGGCGAATATTAAAATTAAAAAAAATCGGCTTCCTCATAAGAAGGAAGGCACTAAATATTGACAACGATAACACTTTATTTTTTAAATGTCTGATACAATAAGTATGTTCATTATTTTTATTTTTGCATTGAAATTTTTATATATGTATTTTAATATTTCTGTTTTTTTTCAGGTATGCGAATTTTTTGGCTGTTGAATCCGAAAAAAGGTAAGAGCAGTCTAAATGGTGTTTGAAAAATTGACTCCATTCCATTGCTTCATTCATGAGACGCAACCAAATTTTCATGAATAGTCGTTACCTTTTTTTTCAATCTACAATAAATAAATTTAGAATTTACATTCATGGTTGTTTGAATTTTATCTTATCATTGACAGATTGATGATATTTCAGTCTTAAAACTTTTGACATACAAGAATATATTTTAGTTTTGAAATGATAACATTTGAAAATTTGAAAACCATTTTTATCATAGAATTATGCTAACCTAAGCTCGATTATATTCTATGTTTAGTTTCATTTTCATAGTTGAGAAAATCCATGTGGAATGGTGAGAACATACCATAAATACCAAATTGAGACCTACTCAAATTCAGATCTGTGTTCAATAAATATATACAGTGTGGAAGAGCCAAATGGAATAAATTCGATAACAAATTAATGAGAGCGCGTTGGGAAAAACGCTTGAACACTTCGTTTTGTATTTTTAGATGCACATTTTTTTCAAACAAAAATAATTATATAGGGTGTGTCATGTGACAGTGGCCGATTCCAACTTTCTTTTTTTAAATATAACCCCCTGTATATTATTAGTTTTTTGAATTCTTCAGAAAATTCTAGACATAATTCTAGTACAATGTCCCATACCTATCTTCAACTGTTTCGGAAATATTGAGTGTTTTTAGATGTATCACAAGAATCAACTTGTTCGCTGCGAACGTCTAGTGAAATAAAATAATTTTCTTTTTTTAATGTTAATTTTTGTAATGCATCTGAAAACACTTAATATTTCTAAACAGTCGAAGATTGTATTCGACATAGAATTCTCTGCAGAATCCAAGAAACTAATAATATACAAGGGGTTGTATTTGAAATAAGAAAGGTGGTATCGGCCACTGTCACATGACACACCCTATACAATTATTTGTTTCTGAAAAAAATGCGCATCTAAAAATACAAATCGACATGTCCAAGCGTTTTTCCCAACACGCTCTCATTTATTCGTTATCGAATTTATTCCATTTGGCTGTTCCACACTGTATATTGAGTACATTGGAGGAATTATACTCATTTAGCGTTTTAAATGCCATTACATACCTTCAAAACCACAGTGTTCATAGGGAAATATAAAAATAAACTCGAAAGGTGACAGAAATTTGTATAGTTTATAAATGACAGCAATTAATTGATTAAATGCTTGATTAATAACCGAGTTCATTATGAATTGAGTATAAACTACTGATTGAAATAATTTTCTATTTTGCCTGAGAGATGCATTCAACCTAATATAAATTTCTATGTTTAAGTAGAATTTTAACATTACTAGGATTGCTTCTGAATGCTTTGTGTTCATTATTGATCAATTTCGTGTACGTTTAACTGAGTTTTCGTTATAAGGAACTTAGACAAAACTCCATATTTGCATGACGCTGGATTGAACAAGATGGTACAATTGAATGGCCACCAAGGTCCCTGACTTAACGCCATGAGATTACTTTCTCAAAGAACGTCTCAACAAAGTTGACAAAGGATGAATTAGAGCAAAAACAAATAACAAACCAACTGAAATGAATTTTTCAATCGCCTGGGGGCATCCCAAGTAGGGAGAATGAAGGACATTTTCACAACTTTCAGCGTTGAATTCACTCATAGGTAGCACTAATAAGGAAAAAACGTTGGTTTTCCAAAAAAAGTAGGTATGATAAGATTTCATCTATAACGAGATTATGGTCCTAACACTATGAATTAGAGTCTGGTAAATCAAATTATTGTTCAACACTTTCTTTGTAGCGATATCCGCCGATCACGTATATATTTAAACATATAATAGTAATGTAGAACGAGCGACAATATATCTCGACAATAACATCCTACATGGTACTTGTTCTTGACCATTCAATAATTTTCTCATTACCGCAGACAGAAGCTGATCAAGACGGATAGCGTAATACGTTAACAAGTTTAATTGAAAGATTTATTAACCCTCTCGATATTTTTATGGGCATTTCAAATGCCATCCAGTCATATCTAGTACTCACACCGTTTACAAGATCTCGTATTAATAGGTATTCGATGTTAATAGTTGCCATGAAAACAAAATTAATCGAATAGCCAACACATGTCGTATGGCAATATAGCGACGATAATCTCATTTCTTATTATACCACAGTCGGGATAAATGCTGAAAAATTGCGATCATCTGGTATTTCGAACTAGATCTTGCCATATTTCTGAGGCGTTTTTCTCGTTTTTTATTCCATGCGATTCATTTACAGTTTCCTGAGCTCATATAGCGCGACTATCCGGAGAAATATTGAAGTCAATCAATTGATGTAGTAAGTACTTGTTAGAAAAAGAGATTTATTTTCTTGTTTAACAAGAATCTGCAAGGGGTAAGGCAGGTGTGATTATTGCTTTAGCTCGAGAAAATACGTTGTACAGGTTTTTTCACCATAATTTGACCCCCTCTTCAACTTCGTTACTAAAAGAGATAAGAAATGTCTTTTACAAAAATGTCGCGAAATCGACTGAGGTTTTATAATACGAATTCACATAATGAAATATACACAGGGCGGCCAACATATTGATGGAAACTTCGTTTTTTCAAATGGAACACTCTGTATATTTTTCTGTATTTGACTAGCTCTTTTTTTTCCCCGATTTCGAATATTTAAAAACGTTGGTCTATTTATTTTATTCTGATTACCACAGAGTTTAAAATCTTAAGAACCACCTGCAAGGTCTGTTAGCATTTTTCAAGTGGCAGACTGCGTATACTGAAAATGACAATTTTGGAGTTATGATAACGTCAATTGCAAAATATACAGATACAACAACATATTGAATGCAACTATATTTTTCAAATGGGACACCCTGTCCTGTATATTCTTTCATCTTTTGATAGGCTATTTCCTCCTGATCTAAAATATACCTATATGCGTATGTGGGTGTCTCATCAATTTTTTGGAGTTTCAAAGTTTTGAAATAAAAAAATATGTGAAATACCTACGAATTTCTTCATATTATTTATCTGGATGCAACCTTGAATATTATCTCCTTACAGTTTCTTATTTTTATTGTTCTTCATATAAAGTGAAAAATTTCAAATTTTTCTGCTCCCGTGTATAATCATTTGATCATTATTTCCATTCAGTGTAAAACGTTTGTCATATCGTTACTAAGGAGATAACTCCAAAAACGGGCATTTAGAGTAATCGCAGCCTGCCACTTGAAAAGTGATTTCTGAGCTTGCTCAGAATAAGAGATATGGAGCAACATAATATGTTACATATTTGAAATCAGGGGAAGAAAAACTAGCCAAATATGGAAAAATATACAGGCTGTTCGATCTGCAAAAATGAAGTTGCCATCAATATTTTGGCCACCCTGTATATATTTCAGTTTATGAAATCATATTAAAGAACCTCAGTTGATTTCGTGACACTTTTGTAAAACATTTTTTGTATCTCCTTTAATAACGAAGATAGAGGGGGGCTCATATTATAGTGAAAAACTCTGTAAGTTATTGACGTAATTGTGCCATAAGTTGATAAATTATTTGAGCTCTTTCCATCATATTTACTTCCACTGTCAACATTTCCGCCAGCCGTCGGCATCGTCAGGAAAACACTATAATATACTCTTTAGTATAAAAAAATGCAACTTTCGTATCTCTTCGAAAATTTTCTTCATTTTGAGAGTTCTCAGGAAACAATCGATGACTTTATTTTTGATTTATTCTGTTGTCGAAAATTCATTTTATCCTTTTTGGACTGGTTAATTTTGATATCAACAGATGGCTGACTGATAAGGCTTTCCGTTATTAGCATGAAAACTACTCCCTTCAATTTTCTACGTCTGAGTTCTCCTTATTTTGATATTATGGAAGCACCCCATAGAATCTTGTGGTCTTTATTTAAAGTATCTTGGCAGATTAGATTAACAGTATCTCCAAGTTGAACTAGTTCTTTTATGTTCTTTGATTCCAAGATTTTAGAAACGTTGATTGTTCCAATAAAGTCTCTACTGTACTCACAAGGTAGGTACTTCATGAAAGCAGTTTTTGGTTAGTCGATTTTAATAATCTTTTACTTTAGTAAGCTTAGCTCCGATAGTAGAACTGCAGTCAAATTATCTGAAATTGTTTTTTTACCCAAATTAGCTCAGAATAATGTGTCACGGAACGCATGCTGAAAATTTAGATAATTGAGTAGAATGAACCGAATAATTGAACCAAACTAAATTGATTTTGCGACACTAGTGTTTAACAAATCTTTTTTGAGAATTTTGAAACTACCAATATCACTAAAAATTCAGGTGTCTTGATCAAACGGATCATTCTAGAAAATGTTTTTGTCAACAACCAGACTTAATCACCTTTGAAATTCGCTTCTCTGATAAGTAGCCAATCGAGCAATAGTGTGACTTCATTTAATGTCGAATACCCATAAATCACATCCCACCAAAATTTGATTGTAATTTCATATTTGTTAACTATAATATTATATGAATAGGTACAGGTCGAACTATTAATGAAACTGTCGATTAACTTTCATAATTGGACACATTAGAAAGGTGTTGAAAACTAATTCACATTGTAGCATAAACTGGGGATACTACTTCCAATTTTGTTGAAGGTGCTTCTTTGTCAGAACCAGTATAATTAATATACTCGTAGAAATAGATCATCTCTCAACACTCCTCATAAATATAACCATACCAAATTGATTTATTTGATACCCAATTTCATAACTCAATGTAGCAGATTCTTCTACAGTCGAAAACTGAACATTACATAAAAACACCCACCTCTGATAATTGCTATCGAAACTTCTTCTAGCCTTTCACGATTTCAATTCACCAAAAGCAAGATTCCCTGATACAAAATGAATGATATCGTTTATATTACACTGACGTTGGCAAATTCCTCAATGACTTAATCTTTATTTATTGATCCGAGTTACTTTTACAATCGAAGAGCACATAGCTGCCTATCACACGAAATCATCAGTCGAAATTCTAAACGGACTTTTTTTTGTCTATAGCTACATTGGTTTTTAAGATCCTTAAGTTATGTAAGTCGAAATTAACTAACAGAGGTATTATAGATAACTGTATTGAGATGGACTCGCTTCAGTTTTAACTGTTCATATGCAATATGAGTGTTATCTAGCGTAGGGTGAAAGTAAGGACGTAATTTATTTGCTCGAGCGTAAGCAAACCAATCTGCTCCATGTGATCTTTGCCTTGAGATCATGGATGCTTCTCACTTTCTACTCTAACTTCTGGAAAATTATAGTGTTAGTCAATATCTCAATACTTCACGGTGTTTGAAGATTATTCAGCATCTCTCTTCACTCTCTAAATTATTTAGATTGATTTAAATGATGAAAATCGACATATTATTCGATTGAACTAATTCGTGAGTTTTCTCCAATTAATGGTTTAGATAATCTATGGAAAGTTGATCAATTTTAGGTAAAACTCAGACATGTTCATACGAAAATATGAAAGCGAGTGAAAATTTCACATTGAGGTGATTACTTTTTACCAATCAAAAACTTTTATGCACCCCTTCATATCATCAGAAATTGAAGAGAGCCTCAACGTCAAGTCTGAAGCTTGTTCTTTCTGTCGATATTGGGAAAAAGATCATTAGAATATCTTGTGAAATTGGTGTCATTCTATTCTTCGATGAATTCAACTTCCTAATCAAAATCTTGCACTCACTCTGAAATAAATTTTGTTTAAAATCCTTCCTTCTTTTTAAAACTGGAGATTTCCAATTCGAGTTGATTCAAAAATGAATAGATCAAGTTTTTAGGATATACAGGGTTTTTGGTAATTCCACATGATGCTTCTAAGTGGATGTACTAGACGTCATTTGCAGTGAATTGTGTCTAGTGAAGCATGGTCCGAAAATCTATACTTAGGAAGACTTTTCAACAGTTAAAATTTCTGCTTCGTAATCGAAAATAATTAATTTTGTAGAAAACTTTTGACTCTAATTATTCAATGAATATTCTTGTCAAAGCTAAGGAGATAGTCCTTATTTTTCGCGATAAAGTATTCACTAAAAATTCATATCACCCCAAATATACAGTCATATACAAGATGTCCTGGAAGAATGCGACAAACAGAAACCATGAATCAAGGGCATCAAGGAGGACTCGTAACAAGAGGTTCAAGGTAATAGTTTGAGGGCCTTCGTTTGGGATCTACAGGGTGATATATCTTATGGCTGAAATTTCAAAGTTCAATAACTCTCAAACTATTCGAACGAATTATTTCAAATTCGGAAGTTTTGTCACCCTTTACGATTGCCATCTTTCAATATAACAGAAATTAAATCAATCAGATCCGGACTAGAAAAATTTTGGACTTTTTCTTTTTTTTCATGAATACTGAAACACCCTGTAGGTTAACACTATGTTTTTATTTTATTTTCGTAACCGCAAAGAATCAATTAATGAGAAAAAAGGGACAAAACTGTAAAATCGATGTAATTTCAGATAAAATCAAGATTTATTGAACTATTAAATTTAACTCATAAGGTCATGTTCCTAGATCACTTTGTATAAAAGTGCCAAGCAGATATTTTAAATTTTTCTCATTAATTGATTCTTCATGGTTACTTAAATGAAAAAAAACATAATGTTCACGTACAGGGTGGTACACTATCAACAAAAATTGAGAATGTCTGAAATTTTTCTAGTCCGGATCTGATTTATTCAAATTCAGAAATATTGACAGATGGCAATCGTGAAGGGTGATACAACCCTCAAACTATTAAAACCTCTTGATGATGTACTTGATTCATGGTATCATTTTGTCGCGTTCTTCCCGGGACACCCTGTATAGCTAGAATAGCTTAATGGAATTCCAGCAACCGTCTGAAGTTTGTAGGACTTGGACTAGGTATTACCAATATTTTATCTTTTCCATGTGCAAAAATAATTTATAATGAAAATCCGAATATAACAAGCGACTAAACAGTTCAATATTGCACCATATGGGTGAGATATTCCGATGAGGTCGGTATGTATATTTTTCACAATTTCTCATTTTCAATGAATACTGAATAGAATGAAGCCATTCGATTCTCTGTTGGTTAATCTCTCTTCATGGGATACCATTAGATATTCTATTATTCTAAACGCATGTAGGAGTTCAAACCTACGTTGAAGCAATAAGGAAACGTATAACTTGGTCCTTCGTTCTGTTTCTACTCTAGAAATTTTTCCAATTCGATTTGCCATTTTATGGTCTGACTTTCTTATAGAAGGCATTAATCGTCTCTATAGGATTTATAGGTGTGATCAAAATGAACACAGACTAGGATTGAGTATCGATGTACCCGGTATCCTGCTCGTTGCATAAGATTCGATGGGTCGGCAAGTTTAGATATCAATTTTATATTAATAACATCACTGAAATATGTTA
Source organism: Propylea japonica (assembly GCA_013421045.1). NCBI lineage: Eukaryota > Metazoa > Arthropoda > Insecta > Coleoptera > Coccinellidae > Propylea > Propylea japonica. The sequence continues at coordinate 52,173,125 of CM024241.1, read as the reverse complement.
ATTTATTTTAATTTGATTAGAATTTTTATGTGGTTTTCGTGTGGAACTGTTAGATGGGTGAAATATCGTTTCTTAAGCGGTAGTAAATTCAACGGAAATACGAGGATAAAGTGAAAGTATTAATGTCATTCAATTCTGAGCAGTCTCTATTATCCAGTAACGTGGTAATAAATTATCACTTGTAGCGATGGCATTTGATCAGTTATTTAGGTATTACAAATAAAATTCAACATTGAAATGCCAGACAAGTAAACATTTCGAATAAGCTTCAAGAAAATAATAACAATATTGGAACTAGCATTCAAAAAATCTCATCAGTCCCAAAAAAAACCACTATGTTGAGTTAATCTACCAAATGGATGGCTTAAGCTGTTCAATCGTCTTTTGAATTGTAATGGTGCGAAAATATTTATTTTGGAATTCGATTGGTTATGTAATACCATATTACGTTAAAGGGTTATCCGAAGGTATTATAGAACAATTGAAAGTAAAAGGTTTTCCAATAAGAGGTGTTATTTTGATATTCAAAGAAAAATGCCATTTTTCAATATAAATGATTGTATCATTATTCATCATTTTACTTCCAATTCTTCTATAATACTATTAATAAAGAAGAAGCTATGCCGTGAATAGTGGAAAATAACATCAGGCAAATGACCACCACGACCACGCTTACAGGACCATATCCTTTTAATGAAATTTCTCATAGCCAAATCGCAAAGTGGTTGCACTATATTCTCGATAGCCTCACGAATTCCATCTTCGACGTCTTGAATCGACGCTGGTGTTAAATCACAAGATCTCTGTGGCCAATGGTGATAATTTCTTCGAGAGATAACACGGTCCGGAAACTTTTCCCGCAAAAGATCAATGGTTTCGTTGCTTGTGTAGCACGTAGCGGCGTCTTGTTGAAAGTAAACGCTGTCCAGATCAATACGATCCAATTTCGGCCATAAAAAATTCCAAAGAACGACGAGGAATGGACAAACCTGGGTTTTCATCAACACTTTTGGCTACAGCAGCAATATTCTCGGCTGTTCTTGAGCGCCGTGCACGTCGCTAACTTGTCCTAACAGCTCGAATTTTTCCACCACTCTTTATCGCGGTCCGACAAGGTGCTTCACGACGACCCAAAAATGTTCGAGTTTTACTGCCAAATTTTCGCTCCATTTTTATAATGGCGTAGTTTATATTGTCGAATTTCAAAAATGGACAGCTTCAAACGTGCCATCTACCGAAATAGCGAGCTGTTCAAAATAACACCTCTTATTGAAAACCCTTTAGAACCTGATGATGAAAATCAAACAACAAAAAACTACTTAAAATAGAGTGCTTTTTGAGTGCAGTACATTCTATTTTGGAAATAATTCTCTCTTGAATGTTCGAATCGAAGAATATAAAAAATTACCTCAACAGAGAAATAGATAAGAGAGATAAGTCAAAGCTTGTTGTTTTGAATGAAGACCACAAGATTTTATGAGGTGAAACTCCAATAACATCAAAAGAAAAAAAAAGATACGTAGAAAATTGAAAGATGCAGCTTTCATGTCGATAACAAAAACATCTGAGCTCCAAAAATAAAATCCAGCCTAAACATTGACGAAAGTTGTTTTTCTGAGAGTTAAGAGTCCTGACGACGGCGGGCGAATTCTGGTCGAAACGCATTAGAAGAAGGTAAATATGATGAAAATAACTCATTGAATATATCAACCACGGAAAAAATGACCATATCTTAAGACCGACAAAAAATGTTGATTTGTTATGGGAAGAATGGTATTTTAACACATTGTGAACCAAAATTTGAAATGGCTTATGACGTATTTTGGTGTTGGATATTGTTCCATTTTGAGTACCTACTCGTGGGTATGGTATTAAAATAATCAAACATTTCTGGACCCGACACAATACCTTTTTTGGTAAATATAATCCGTTTTTACTCATATTCTAAAAATAATGGCACAATTCAGAGACACGTGTTGCATCGCATGCCAGATCAATAATTATTCTCAAGTTGAACCTGATGACATCATCCTTATCTCGTAAAATAAAATTTACTATTGAGTGAAAGTTCTGAAAATGGAATTCTTGTATTGCAGCAATTCACATACTCAATCAAACCAGTATTACTTCTTTTGGCAGAATTTACACCCAGGTCAAGGAACAGATAGTCCAATAACGCAGATGCTCGGCTAGAAATCGCGCTATAATACAATGAAGTCATTAAAAATATTTTCAATAACTGATTTACCTAATCTCTTTATGATTGAAGTCATAGGTACGAGTGAGAGAAGAACAATCAACAATTAATATGATGCCGAGCCCATCATGAATTATTGCATCATTAGTAAGTTGCCTGAACCATTCAAGATATCGATTTATCCGGTACATGTGTCCATCAAATTGGATTATAAGATTCAGTGGTTATTGTTTCGCGCTGGCCCCATTGTTGAAGTCTCTGGGTTACTCGCTTGGTCGATCGTTTGGGTCTCTCCCTTTAGGATGTTAAACCGTCCGTTAAGAAGTTTTGGATTCCATTTCGTAACCTTTGTTTCTATTTAATTGTAATGTAAGTGTTATTATTCATAGAATTACTATCGATGAAGTTGCTATATATAAATTCCTTGTGTTTTCTTTCAAGATGAAAGGGTTGTGCTGAATTTTAAAAAACATCCTATGAAGATCAATTATTGCATCATTAGTAAATTGCCTGAAGCATTCAAGATATCAATTTATTCGGTTACATGCCTCCATCAAATTGAATTATAAGATTTAGTGGTTATTATTTCGTGCTTGCCCCATTGTTGAAGTCTCCAGGTTACTCGCTTGGTCGATCGTTTGGGTCTCTCCTTCAGGATGTTAACCTACCCGTTAAGAAGTTTTGGATTCGATTTCGAGACCTTTGTTTCTATTTAATTGATATGTAAGTGTTATTATTCATAGAATTAGGACTGATGAAATGCTGCTTAGCTGTAAAATAAATTCCTTCTAAAATTTTTAATATTTTCTTTCACGATGGAAGGGTTGTGCTGAAATGAAAAAATCATCCTAGGAAGATCAATTATTGCATCACTAGTAATTTGCCTGAACCATTCAAGATATCGATATATTCGGTTCATGTCTCCATCAAATTGGATTATAAGATTCAGTGGTTGTTGTTCCGCCCCATTGTTGAAGTCTCCGGGTAACTCGCTTGGTCGATCGTTTGGGTCTCTTCTTTAGGATGTTAACCCTTCCGTTAAGCAGTTTTGGATTCGATTTCGAAACGATTGTTCCTTTTTAATTGATATGTAAGTGTTATTATTTATAGCATTATGAGTGATGAAATTGCTGATAAGCTATTAAATAAATTCCTTTTGAAATTTTGAATGTTTTCTTCCAAGATGAAAGGATTGTGTTAAAATGAAAAAAAAAACATCCTATGAAGATCAAATATGGCATCATTAGTATATTACCTGAACCATTCAAGATATCGATTTATCCGGTACATGTGTCCATCAAATTGGATTATAAGATCCAGTGGTTATTGTTTCGCGCTTGCCCCATTGTTGAAGTCTTCGTGTTACTCGCTTGGTCGATCGTTTGGGTCTCTCCTTTAGGATGTTAACCCGTCCGTTAAGAAGTTTTGGATTCGATTTCGAGACCTTTGTTTCTATTTAATTGATATGTGAGTGTTATTATTCATAGAATTACGATTGATGAAATTGCTGCTAAGCTATAGAATAAATTTTTTTTGGAAAAATTAATGTTTTCTTTCAAGATGAAGGGATTTGTGCTGAAAAAAAATCTTATGAAAATCAATTATTGCATCATTAGTAAATTGCCTGAACCATTCAAGATATCGATTTATCAGTTACATATGTTCATCAAATTGGATTATAAGATCCAGTGGTTATTGTTTCGCGCTTACCTTATAGTTGAAGTCTCGTGGTTACTCGCTTGGTCGATCGTTTGGGTCTCTCCTTAATATGTTAACCTGTCCGTTAAGAAGTTTGGTTTCGATTTCGTTACCTTTGTTCAATTGATATGTGAGCGTGATTAAATATACAGGGTCTCTATAAATGATGTAACGGCGCAGTCGGCTTTGGAATATGCAAACCACAGAATTCTGTGATCATGCTATGCTCTGATTCGTTAGACATTGGTATTCTGCAATCCAAAGCCAACTGCGCTGTTACATTCAATCATATAGGCCCTGTAGTAGGTATTTCGAATGATGAAATTGCTGATATGAAAGAAATGAATTTCTTTTTGAAACTTCTTCCAAGCTGTAGGTAAGGGTTGTGCTAACATAAAAAAAATCATCATAGGAAAATCAATAATTGCTTTATAATTAAGTTGCTTGAACGATTCAGGATATTGATATATCTGCTACCTACATGTGCCCATCAAATTGGATTATAAGATTCAGTGATTATTGTTTCGCGCTTGCCCCATTGTTGAAGTCTCTGGGTTACTCGCTTGGTCGATCGTTTGGGTCTCTTCCGCCGGTTGAGAAGTTTTGGCTAAATTCCGTAACCTTCGTTTCTGTTTAATAAATAGTTGAGATTTGTTATAGCAATTCGACTACACTCTAAGAAATTTTTGAACACCAGCCAACACCCGCTGACACCAGCCGTATTTCCTCAGAGGTCCTGATTTTTTGGTGTTATTTCGCACCTTCTAAAATAACACCGACGTTCAATAATTTTCTTGTGGTGTTTCATGATTTCAAAGGAGTTGCTTTTTTCATATAAATAAATCAACTTTGACACTGAAGCGAGTGTGATTTTCATTCGGTTCTTTGCGACTTTGCACTTGTTGGTGTTAAATCACATTAGAGCGGTGTGATCTCAAATGATTATCCAGTGTGTTTTGACACTGACTCAGTTATTTTTCACAATTTATTAGTGTGAAATAATATACGAGTTATATCGGTTTCGGTGTGAAATCGCACCGTTTCAGTCTTAATTTGCACTAGCTTAGTGAGGTTGCAATAACCTGTTCGGTGCTATTCAGCACTGACTGAATTAGTGAGATGAGAAATGACAAATTTATATCTGAAATTAAGAAATGCAATTCAGCGATTTGAATATCAGATATTTAATGCATCGGTTCCTTCGAAGCTAAAATAATGCATCATGAACCATAAATTATTAATTATTATGTAGCTAAGTACTTACTCCCTATGTTAATCTTTTGTTCTGCAATTGTTATTCATTAAAAATCTTTTAGTGTATTCGTTTGCTGTGCAGGTTTTTAAAACAATTCCATTCTCATTCACTATGAAAGATTACAACAATATTTGTTGCCAAACAAAAAACATTTTCCTGTTGATAGAATATATTGTCTTTACACTGATAAATATATAATGAACAGATAGATATGTATCTGATGGTAGACCAAGTGAGGGGTTGACAGTAGAGGTATCTCCCAAAAATACTCTAAGGGAAGGATCTTCAACTAGCTTGAAAAAAGATCAGATTTTGTCCTCGAATCATCAGGCAAAATGAACTTTTCTCTATATCCAAAACAAATTTTCACGCATTTCACTTTCTTACCTCAATCAATTTCACACTTTCGATTCATCATCACAAAGGCACATATAAGAAACAGAAATAGATAAGAAGGTGAAACCATTGGCAAGTCCTGATTTGACTATGCTGAGGACTCTTTGTAGAGCCGCCAAGAATTGGAACTTTTGCTACTAACATTGTTGCCAAAGGTATTCGATTGGAATAATCAGTTCATCAGATTCCATGGTTCTAACTGTGTGACCGCTCATAATTTGGACAATATCTGGCAACCATGTAAAAATACTGAAGACAAACTGAAGTAAACGTATGAGTTTTTCATATTTTTGGTGCGTATTTTGATTCAATTGGTGTAAATTTTGAAACTTGATTTGGCCGAAAAAACACTTCCAGTGCTTTTCTTGTTTCTACAAGCTTCAGAAGTAACACCTGATCATTTCTGTGCAATGATTATTTGAATCTTCAAACATGCAGTGTATATTTTCACCCAAGAGATGATTTTCTGATTTATGGAGCAATTTGTTTGTTGGATTGGTGTTAAAGCTTGATAAACACAGTGTGTTTTCAAATATTTTTCTATTCATTCTTGATTTTGTTCCTGTTTGTGATAATGTGTTTCATGAATCACACCACTTAACACTATATTCTCATAATTCCGATAAAATGATGAAACTGTGACATAAAAAGTTAAAAAATACACGATAATATGCTTGATAGTTTAGTATTAACATTTACACCGGGATTTTTTTTAGAGTGTAAGCTATAATAAAAATAAAATCCTCAAGTTTTAATGTTTTCTTTCAAGATGAAAGGGTTGTGCTTAAATAAAAAAAATCCTATGAATATAAAATTATTGCATCATAGTAAATTGCCTGAACCATTCAAGATATCGATTTATCCGGTACATGTGTCCATCAAATTGGATTAAGATTCAGTGGTTATTGTTTCGCGCTTGCCCCATTGTTGAAGTCTCCGGGTTACTCGCTTGGTCGATCGTTTGGGTCTCTCCTATAGGATGTTAACCCGTCCGTTAAGAAGTTTGGTTTCGATTTCGTTACCTTTGTTTCTTTTTAATTGAAATGTGAGTGTTATTAAATACTCTTAGTATTTCAACTGATGAAATTGCTGATATGAAATAAATAAATTTCTTTTGAAACTTCTTCCAAGCTGTAGGTAAGTGTTGTGCTGCATGAAAAACTCACCATAGGAATATCAATTATTGCTTTATTAGTAAGTTGCTTGAACTATTCAAGATATTGATTTATCTGGTGCCTACTCATGTGTCCATCAAATTGGATTATGAGATTCAGTGATTATTGTTTCACGCTTACCCCATCGTTGAAGTCTCTGGGTTACTCTCTTTATTTCTGTTCAAAAAATAGTTGATATTTCTTAGAGCAATTCGACTAATAATATTGCTGATATGCAATGAAAAAAATTCTATTTGATACTTCTAATGTTTCATCCAAGCTGTTTGGGTGTGCGGAAATAAAAAAATCATCATATAGGATGATCAATTATTGCATCATTAGTAGGTTGCCTGAACCATTCACGATACAGATTTCTCGGGTACATGTCCATCAAATTGGATTATAAGATTCAGTGGTTATCGTTTTGCGCTTGGCCCATTGTTGAACTATACTGAAAATTTCAGGAGTTTAACTGTTTCTGTTTGAATGTTATGAGTATTTGAGTTCAGACCAACAGTATTGAGCAGAATTTCTATTTCCGATAAAATTAGGCACGAATATGCGCGTCACTGACCTAGTTCTTAATATCAAGCTTGACATCGAAAGGAATAATTGGATTTTCATTAAAATTGAAAAATCTATAAGAGGAAGTTCGAGTGGTAATAACTTCGGAAGCGATTAAGCAATATTATTATCTTAGGCTCTATAGAAATGTATGAAAATAACTATGCAGGGTGTCCCATTTGAATCGAAAAATTTCAAAAAAAATTTGATGTAAAGTCAATTTGAGCAGCATAATTAATGTGATTGGATTCTACGTGAAACTTTCCTACAATAATGTTTTCTCAGAAAAAGAAGATTTCCATCAGTAGTCGAATTCCGTCCACCCTATACTGGGAACTATCATCTTCTGCCAGAGAAAATTCGGGGAGATATTAAATGTTTTTTTCTGAGTTATGAACATATAGTTTAGGTGAGTTTTGAATAGTTTTGTGGAAAATATTTCCATATTCTGTAACATATTTTGGTAGATTAATCAATTGACTTGATCTACTTTTAATACTCATAAGTTCCTGGGACAAATAACGTTAATATTATCGTTGAATCCTTCGAGAAGAATTGAACTGTAGGTATACGAATCCTCATTCCTATCCATCATCCGACAAGAGCAAGTCGCGCTTTCCGTTTCCACAATCCACAAGCAAATCGTTGTACGACGACGCCATTCACGGGGGGTCACCAAGTCTCTGTACAATATAACGACACTTGCGCATATTTTCATTATTTTTCCGAGAAGGCATTTGCCTTCGTAAGATTTCATCGGAACAAGCCCGTGAAGACCGTTGCATAAATAACAAAATGGCACGTTCTCGAACGAGTCTCTCGTAAAATTTTGAAATCAATTCAATAAATTTCGTATGTTAATGTTTGGACGCAGACGTTGTTCGGGTTGAAGTGCAGTGTTTTTTATCTGCGTTGTAAATCATAATTGACAGATGAGTGTACCTATGCTTTTTTTGCGAAGGAGAGTTGAGTTAGTATTCCATTCATCTTTTCCACGAAAATATGTTCAACACACTGCTAGCAGATGTCAGTGTTCGACTGTTTCGATGTTTATGGATCGAGTACAAGCACCAATTTTGATCGTTTGAATTCGCTGGCTTATTTTGATGATTTCAATAATGGTTAATCGATGTGATTTTTTCTGGGGTCCATTATTTCTAAATGATTTTTTTTTCTGGAAATATAGAAATTCCCTTTCAGACTGACATACAGGTTTGGAAATTCACATCTGAAATAACGATATACAAAGCATCAGACAGAGAATTCTTCCCTCCAGTTGCACAGATGAATAGTCGAGACAATCACGTGCTGTAACACACTAAATTCCGTTGTCTTACTTCGATATTCTAGTCTTGTCTCTCTCTTATCGTTTAGAGGAGCGTAATTCTTTAGTATGGTAGGCAACAGTAAATACTGGAATCGAGTATTACGGGCAGCCTGACAAATTAAAAATTCTGTACGTGTAGTGCTGGTTCCCTACCATACTGCGATAAGAGAGAGACAAGACTAGATTATTGCAATAAGACAGTTGAATTCATTCAGTTATCGCACTTGATTATCGCGCCTATTCATCTGTGCAACTGGAGGGAAGAATTCTCTGTCTGATGCATTGTATATCGTATGTTTTCGATGTGAATTTCCAAACCTGTATACTCTGTTTACATATTATTATTTGGCACAAAGTAGGCCTTGGTTTTTATCTTTGGTTGATAGTTTTGGGAATAATTTGCCACATTCAATGCAACGTTGCCAGGCTTAACGTTAATGTAGCTCGTAGCCATCGTAAACTTATGTTTGTATAGTTTACGATGGCTACGTGTAGCCTTGCCGTTCGACGCGTTTTCTATAGTCGAGAGCCGAGAGAGAGGTTATTTCGTTTACAATTCACAACAATCACAACAATTCTAATCTATCGAGTATAACATATGCATGTAGCTGTAGTAAAGGTGCTTCCGACGATTCATCAGAATTATCTTATGAAGAAATCAATGCATTCAATGAACGATGAAGAATGTCTCAAAGGAAACTTCAAACTCTCTAGGTTAAATACGGAATGCGTGTGACTAACTCGAATATGTCCGAGTTACTCGCATCTTCATTTATTACTCCAGATATAACTTGATTCGTCTTAAGCATGTTTATGTTTGTCACATAATGTTTGTTTCAGAACTTTTTCTTGATTTAACTTGATTCTGTTCATTCGGACTTCTATTGACTATGAAACTGATAATTCTCGAATACATTAAGGAAAGGTACCATTAGTTTTCACTGTTCAAACTATGATATTTTTATTCAATTCAAGTATAAATCTGTAATGTGAAATTTCAATCTTTTGTCGTTAGGTATTTGGAACTGTCTGAATTGCGTTATCAATTTGTCAATTTTCAAGATGTACATTGACATTGTAAAAAATCCGCCATTTATACATCGTTCTTGTGATACTGACCATTGCGTATCAATCTGAAAAGAAATAAAAACATAACCTAAAATTTTAATATACACAGTGCATATGCCAAATTGTCATGGCCAACCGACGGCTCAAAAAACTACACAAAAATACTTTTATTTGAAATCATCCTCTGAATCAAGGAAGCAGCAACTAACAACATTCTATCAATCAAAGCATTTCTCGTATTTTCCACGAAGATATTGATAAAATTTTGGGAGCACCCCTAAGCACTCTGCATACAGTCAATCACAAATATTTGACTAGAATATAGTGATAATTTTTCAGACAAACGCACAAAAATATTTCTATTCGAAAGATTTCTCTGAATCAATGAAGCAGCCAAGATTCTTCTACAAAACACTAATATTGGTATTTCACCTCGAACAATTTGAAATTGATATCTTGAGTCTATTGAGGCCTAGGATTGTAACTATCTAGAAGAGTATATCAATCATTATAATCTGAGGAATTTCATTTTCACCGTGCTATCAACATTAAAAATTTTCTGAAACATTCCATAAAAGTCATACTTACTTTTCCTTCTTGTAACTTACGAAAAAACTTCATAATAGATTAGATTAGTGTAGGGGCGGTAAGCCTAGACATCGCGCAGCAGCTTCACCTCAAAATCTGTTTTTTTCTGTTATAGCAGAATGGCTCTGAATGTGGTTATACCTTGGGGATGACCGGAATTAAAAAAAAACTGATTGTTGTTATCATCAATACTTATAAATAATCAACTTATAAAATAATTATAAATAATGTGAACACAATCTTATTTTCTTTCAACTAGCTGAAACATTTTGCCTGATGTTATTTAAGACTGATAAATATTATCACAATTATTTCACAGAATGGAGTTTCATTTTAGATTTTGTTATCAATAAATAATTTAATACAATATTGATAGAAGTTTGGAATAAACTTCTATTCGTTCATTTAATATGTGTTCCCGTTGAAAGTCTCCGTCGACAACATCCCTCGTCCATATTATAATTTTGCTGTAGTTTTCCTCTGCATTATTAGAAAGACTATTGAGAAATGGTATCATCATTCAGGGTTAAAAAGGATACCCAAAATTTCCTAGATTGTTGTTGTCGTCAATACTGAACGAAAATATCTATTTTAGATAAATATTAAGATAACGGTGACCAGCAGATATCGACCAGATTTTGGTGTCATTGTATTCATTGAGTCTTCCTGAACAACTTTAGTGAAACCAACAGGTGGCGGTCTGTCTTAGTTCAGAAGATTTGGGCCCCCAAAGTTCCAAAAATGTTCCCTCTTCACGTCGCTATTTCCACTATAAAAACACAAAAACACTGCCCCAATTTGGTCTATTAATCACCCTTAAACATTAACATAACGATTCGAATAGGTTAATTCCAGGTAAATTTAATAATTAACGCAAAACATCGAAATTCTAGACGTACCACGTACCCACCACTTTCGGAGGAAAGCGCGCCGTTCTGCAAAGTAGGTTTGGCACCGCCGCATATTATTTCTTTTGGGAAGTGACATGTGAAACGATGGCGGGAACTGGTAGGCATATGATTTTGAAAAAGAGCTGTTTTAGAATCAGCTGATCGGAAATTCTTTCGTTTTTAATCTGATTCAATTAACCGAGAATAGGTTCATACAATACAATGTAATATTTTGTACGTACATTACCATCATTCATAAATTAATATCTGATTGGACTTTATTTTAACTATTATAAGGATATGATATAATATATCAGATAACTTTGTAAACTAGATATTTGCCTGCTTTTCCATGAACTTTAGTAACCTAAATTAAAATTAAAAATCCTTTATAAAGTATGCAGATAGCGACATACCCAGATCGCAATTGCCATGTACGATACTTCAAATGAAGATCAACCAAATATGTATAAGTAATCATAAAATAGAATATCGATATCCTGGTTCATTTCCTATTATAAACAGTTTCCAATCAGCTGTTTTAATTATCGCGCTAAGGAACGTAATTCTGTTATCATTTTATATGACATTTGGCGAATCGTGCACGCAGTTAAACAAACCCCTAATTTTTGACAGTGCGGTAGTGCCAAACTTACCTTGCAGAATGGCGCGCTTTCCCTCGCAAGTGTGGTTACGTAGTACCTCTACAATTTCGATGTTTTTGCGTTAATTATTAAATTTACCCGAAATGAAACTATTCGAATCGTTATGTGAATGTTCGATGGTGATTTATAGACCAAATCCGAGCAGTGTTTTTGTGTTTTTATAGTGGAAATAGTGACGTGAAGAGGGAACATTTTTGGAACTTTGAGGACCCATATCTTCTAAACTAACAGACCGCTACCTGTTGGTTTCACTAAAGTTGTTCAGGAAGACTCAATGAATACAATGACACCAAAATCTGGTCGATATCTGCTGGTCACCGTTATCTTAATATTTACCCTATTTTATTCTGAAATTTTCACGTGAATTTAGTTCTGAAAATTAAGAGAGAGAAGTTGAATTTCAAGGGATCATATCTGTGGAACCTTTTAAATCGATTTCTTGCATATACTCAACTGAGACATCAATTCAAAAATATTTTTTTATTCAAAATTTGAACCAGCAAGTAACCATTTTGTTTGATACACCTCTCAATCACAGATCTTTGATCAGAAAAAAATTATCATGTGAAATAACGCTTTGAATCAAGGAAGCAGCAAAGATTATTATTATTACATATTATTTAAAACATCCTAAAGACGTTGTCCGATTCCCAATTGCCAATGCCTTCTATTGTTGTAGTCTTCATCATTAGTCCTATTCCACTCATTGATTTTCTTATTCCACTAATCCATGTCGTTCTTGATCTTCCTCTTTTCCTGTTTTCCGAGGTATCTATCTCATCACTTTTCGTTGGTAATCTAAAGGCTAACTCCTCGATCCTCATAAAAATGGTGAAATGTTAAAAAACCCAATAGCAGCAAAGATACTTCCAGAAAACACTGTGTTCTGAACACAACTACTGGTATCTCTTATCCAACAAGCTGAAATTGATATCTAGAAGCCTAGGGGTATGAGAAAATCATAATAATGATAACAACTATCTAGCAGAGTATATCCATCATTACTATCTAAAGAATTTCACCAACCAACACTTGCTACCAACATTAAATGATTTTCTGAAACGTTCCATAAGACGTCGTAACTCGTAACAAAAATATCATAATAAAGTTTTAGATTCCGTCGATAACAATAAATGGTAATTCCTTTCCACACTCCATCTATCAAAGCGTTTCTGGTATTTTTCAATGCTCATACTCTCCACGGAGATATTGATAAAATCTTGGAAGCGCCCCTTTTAGCACTCTGCATGCAGTGTGCGAATTTCTTGCTTGAGGCATACTTGAGAACGTAACCGCCTCCTTCGGTAAAATACTTTCCCTCTCGACATCGGCGGCGGATGGTGTCTGCTGATGTTACCGAACGCTCATAAAATAACGAGAAAAAACAAAACGCATTATTATGAAAGCGAAAATGTACCCGAGATATGGGCGTTGAGATTCAAGAGAGGACTTTATGATGAAACGCGGAACAGTGGCGTGTGCGCGCCTAGCTGTGTTTGTGCATCTCGTAATTCTGTTGGATCTCAGAGACTTTTTATGCAATGACGCATTATTCATTAAGTGTCTTACACATATTCATACCCATGCTATTTAAGCATGGTCACTGTTTCTAATGCAATAGCAATGGGTTTAACCTATTTTTTAAATATTCGGTCGCATATTGATATGAATCTTGCTATCCATCTCCCAAATTCATAGCAATATGACTACGGTATTGCGTATTCTGTTCTCGACTGTTAGGACAATGCTGGTTATGAAATTTCCTTAGCAATATTGCTTCGAGAATCGGCCATCTATTTTGAGTTTTTTTTATGACATTTCTGTGTTTTCAAACACTTGTAATGAAAATTTCGAAAATGTTGCTGTATAGGAAAACCAACAAAATCCAAATGAAGTGTATTAATAAACGTAGAACTGGATTTACATTTTATGATTAAATTCACATCAAATATATCTGAAAAATGATGATTCAATCAAATATACGAAAAAAATATGGAATTATACTTACAGCTTGTACAATTATACTGTGAAAACCCTTTCTATTGATACTTTTTTCACACCCTCACTACTTGAAGGAAATGTTACATATCGAGGAAAAAAATTTGTTGATGTGAGGTCCTTATTTCATGCATTACTCTTCACATAACTAGTAGGCTTATTCCGATAAGACTGTAGTCTAATAGCTGCCATAAGTAAAAAATTGTGAAGTTGGTTCATCAACGATTTTTTTTCACTTTTCAATCAAATCAGAATTTGGATAAACTTCTCTAGTGTCCCTGATATTATGTCGGTTTTGCAATCTTAGAATTCTCCTTAAAATTGAATGCAGAATTGATATGCAGAAACGCTTCAGTCAAAGCAACAAAGGGTAGACATTTCGTACTTTGTTTGAGATTCATGCTATGGAAGAAGGTTTTCGTATGGGACAAGAGATGGCGTCTTCGGTACTTTTGACATGCATTCGATGTCTTTCAGTGTTACTGTTATGGCATTGGTGTGTGGAATAATACCGTAAAGAGGACGCCGTTTTGCATTAAGTCCCAAGAAATACCTTCTATCATTCAGAGCTAACCTGTGCTGATGAGTCCTAATAAGGACGAGATGGCCATCCATAGGTGCTCTGATTGATACCACTTCTTGCATTTTGTCTCGAACAAGGACGAAGTTAGCTCCGAAGTATGAGATTAATATTGGTTGATTTATATCGATTAATATTATTCTCTGCTTTCACTTTATTGTTTTTCAATATTCATGGCGATGTACGCGTTAAACCTCTGTTTATCTTAAATTGAATGTTCTGTAGTACTTCAATTTAATTTTCATTGCAATATACTTAGGTACCTATTTTCAGATCCTTTGAAAAATTGAAATAAAATGAATGTTTCTCTATCGTATTTCTAATTGTTTTGGATCTGGGCAAGATTCTTATCTGTGTGGGCAAGTGCTATTTCGACCTTGTCAAAATAGCAATGCGGATATAAGGTTATGGCTAAATTGAGAGATCATATTGCCACAGAATTGTCGATCAGGTTATGCGCAAACAGAATAGCACTGATTATACTCGATTAAAATCAATGATATCCAACTCAGTTGACAAGCAATTACGTCCTGCAACATATTCTTGACATTGTGGTAAGGATCCTTTCCACACTGTATGGGGTTGCATCCATTTCATGATATGAGAATCAACAAGACGTTGTCATGTGCAAGAGCTTATAGGAATGGGGGGAGCTTATGGCAAATTTTTGGTTTGAATGATATAAGGCCATGAGGCACTCTTAGACTCCTATATTTTGTAATCTGGGGGATCTCTTCTGATATTTTAACAGAAACAACGCCATCTAGGAAAATCCTTCTGACAAGTTTCCTCTTGAGATAAAATCTCGAGAATAATCTCTAAAGTCTTATTCATCTGGATTCTCCTGCCGACTTCAGATTGAGAACGTAGCTCGTTGGTATTTTATTCACCTGCAGATATGGAATTTTCAAAGATGTCAATCTGTCGTTATAATTCAGAACTCTGAAAACTCTTTTTATTCTTTCTACCAAACGAAGTTTATATTATTATAACATAAGGATATAAATATAGTACTTTATTTTATTTCACGTTAATAGTTTTATATTTCTTTGTGGCTTCTTCCATTTACGTAAATTCTTTGTTTGTTCAATTCATCTTGGAAAATAAAGATATAAGTAATTCATATTATTAGCCTTAACCTCCTTAATTTTTAAATGTGCATGTTTAATCACTTGGTTATTGCTTATGATTTATGCAGAATTCAGTGGTACACGAAAATGGTGGAATAATTTACCATTTACCTAAGTGAGATATACAACTCCGTACTTCTTTAGCAGGCTCGAGTAGGCAGTTTACATGTCAATTATTGAGATTACCAATAGAACATTATGTATTCATCGTATGAATTAGCTTTCTGATATTCCGAATATGTTCAATCAGTACAACATGAACTAGGCCAATATTGCAGAAGAGTAACAGTCTCACTTTGAAACCAATTGATGAATCCTTACCAAATGGTGATCACAGACAATAAGATTCAACTAAATTTGAATTATCGAATCGAACATTTTGGGCTTACTATCATATTTGTTAGTAAAGCTAGAATTCTATATTTCAAATAAAAATACATAGTTTGAAATTGTATTTTCGGGAATAAGTGGATATTTTTTTTTAAATCGGGCCGAAAACTCAGATCTGAAGAAACCTTCAAATTAATCAGAAATATCGAATCAATAATTCTGGAACTCCTATCATTATCAACCTGATGTAAATTTCAGCACCCAAACAAAATGATTCAAGATTATATAATGGGAGTGTCAGTGAAAAAAAGTGTACCATCATTAATGGTTTTGATGAAATTGGTCATACAAGGTGTAAGAGAAAAGTGCCTCAGACCAAAAATTTTGCCGATTTTTTTTCAAGTGCATTGGTGAAGGTTTTGAAGGATTGGTGGGTGTTTTTCCTCCCAACTTCTATTCTAATGAAAAAGTACGGATTTCGAGCCACTTAATAGAACTGCCAGTGTTTTCTACACAAAAAGGTCGTACGCTATAAATTCAACAGTTTTCGAGAAAAATAAACTATAAATAAACATAAAAGTTGATATTTTTTGTTAACTGTCCACTTTAGATCATATGACCAGGAAAACCTTTTTTGTGTTGGAAACATTGGAGGTTTAAAGGGCGTCTCAAGAATCGAAACAGTCAGCTTTAGACCATTATTTCTATTTTTGTATAGAAAACACCGGTCATATATTACTTGGGCTATTTCCATTATTTTAACTTCTTCTGCTCATTATTTCGGCCAGCTTTCGCAAGCCTTCTTCAGAAAAACATTTTGGACTACAAATTCTCAAAAAAGCAACTTTCGTTACTTTTCGAAAATGTTGAACAGAAGAAGAATATATGATGGATATAGCCGAAATAATTATTGTTTCATCATCAAGAATTTCACGTCAATAGAAACATTGGTGGTTATATCTGGATAATGGTGCGTTTTGAAGGGTAAGTTAATAAAATCTTTTAGCCATATTTTTGGATGAGCTAAAGCATTCTGAAGTTTGTCGCACTTATTCACTAATAATAATAATAATATATTAATGATATGCTCAAAACAAAATATAATTCTGCCGTCAGTTTTTCTTCCATTGACCAAGTGCACACCACAATTTCTTAGATATCTAAGAAAATACGACCTGCTTATGCTCCTCCGGCACCTCCGTCAATGTCTCAGGGTTCGTTAAACCGAATCAGCGAATTTAAATTTCTTGTTTAAGTGTCTCGGACGAGACATGCAGCCATGTGGTCCATAAATTACGATGAGTACTCTCGTATTTTTACGAAATCGATTTTACGCCCGTGGGTTTAATCACAGGATTGATTGATGATGGTGGCATGACTGTGTAATAATCCCTTTTTATTGCGAGCGAAATGCCAGACGCGCTTAT
Organism: Propylea japonica; assembly: GCA_013421045.1. NCBI lineage: Eukaryota > Metazoa > Arthropoda > Insecta > Coleoptera > Coccinellidae > Propylea > Propylea japonica. The sequence continues at coordinate 52,155,858 of CM024241.1, read as the reverse complement.
TTTTCTGCGCAGACGGGTGTAATAGAGGAATTGAATGTCTCTAGGATACAACCAAGTGAGACAAAGTTGAGAAACGAACTCTTCTAGGAACACTATCATCCGGGCTTAAAGTACCTCACTTTGACGTATACGCTACATTCCTAACTTTTCCAGCCATTGAATTCAACGTTTTTTACTACAAATCACCGGCAAAATAATCGATCCACTCAAAAAATCGATGATGTTTGTTAATTCATGAATATGTTATTCCAATTCCGATTCGATTGATTTCTTTAATTGTAGGTATGTTCATCCTCAACCAAACATCAGTTTTGAATTTCAAGAAAACTCAGCGTGCATCATTTTATACAGGGTAAAAGAATATTTGTTTTATTACCCTAGATTCAGAACCACCCCTGGTGTGTTCCAGTTGTTCCACCGTGTGATTCCTTATTTCATCATCAAGACACATTCTCTTGACAATTAAATTTTTCATTTATAACAAAAGCTGAAATTGTTGTTAAAGATACAGGGTTTCCAGTAAAACATTAAATTCCGCTAAGGCTATAACATTACATCAACAAATTCAAGATAAAATTCTGACCTAATGAAAATAAACTGAAAAATAAGTCAAAAATAACGACGAGTTCAGATTGTGAAAACTTAAAGAGCTTTATTTTTCACTTGTACATTATATGTTTATTTTACCTTAGAAACGGTTGCTATAAATACACTCATTATGCCCGTGGGCATTTTAGCGGGCATTATGGATCATAACGCCCGCTCACAACGAAAACAGTAATGACATTCACTTAATATAAATGATGACAGCAATAACGAACTTCAAAATATTAACAAATGCCATGGTTACTACTGAGAGTTAAATGGAAAAAAATCATAGGAGCAATCGAATTTTATTGTAATTAAATGATATATTCGTGAAAAATAAAATCTTGTATGCACCACGAGCGTTATTAGATCCTAACGCCCATCGGGCAACATTCATCCCTCGGGCCAAAGGCCCTCGGGCCGATTGTTCCCTCCGGGCGTTAGGATCCATATAACGCACTTGGTACATAAATAACTATTCTGGTATGGGTAATAAAATCATTACGAATTTTTTTGACCTGAGTGAATCCAGGAATGTTTCTTCAGAGGGTTATTCCATTATTCAACCTCCATTGCTGGACTGCTGCCTCATATTGTTCTTTTCCAAGCCCACAGAAAAGCTCATGTCAAGCAGGTGTTAAGTTTATCGGCTTTTTATTCCTTCAATGTCATAATGCCCTGTCACCCATAGTGAAGGGTTTTCCAATAAGAGGTGTCATTTTGATATTCAAAGAAAAATGCTATTTTTCAAAATAAATGATCGGATGTTCATCTGATTATAAAGAATAAGCTATGCCGTTAATAGTGAAAAATAACATCAGGCAAGTGGTCATCTGCCTGACCACGCTTAAAGGACCATATACTTTAAATAAAATTTTCCATAACCAAATCGCAAAGTGGCTGACCTATGTCCTCGATAGCCTCACAAATTCCATCTTTGAGGTCTTGAATCGTCGCTGGGCTATTGGCGTAGATCTTCCCTTTTACTTGACCCCAAAGGAAGAAGTCACAAGGTGTTAAATCACAAGATCTCGGTAGCCAAATGTGATCACCTGTTTGAGAGATAACACGGTCTGGAAACTTTTCCCGCAAAAGATCGTTGTTGATGATAGGCCGGCTTGAGTTCTTGTGTTAACTGAACTTTATAACCTTAAGACCCAAATCTTCATGCAAAATACGGTGTAATGACGTTTGTGAAATGCCTTATTCCAAAGGACGACGAGGAATGGACAAACCTGGGCTTTCTTTAACACTTTCGGCTACAGCAGCAATATTCTCGGCTGTTCTTGAGCGACGTGCATGGGTTTCATTGTTCACATCACTAACTTGTCTCAACAGTTCAAATTTTTCCATCAATGTCTTTATTGCGGTCTGACAAGGTGTTTCAGGACGACCCAAAAATGTTCGAGTTTTACGAACCGTCTCTGCCAAATTTTCACCATTTTTATAGTGAATTATTATAATTTCAGTGCGTTCTTGAAGCGAATATCGTTCCATTTTCATTAAGGCGTAGTTTCTACTTGTCAAATGTCAAAAAATGACATCTACCGAAATAGCGGGCTATTCGAAATAACACCTCTTATTGGAAAACCTTTTATAATCATTTCATTGCCTCCTATCAGTAGCTTAATGGAGTTATGGTACTCTCATGTCAGTAGTATGATTCCAGGGATCTCAGCGTGGTCTGGCTGTCCGTGGTGATGTAGACATGCGTTCTCTTGAGGTTCATCACCGAGCGCATATGTAGACAGCCAGTATCTCTGTCAATAGAGGTCACTTCTCAGAGCTTTCAAGATCCTCACTTTAGGTTCATACACCCCAATGCCAGTGCCTCTCTCTGAACCAAATGGATGGATTATTATCCAGGGGTTTTACTAAACTTGCAACAGGAAACTCAGCTAGGGCAGTTTCAATCCGAAGATTCGAAGATGGATGACATAATATCCGATGGTTTCACTTCATATCTTAAATCGAACAGCCTGTACATTGGTCTCACATAAAAAGTCTAGCACTCGCGCTTCAGCAATCTCCACATTCCTGAACTTAAACTCTAATATTTTTTCTCGTAACAAATTCCAGACTCATTACAAAGTATCTTTAAAACGAGGTGTCGCTATATAGAATTTTTCATTGAAATGCCGACGATCTCTCATTTCATTCAGTTTTTCCTCAACCATATGTCGGCGCTTCGTAGCAGTGCACCTGTTGCTCGTTCATATAGAACTGGCACCTAACTATATGATTCTTACCTGAGTTCTGATCGAGTTGGTTTAGTTGGTATTGAACGCAATTTACGTTTCTTCTATAGGGTATAAACTTTCTTTGAATACCTTGGTAATTACAACTCGAGTATTCGATTTCTGTCTTCAACAAGAACTGGGAAGAGAGGAGTATGTTATTAAGAAGTGATATGGTCTTGAAAACTCTCAAAATTACATGTACAGGTTTAGCTAATTGTTCTTTAAGTCAAATGTTCCAAGAAAAAACATCATGTAATGAATTCTTCGTGAATCTTCAGCTTGTACTATCTGTAACGTTAACGTTGATTGAAATGTTTGCAGACAAATGCATGATGAAAACTTTTTCGTTGCATCTCTGTCCATTCAGTAATTCAATACTTATGACGTTATTCCGGAGAAGCATTGAATTGTTCATTTATTATTGAAACTTGAAACTAAACTAGGAAAGCGAACTATTCTCGTATTATTTGGAATAGATCCATCATATTTTCAGCCAGCATTCGCTAGCCGTCGATCGTCATGAAAACACTTTAGAGTCTTAAAATGTTTGTTTTGCCAGTTTTCAGAAAACAATCGATGGCTTCCATCTATTTTTGATTTGTTCATGTGTCAATAATTAATTTTTTCTTGTTAGGCTGAATATTTTCATTAGATGTTTTTGATATCAACAGACGATTAACTGATGAAGTTTTCGGTTATTGACTATGATATGAAATCTGCTTCCTTCAGTTTCTCCCGTCTGAGTTTTCTTACTTTTGATATTATGGAAGCGCCACTACATGAAATCCTGCGGTCCAATTCAAAGAATGTTGGACAAGCTTTGACTTACAAGTATCTCCAAGTTGAGCTAGTTATGAATGCTCATAACCCTTCAACAAATGGTTTGTGCTGGTTTGGTGTGTCAAATGCTTTGACCTTTTCGACAAATTTCTTGGGAAAGCCATTTTGTTATAATTTTAGAGATTTTCAATTTTTTTAATTTAATCTTGAATGGAGCTAATTTTTGATGCCCTGTTATATTGAATTTTGGCTACCAATTTGTTATTGAAATAGTGTTTGGATTCAAAATGAAAGTAATGTACTGTATTGATTGACTTTATTTGGACAGTGGTTCTTGGAATACCATTATGTTTATGTTCGAGCACATCTAAGAAAGGAATTTTCTTCAAGTTTTCCATGGTAAACATTATGGAATTTTTGACACTGTTTAAATGTTGAATAAAATTATCGATATTATCTCTACCATGATGATAATTATTAAAGGTATCGTCCACGTATCTTCGATAGAATTTTAGTTTCGAAATATATTGATCTTGTGTCTTCTTTAGGTGTCCCAAGGTGAGTGGCCTATTAGATTATTATGGAAAATATTGATGGTAAAGATTTCAATTTTTGTGGATCGATAGTTGGCCATGTACGTTACATTTTAAAAATAATTTCACGTTTTTAGTGTGGCCGGATATACGACAATTTGGCAACAGCTTCGTTATATTAAATGGGACATCCAATATTTCTATTTTTTTCATGATACTCCTTAAAATATTATTTATTCACTTCTACTTGTTCATGCTTATCTTTTTGAGTTATTAATTATTTTTCGAAATTTTAGATCAAATTGGCGTGTTACGAAAATTACTCTAGATCGCTCAATATTTGTGATGCAAGTCAGAAATCTAGCAACTCATTAGATATCGATCTGATCTATGTCACTGCTTTTGAACTATAGCTGTCAGTTTTACAGGATGGACCCAAAAAATTATTTGCCAAGTTACAAAATCGTTGAGATAGGTATACGGACGTTAATGGAAAATTGTAGAGTGTGTTGTACTGATTCCCAAAAATGAATAATATACTAGGTGTCTAATTCGAAAAAACAAACTTTTTTACGATTTTGTTACTTGGCAAATGATGATTATTTTTGGTCTATTCTGTATAACTGACAACTATAATTCAAAAGCAGTGACATATATCAGATCGATATCTAATGACCTGCTTTTTTGACTCAAATCTCAAATATTGAGTGAACTAGATTCATTTTGGTAACACGCCAATTTGATCTAAAACTTCGAAAAATGATTAATAACTCAAAAACCGTTAAAGATAGGTTTGAACAAGTAAGAGGAAATAGATTTTATATTTCATGGAGTATCATAAAAAAGAAGAAATACTAGATGTTCCATTTAAAATAACGAAGTTGTTGGCAAATTGTCGTACATCCTGCAACACTGGGAATGTGACACTATTTTAAAAATGTATCATACATGGTCAAATATCGATCTACAAAATTTGAAATCCTTACTATCAATAGTTTCTATTATAATCTAGTAGGCCACTCACCTTGGAACACCCGATATATGTCAGCCAGGAAATGAGAAAGTGGTGAACCCATTGCTATACCAAACCCTTGTTGGTAAATAATTTTGTCCATCTGAAAATAAGTAGTATTAAAACATGTACAAAGCATTTTTATTATACCCCTTATGCCTAATGAAGCTAATCTTTCATATTTTTCAAGATTCTGTATCTATAATAATTTTTAGGTTTTCATCAGTTGATGCGTTACATTAAGAACTTCCCGTCAACGAATTATGTTAAATGGGGAATCCTTCCATATGGATCTTACCTTGCTCTTCACCTGATCTGGTGACTAGACCCCGATCTTGATGCTATTGGTGTAATTTATATTTCAAAATTCCTTGGACATTTAGGAATGCCATCACTCAGTAAACAAACATATGAATCCCAGATAGAATATCGCAACGTACGCCTCTGAGCATTATCACCGCCCTTGTGGCCCCCACAGATAATAATTGCATAGATGTATCCTCCAACCTTGCAGGTTCGAATAACTCATGCAGTTTGTTACTATGGAACACCCTATCCTTTTATGGGTACCTCGGGTCGAATACAAACGGCATTGATATCGCATGAATCTGTTAGCGTTTAGCGACAGTATCTTCCTCCTCTGTAATGCGACGTGAATAGAGCCCCGATTGTGCTGTACACCATGGAGATGACACTGGAAAGCATCTTCCCAGACTCCCACATGCGGGCACCGTAGATTTCTTGTTTGACAAGTTGTCAGGGAATTCTTTCTCGTCGGTGACGGTCCAGGGGCGGTGCTGCTGGGGGTGTGCAAAAGAGGAGTACCATAACTAGAAAACTTTTTAGGTTTGCACTCCCAGTCTCTGAAACAGAAATAATTAAAAATTTTTGAATTAAGATGAAATGGTCCTGCGTAAATCTTGGCACTAATTTGTCAGGAGCAAATTGGTTTTGAAAAAATTGTTGCCTAACAGTAAAACTAAAAAAGAAAATGAATGAAAAGGATAATGTAAAGTTTCGTTGTCTATATCAGAATCCTTCTTCAGACAAAGTTGTTAAAACTTTGGAATTGTGTATTTTTTCGTTTGCAGTCTAATTGACATTGAAAGTTATCAACACAGAAATGTTGATTAATTTATTCTTTTTCAGTTTTACTGCTAGGCAACAATTTTTTTCGAAATCAATTTGCTCCTGACAAATTAGTGCAAAGATTTACGCAGGAGCATTTCATCCTAATTAATTTTTTTAATTATTTGTATCAGATACTGGGAGTGAAAACCTGAAAAGTTTGCTGTGCGGCCACATGCAAGATGCTCATAATTAGAATCATGCAAAATTTTGTGGCTACAGTGTTAACAGAACCACAGAAAATTCAACTGGAATATTTAAAAGAAGAATCCTTATATTTCCATTACAAGATATTCTATTCGAGTGAAATTTATTTTGTGAATGGTGATTGATATTGATATACTGAACTTTCATGCAAAATTAAAGAAAAAGCGCGTCATCTGAACCATAGAATTATTTTTTTTAAATATTGATTCTTTATATATTTCAGTTTTTGAATAATTTCCTGGATACAATTGTCGTACTAATTCAATGAAAAAATTGTTATTCCATAGTAGACATTTTGACGCAGTTTAGAATACTTACTGAATATATCTGAAGCTATGGTATTCGATGGTTGAATTCAGGAAAATTGTCTCTTTATTTTGAATGTATGAACATAATTGTCAATATTTTGAAGAAGAAATGTTGAAGGTGCTGCAAATTCAGTCAGTGAAGCAAAAAATTCTCAAAATGAATTGCATGTTCATTCAAATAATCTTCCAAATATGCATTAACCTTCTTAACTAGGTCAATCGTGCAATTGAATATGGAAATACAAATATAAATGTATTCAATTATATTATTGGAATACTCAATGAGATCAAAATTGAATGTTTCAGAGTCATTTCAATTCTCTGACTGAAGCTGGATACTAGCGTCCCATAATATAGTTGATAGTTGATTGAACTTTGATTCTGCTCCTTCACAAATTCATTTCTTCATTTCTAGACCTACAAGCATTTTATTTCAACAATAACAATACTCTCATAACAAACTCAAGCGGGCCCAACCTCTGCAGAGGAGTTTTTTTTTATAGAGATGTGAATTTTTGGTTCAGGAATCTCAGATAACAAAAGGATTGAGTTTCATCCTATTTAGGAATTCTTTTTCTCTCACGGTTTAGGGGAGTGAAATACCTACATAATACAATGGCAAGGGGTTGCTTTCTTTATTTTCATAGTGAAAGCTTCAGAGCAATGAACATTAATAGAGGGAGTGCATTTAATTGGTACAAGGTTTACATATAATAGGTATTATGCTCTGTCGACGTTGTCAAATTGATTTCTGAAACTTATTCAATGGAATGCTATTGGAATTTTGCAATACCATTCTGCAGACTATTGTCTATTATGTTTTTATACTACACAGATCAGTAACAACTATGTATTAACTAAATTGAAGAATCTCTGACCTAAAAAAAGCTATAGCTACAACTACATATTTCTTCAAGAATTGTGTAATTTATTTCAAGACCACTCTCGTGAAAATTGTACATAAAATCATTTATATTTTTCTTCTGAATATAAAATGTTGCATTCAGGATAATGACTGATGGGTCAATAACACGAACATGTGTTAAACGTGATTCTCAAAAGCTCAAGAAATTGCAGTGATCCTCATAAAGTGAGATTCAGCAAAATGTTATATGGAAGTATTGAAAAATAATACCGAATTGCGAGCTTCATTTTTTATGGTCACTTATTATTTTCACATTATTCCTCTAGGAAAGTTTTCCACTATCATTTGATTTGTGTACTTTTAAAGCTGTACACACTCGTAAAAATGTCGAAACTATGATTCTGTCAGAATCTCAGATAATTGGAACACACTTATCAAAAATTACTAAAAGCTCTGAGCAGGAGCTTTCGAACGCTCGTTCATTTGTGTAAAAATAAGGCTATCACCACAAATTTGTATACGGGACTTGGAGATTGATACCAAATATAGCAGGTCGCCCACCACTGACGCGATGTTCATTTTGAGGGAGTAAATGCTGATATTTTGAGAATCTCTTTGTCTCTTGTGTGTAGGGCAATGAAAAGCACAATTTAAGGTTATTTCCATATATACAGGGTGTTCCAATCCAAAGATACATACCAAGGTTACAATTTTTTAAATGTAACACCCTATATATCACCCCATATATGGAGAGGCAAGCTCAAATTATGCAGGGTTTCTTCAGATCACTATGTACATTTGATGCACCATCTAATTTTAAATAACAATTTATGAAGAACAATCCTTTCGAAAGTTATTGTGTTAACGCCGGTAGGCCAGCCCCACGGAATTGAATTTGACCACGAATTCGTCATCAGAGAGTCGAACCCTATCGTTTGAGACCATTTTCGGCTCAAAATTCGAAAATTACAGAACGAACGATCAAAAAGCGATGATGTGATGATAATGAACTTAACCAAAATGTTGAAGGCTACTTTCAAAATGTCAAATACTTTCTTTTCATAGTAATCAATCTCAACGATTTCCTGGTTGAGGCAGCAGCTATTTTCACTACATACCTACTATTCCTCGTTATCTGTTTATCAATATACATTTCATAGGTATATCATAGTATTAGCAGAGGTAAATCTTAATAGTCACCGTTTTCATCTGATTTGTTAACTTGAAGTGGAAAAAACACAACAGAAACAGAAAAATGAAAAGAAATTAATATCCCATAACTGCAAAAATTTTAATGCAAGCTCATGGGACGAAATATTTAGTCCAATTTGATATAGGTTAGTTAGCTTCGATTTCGAAAGAGACATTTCTTTCTTGGGCAATTTCTTGCCAATAATAGTTATTTAAACAAACAGTTCAAAAATCGGTTAATAAACGAGTTGATTACGAGGTTTTCTGTCTCCCACATTTTGATTGTGTATAAATTAATGATTGAAATACATTTTTAAATTGTACAAGACATATATTCGACAAAATATAAATTTCTATATTTCAGTAGAGTTGTAACGTTACTAGTATTGCATCTGAATACTTTGAATTCGGTTGCCCATGACGATTGCACATTAAAATAGCATAAATTGAACATGGCGGAATTAGTTATATTTTCAATTATTTTATTAATCATTGAATTGATAAACGATTTGATAACGAATTTGAATTCCTGATTGAAATACATTTTATTTTTCATAGAGTTGTAAAATTACTTGTATTGCTTCTAAATACTTCATGTTCGATTGCTCATTGAAATAGTAGAAATTAAGCGATAAAATGGGTCATTCTGATCAATTCCTTATACGTTAACCCCACCTTTTATTTTGAAGTCGACGGAAAAACAGATTATTGCTGAAGCTAACTCAAAAACAAAATCACATAAGCCCTGGTTTCCCAGCCATCTCCTACGTCCCTGGTCCGCAACACACCAACAGTCCAGTAGCGGGAAAGATCGGAAGAGAAGGAGGAAGATCCGAGGTTTGACAGAATGGCCTAATGAGGGTATTTCGATCGGGTCCAGCTTGACGTTGGCATCCCTGATGCAGATGGCGGCGTCCGGCAAAGGAGATCAGACTTTGAGCGCCCACGCCGCCGATTCACGCGCTCGAAGTCATTGCCACGATGACCTTGGCTTAACCTGTGTGCCCCTGCCCTCCTGCCCAGTAACGATTTCGCAGTGCCGGAACACCATAAGTCGGAGTGCACATTCATCTCTGCAAATTTCAGAGATTCGAGAAATGGAAGATAGCAGGTGTGACAAGTATCAGGCTTTGTTAATGGATACAAAGTCGATCGACTCTAGATAATTTGAAACTCAAGTGACCAACCCTAAGATTCAAACTACCGGAAGTACAAAATAAAAAGTGTAAGGATAATATTCAATTAATTAAGAATTTGAATCAAAATATACAGGGTGTCCACGCGATTGACGTCAATAAATTATTTTAGATTCCTCAGATCTGTGGATATCCAAAAATAGCCCATGCATATCATCCGATTTTTGTCGAGTAATGTTTTTTTGTGTGTTTTTTAAATGTATTTTACCAGGTAGGTTTGAAAAATTCATAACTTCTCATGCAGTGGGTATTTTGTAGTTTTAATTTTTCTTAACACGTTCGTCCTGAATGTTGTTTCATTGAAAAAATCATTCAGTTTCCTGCAGTCCCTGTAAGTTACCTAAAAAAACTTGAAAGCTAGAACAAAAAGGTGTTTTTTGGCTTTTGGCTGTGTTAAAAACTTCGCGGAGTCCTGAGCTACAAAAGTCATAGGGAAAAAAGGTACTTGAGTGGACTTTTTTTGTTATTATCGGCTCAGGAAGGCTGAAAATCATTGAAACCTGATAAAAGTTGTTTTGCTTCTTTTCATCATTTTTATCACAAAAATGCTATTTTAAATAGATTTTAATTGAAATTTTTGTGAAATCATGAAGGTCTTGTAATTTTTACAATAATTTTGGTTTCACCACTGACGAAAAATGTAAACATTCCTCAGAATTGCTAGTTGTAAAATTAGCTGTTTTGGGATAGGAAATGAAAGGCACATGTCTTTCTATAACTATTGTAGCTCAGGACTCCGCGAAGTTTTCAAACAGCCAAAAGCTGAAAAACACCATTTTGTATTCCTAATTGGAAATGAATGTTCGAATACATCTAACTGAAAACTGAAGTTATATCTTTCAAGCTTTTTTTGGGTAACTTGCAGTAATTTCAGGAACCATGTTAAAAAATTGAAGCTGCAAAATCCTAACTGCATAGGCTGATATAAATTTTTCAAACCTAGCTGGCAAAATACATTTAAAAAACACTCAAACAATCATAACTTGAGAACTCCAGAAAATCGGATATAATACAATACATGAAACAAAAAAGTCCCTAGCTGAGATTGGTGCAAAACGGGGTACCATACTATTCTGGCGTATGATTCCAGAGGACAGGGAAAAACCTCAGTAGAAAAAACCCTGTCTTGTCGTCTTTACAAAATTGAAACTTAAAACTATTCGAATAAATAACTTCAATATTTAGATACAAAATACTTAATTCATGCTCTTGCCAGGAGGGTGTTTTAAACCAGGTCTGCCATTTCCACGTAATGATTTTTCGAATCTCCTGTTCTTCTAAGACCGCTACAGGACCCTATTGAAGGGTAATCATCTCCCATAGATTTAAATAGTGGTATTTCATCCTAAATATCGTTTTCAATTTCGTTAAAATTATGAAAAAACATGTGACTTACAAAAACGGATTATATGCCTTGGGAATTTTTGGATATCCACAGGTCTGAGGAATCTAAAAAGAGTTTATTGCTACACAATAGCACGCCTTTACTAATCATTGAATGTTTTTTCTTCCACTCATTTTCTTGTTATTATTAGATAAACAGTTTTAAAGAAGACTGCGCAAACTCACTAAGGGCAGGTCCGTACAGGGTGGCCAGAATGGGTGATCCCTGAACTACAACTCAGAAAATTTCAGAGATTCAAGTAATGGGAATTGTGCGGGGTGACAAGATCGGGTTTTGACAAAGAATGCTAAAGCAAAGAAAGCTGCACTAACCACTTTTTGTGGGAATCTAACTTTGTTGATAACATCACATGCGTAGAAATGTTATTAATAAAATAATTATTCATAGTATAACTGCAGAAGGCATTGATATACAGCAAAAAAAAACTGGATAAGCCATCGGTTTAGGCATGTAAGATGACGGCGATTTGGTGTCAACGAAATGACGCATGCGCAGAAAGTGCCATGCGTCATTTTGGTTGCCAGATTGTGCAAAAGTCATATATTTGGAATAGAATGTTGACTTGTAACTAGAATTTAGCAATTTCTTTTGAAGAGAAATTATTAAATAAGTTTTTAACAAATATTGTCTATTCAGATGATCTGCACAATTATTATTGAAGGAAAGTTTAAGAATTTTCAGAGAATTTTGAAATATAAAGTATAATTGCACTATATATTTCATTCTTCACATAGGTGAAAAATAAATTAATAATGTTTTCTCATCGATTAGAATTTTCAGGATATTTTTTCTATTTGGAAAGAAATGAAACAATTCCAATTGATTAATTTTAAATTTTCTGAGCTCGAAGCTCGGCTCGGAATGCTAATGAAGGACATATTTATGTTCGACAAAGAGGTTTAAAGCAAGTTATTTCACTGAATTGACTCAGTAAAAATTAATTTGAATTGTATAGTGGAATCTCGTACTTGGAACGTCGCTACCACTTGTTGCTATAGAACGGACCGCCACCATCTTATATGCCTAAACCGATGGATTACCAAGAATGCATAACCCTAATTCAAATCAAAGGTGCATTAGAGTAAGGAAGAGGGTATAAAAGATCTTTATACACTGTTTCTGAAGGCGATTTGTACGAAATTGAACATTAATGACTATTTTAATGTTCAATTTATGCTATTCTAAGGTGCAATTTCCAGGGCAACCGAACACGAAGCATTCTCAAGCAATATTTAAATTTAAAATCGTTCGCAGACCATATTTGGCTTTTGCGGAACACTGGTGGTCCGTAGACCCAAGGGCGTAGCCAGGAATTAATTTCGGGGGGGGTTTTTGACATTTTGGCAATTAACTTGTAGGTGCCGGGCATTATGAGGGTCGCTTTCTGTAGCAAGTATTTGTTGTTTTAAGAATTCAATAATCCTTTTCCTACTTCGGAAACAATATTCAACATAGATATTTCTGGTAGGTTAGGTAAACCAATTTTTCAAATATGCCAGAATTTAATTTTTATTCACTCAAACAAAAACTTAAAAAAAAATATTATTTCCCAAAAAAATACTTACAGGATGAATCAATATGAAATTAGTGTGGATGTGTGCTTTCATTGAAACTAAATAGAGTTTTTAATGTTTTTACTCCAAAATAGTGCCAACAACATATGAATAGGTATTAAAAATGAAACAGTGAGAAAACACAAACAATATTCTTTATGGTGAATTCCTTCAGTTAAAGTCTATCCGTCTTTTCTTTCTAGCGAATTGGTCAACCACTTCATTTTCATCCATTTTCACACTATAATGAATATTCATAAGCGCCAATCCATTCAATCTAGTTTCGCTAGAAGAATTTGTGTGCGATGTTATGAAACTTTAATATCATCCATATTGCTGATATGAATTGATAATTTTAACTAGATTTTTGTGGAGATAAGTTGGTTTAAGTGCAAAATGAAAGATTATTTTTGCAACAAAAAATAACTCTGAAACATTTCGGGGGAGGTTTTGAACCCCCAAACCCCCCCCCCCTGGCTACGCCCTTGCGCAGACCACTATTCGGAACCAATGCATTACCACAATGCTTTTTACGGCTACTTCGACGAGCCCTGACAAAGTGTCTCGTCGGAGACTATCTGTCGACTCTGGTGTGCTCAAGATCAAATGTTTTCAAACACATTCCAGTATCCACTGATTCCACTTCGAGAAGAACCATAGGTATCTATCACCTCCTTGACCCATCAATTCGACTCGGGTAAGTGAACAGCTTGATGATGGCGTGTGAGGAATAGACTACAGCCAGAAGTTGCATAACGGAACCGTTAGAGATAAAGAGATGGTGTGTAGGTATTTGCATAAGTCGGGTTCTAGTTGTGTGCGTTAAATATGATACTGCCCGGATTGAACCATTAGTTTGCTCAGGCCCAGACCGGAGTCTGATACGTTGGCAGCATTGGACAGCTCTTCGAATAAATCACGACCGTTTTTATTCGCGAGAACAACAGCGAGACGATATGGAAACATATACTTATCTTTGATTGCTCAATTCTGAGATCGATTGTTGGAGAATTTTTCCCATCGATTTTTGATCTGTTCGAGTGTATATTTGAATAATTATGGCCGTTCATGTACACGATATTTTTTGATTACCAAGACATTGAGTGATTCGAGAAAAGTCCGATAGTTTTCATCATGAAAGATGACAATAAAACTTGTGGTAAGTGTGGAAAAGGTGCATTCATTCTGCTAGTAGAGCAGACAAAATTCTAGGACGAGCCAGAGGCGAGTCCTGGAATTGTGCTAGTACAAATGAACTATTTTCAGACGTGTTGAGTACACTATTTTTCGGCAACCGTGAAGAAACACTGTAGAATAGACGAATTATTGCGATACCAAACATGCCAACTTTTGACAACTAGTTTCATATGAAATGTGAGCTAATATTTCGTTGCTATGGGGTGATCAACTGGATACATTAACCCTTTACTGCATGAATTTTTTATTTTGCTATGAAAAAAATTATTCCCAAAGGATTTGATCCCAGGTTGAACCTAAAAATACTCAAAAAATTCTAAACTCAAAATTTTGCAATTTATTTCGAAAAAACTGGTTTGTGCCACATATGGAACATCATGCAACAAGAAAATATTGAGGCATATCCAAAAAAATTATTCAGTATGAAAACAAAGGAAGCAGTTTCTGTATTTGTCAGATACTGTTTTGCTCGTACCCAAAAGAGAAGCTACCAGCTTCTCCCGGTTTACGAAGGTTCGTTATTAAAAGATGGAGAAGATGAGATTATGAATTTATTCCAGGATCTAAAGATACACTTAATTTTACGTTTTTTCAAAATCTGACATCAAAACTTTCAAAAATGTCAACTGGCACGACTGTCTCGCCGCCTTCCTGAATTTGTTTTTTTTTTACATCAAAAGTCATCTTGTCTCCGACAGATACAATGGTACTTGGCATAAGAAACAAATTCTATGAGTTTTCCCTGAGCAGCCTGGGGATTTGAATCGCATGCGATCTGATTTCAGCCAGTGCGGTAAATCATTTTCATACATGTGTTGCACTGGTCTTCCCCTGTTCTATCTAGTTGGTTTTCCGGCTTTACAAAGAGCATTTGCTATGGCTATCTTTGTATCTAGAAGGGCGTATGGTTCATCAGACAGATGCCAATCCCAGTATTACCTACTGCAGCATGTGTTTCATCTTCTTCTGATAAATTATATTCTCCATTATCAAAATCATGAATCCATGCTACTTTCATTTTCCCATAGAATAGCTTTGAATCCATATCTAGGATAAATATGCAATGTAATTTCAGATTCTGACACTGCATGATGTTCCACATATGGGACAAACTGTTCTGTTATTTTTTCTATAAATTTTTGGAAATCAAAATGATTGAAACTTGCCTAAATAGGTTCTTGAAATCACTAATAGTATCAAGATATTTGTTCCTCCGCAAAAAAAATTCAATGATAAAAACGACCACAGATATCATCGAACTCTCGCCCAAACCAGATTCAGTAAGAATGGACAAATCAACGCCTATTGTGGGCATTCTACTTAGTTCAGCGCCTCTGCATGTACCATACTGCTTCTTATGACGGTGTCAGATATGAGCTGTACTATGCAGTTAGGGAAAGATTCAGTTGAATTGAAAAAAATTTTTGCTTTCTGGCCTAGTCCTAGGCCAGGAACTCCGGGAAGTGTAACTTTCTCAGAGAAAAAACGTCCGGGAAGTGAGTACTTTCCAGACGGTTGCCGAAAATTTTTTTTGCAACAGTTCATACCCCAGAGGGGTCACAATTTTGCTTATTCTGAAGATATTTTCACATACTTGAATGAACTCAATATGCAACTCCAACATTCTGGAACTATGCAATCGGAAATCGTCATCATTATATTCGTTTGTGACAATGAACTTCGTACTTTTATTTGAAAACTTCAGTCATGATTACAGAAAACTGAGGAATAGTTATTCTGCGTTTGCGACAGTAAAATTTCTTGTAGATGACGCCAGGAAAGCAAATATACAAAAAAAATAGGACTCATTATCAGTTTCGATTGATGAATCCAATCGTTACTTCGCATCAGAATATAATTAAAAAGCTGATATCATTCAATAACTGATAGTATTACTCTTTTAACATGGACGGTGCAAGTAACTGAAGGAATTAGAACTGGTTAATGATTTCCAAAATGACAGAAGCTGCCAGGAATCTTTGGAGTGGATATCCATTTACCTAATGGTTCTCTATACAACATTTATGAGAACAAGGTTTTTCTGCTTTGATTGTTGTTGCAATTCAAACTCAGAAATCTTTTCAATTCATAACTAAAATGTTATCAATTCTTCTTTTGTATCTCGGAATTTTCAGTTGAAGTTTCAGTTTGATTATTCAGTTCATTTTATTAGACCGATATAGTGGTCTCTGCTATACAGGGTGTCTGTAAACAAATGCGAGAAACTTAGGGAGATGATTCGTCGATTGAAATAAGCAGGGGAAGTTCATATAATATTTTTTCGAAATTGACCTCCCTTCCAAGATACAGCCTTTGGAAGGCGATGACGAGTTGACAGTTTTTAATTTTTGTTAGCAATCATAAAAAAACTGAGTCATAAAACTATACATAATATGATTCATTGAGTAGATGTTACTCACACAGTTTTTTTGATCCCATAACTTTATTATTAGGGGTTCAAAATAACAACCCTTTATGATTTTCCTTCAAAAATTGTTTTCGTTGGATAGATTTCCGAAAAATAAAATTGTCTTATGACTTTCCATTCAATTCTGGAGAAAAATAGTCTCTTGCAAAATTTCGATACTTTTTTCGGAAAAAATGAAAACTTACAAGCAGTTATAATCACTGTTCATTTCATTTCATCGTATGTTTTTTAAAATATTCTAACTGAACTTAGAATAAAATTCCAGTTCCACTGCCAGATTGTCCAGAGTATTTTAACGGCAGGGAATGAAGTTTTCCGAATTTAAAATTTTGTTTCCTTAATGTCTGAAACAATAGCCGAACAGTATACCCACCATTACTTTTAAACATTAGGTATATGAGTGTCTATACAGACCTTTTATACTCAATTAACCAGAATAATTCATTTTTATATCATAAATATAGAATTTTTAATGGATGTACAGCAATGCTCTGATCGTCACTCCATACTCGAAAAACCTTATATTGCCACAACCGTCAAAAAAAGTTCCTATGAGTCTCATTATAAATCAATTTTTTAAGTTCCGCCTCCGATGCCACCTTCGATGATGAACGACCGAAAAAAATGGCCGCAGGCTCTGAAAATGCATCGGACAATTTACGGAAACGTCATTCGTTCACCGTAATGAAATATAGCCTTATCTTCCCGAGATGTACCTTCATTTATGGCCATGTTTACCTGTAGCAATGTCGGTGGAATCCTTAAACGTACAAATATTAATATATTGGACGTGAGCATAACCGCGTGCATTGGGTGTACGCTATGAGAGTACAGAAATTCGCTTATTATGGTATATGCATTGAAATAAAAAGGCCTTATAAAGGAGAAATAGTAAGCATACGCTTGGTTTATTAAGAAGATAAAGTAACAGTAGTTTATCGATGGGAGTAATGAGGATGCTTAGTGCGAGGCAGAGGCGTTCCCTCAGTTGGTTTTGAAGTTGCGTTGCTGCCTGTGTCTCCATACCTTGATTAAGTTATAATGTAAGCAGCCTTGTCTTCGGAATAAAAAGTCGAGAAAGGAAGTGACAGGAGGTTTTATTTCGTTGCGTTTATTGCTTTATTGAACCATCAAATTACGCAACGTTTGAAAATGACTGTTCCTGTAAAACGACACCATTTTCTGGAAACCGGTGCCAGGTCGATCCAGAGTAACATTTGCAAGGAAGACAAGTACATCGCAAAGACTCGAAAGAACCGAACGATATCTGTAAAACCCTTCAAAATCATTTTATGAGTATATAGGGTGTCTATTTTTGAAGTGGACAAACAGGGGATTTGCAACAAAAAATGTCATATAACACATGGTCGAATTGTTGACGGTTATTCTTCAATTTAACATTCCTTGATTTCACGAAATATTTCAAGTTTTTTCTCTAAATGATCATTATTCAGTTTTCCTTGTAGTCTCATCATCAAATTTGACCACATCTTCGGAAAGGCAATAAATTTGCTACAAGATGAGTCTATGTGCAGAAACCACTCTTTTTGCAAGCGTGGTGAGGAGAAGAATATCACAATTCTGAAATTAAACAATCAGTCCTATTTTTTCAATGCTTTTTTATATGAAATATTCTTTTCGGTGAAAAATATCTCATTTAATGTACTTTCGAATAACATATCAACTTTTGTGCTAGCTGCTCATTCTGCACCCTAACTTTTTCGTTGTTATCAGGTTAGCCATGATTACCTGACAAGAATGAAAAAGTCTAAAAATTCATAGTGTTTCTGACGAATTTCTGCAACACAACACCCCAAAGGCTTAAGATCGGGGCTCTTCGGTGGTCATCTGCCCGTATCTTCCAATCCATTGTATCGCAATTTATTCATTAGATAGATCTTGACATAACGACTATTAAGTGCTGGGCAGCTATTCATTTTAAACTAGACATTTTTATCTGTTAGACAGGTGCATTTCATCGAATAATACTTCTCAAGTTGCTCTGGATTAATCTGACGAATTCTTCAGCATCAAAGTGACTCATGACTGCCAACCTCATGTTAACTCATGTTGGAAATTAGAAACAATAGTCGCATAAGGGTTTTTCTCTGCCATGGTTGTTTCATAAATTAATCACACCTGATTTCGTGGAAGTGGCCACATCAATCCTTAATATCCACTCAATTATTCTGGTACCAACTACAAAATGTAAGTCGGGTCTCAGATAACAAATGAATTGATGATCTCCATAAAATTACACTAAGATTCAATCACGCAGACCTTCAAAAAAGACGAAATTAGGTTCGAAATAATTAGACTTTTTCGTTTATCATGTTAGCCATGATAATATATATTATTGCGGAAAATGAGCAGCTAGCACAAAAGTTGAACCGGAGGTGAACCTGGCAGACCATTCTAGCAGACCGTTTGACGGAAACGCCCGAACGCGCTTCCCAGTGGCGCGCGGTGCGAAAGTATATTTAATGCTGAAATGAGGCAGATTTAGATAAAAATGAATATGTTACTCTCGGCTTTGATTTATAGATCAATAAAAAGAGGTTATGAAGGTGTCGACGGTTGGTTATCAGAATGAATTACGACAGATTCGCTATTTCGAGAAGTAAAACATTCAAAAATCCATATCTCCGAAAATATTGCCGGCGCATAATAAGATTTGGCGGTAGGTTAACAATATTAATATCATTTCCCTGAAAATTTCATCCCCTGCAAAGGGATCCAGGGGGTTAAAACGCCCCCCTTAACATAGAAAAATCATATCTCCGAAAATATTCGCCGGCGCATAATAAGATTTGGCACGTAGTTAACAATATTAATATCATTATGCCCTGAAATTTCATCCACTTGCAAAGGGGTCCAGGGGGTTAGAACGCCCCCCAAAACATTGAAAAATTCATATCTCCGAAAATATTCGCCGGCGCATAATAAGATTTGGTACGTACGTTCACAATATTAATATCATTATTCCCTGAAAATTTCATTCACTGCAAAGGGATCCAGGGTTTAAAACGCCCCCCTTAACATAGAAAAATTCATATCTCCGAAAATATTCGCCGCGCATAATAAGATTTGGCACGTAGGTTAACAATATTAATATCATTATGCCCTGAAAATTTCATCCACTTGCACAGGGGTCCAGGGGTTAGAACGCCCCCCTTAACATAGAAAAATTCATATCTCCGAAAATTTCGCCGGTGCATAATAAGATTTGGTACGTACGTTCACAAGATTAATATCATTATTCCCTGAAAATTTCATTCACTTCGAAATGATCCAGGGGGTTAAAACGCCCCCTTAACATAGAAAAATTCATATCTCCGAAAATATTCGCCGCGCATAATAAGATTTGGCACGTAGGTTAACAATATTAATATCATTATCCCTGAAATTTCATCCACTTGCAAAGGGATCCAGGGGGTTAAAACGCCCCCCTTAACATAGAAAAATTCATATCTCCGAAAATATTCGCCGGCGCATAATAAGATTTGGTACGTACGTTCACAATATTGATATCATTATTCCCTGAAATTTCATTCATCCACTTGCAAAGGGATCCAGGGGGTTAAAACGCCCCCCTTAACATAGAATATTCATATCTCCGAAAATATTCGCCGGCGCATAAGATTTGGTACGTACACGTTCACAAATTAATATCATTATTCCCTGGATCCCTTTGCAAGTGAATGAAATTTTCAGGGAATAATGTTATTAATACTTTAACCTACGTACCAAATCTTATTATGCGCCGAAGAATATTTTCGGAGATATAAATTTTTCAATGTTTTGGGGGCGTTTTAACTCCCTGGATCCCTTTGCAAGTGGATGAAATTTTCAGGAAATAATGATATTAATATTGTAACGTACGTACCAAATCTTATTATGCGCCGGCGAATATTTTCGGGATATGAATTTTTCAAACTTAAGGGGGGCGTTTAAACCCCCTGGATCCCTTTGCAAGTGGATGAAATTTGGAAATAATGATATAATTACTTTTAACCTACGTACCAAATCTAATTATGCGCCGGCGAATATTTTCGGTGATATGAATTTTTCAATGTTTTGGGGGGCGTTTTAACCCCCTGGATCCCTTTGCAAGTGGATGAAATTTTCAGGGAATAATGATAATAATATTGTTAACCTACGTGCCAAATTTTATTATGCCCGGCGAATATTTTCGGAGATATGAATTTTTCAATGTTTTGGGGGGCGTTTTAACCCCCTGGATCCCTTTGCAAGTGGATGAAATTTTCAGGGAATAATGATATTAATATTGTGAACGTACGTACCAAATCTTATTATGCGCCGGCGAGTATTTCGGAGATATGAATTTTTCTATGTTAAGGGGGGCGTTTTAACCCCCTGGATCCCTTTGCAAGTTGATGAAATTTTCAGGGAATAATGTTATTATTACTTTCAAGCTACGTGCCAAATCTTATTATGCGCTGGCGAATATTTTCGGAGATATGAATTTTTCAATTGTTTTGGGGGGCGTTTTAACCCCCTGGATTCCTTTGCAAGTGGATGAATTTTCAGGGAATAATGATATCAATATTGTGAACGTACGTACCAAATCTTATTATGCGCCTGCGAATATTTTTGGAGATATGAATTTTTCAATGTTTTGGGGGGCGTTTTAACCCCCTGGATCCCTTTGCAAGTGGATGAAATTTTCAGGGAATAATGTTATTAATACTTTTAACCTACGTACCAAATCTTATTAGGCGCCGGCAAATATTATTAATAATTATTAATATTTCATCCAAAAAACCACTGGAAATATAGGACTGATTTTGTTAACTCTTTCATCTTGTAGTTGACTTAATCTTGTAGGAAATTTCTTGGGCCTTAATGAATGTGGTCAAATTTGATGAGACTACAAGGAAAACTAAATAATGATCGTTTTAGAGAAAAACTTGAATATTTCGTGAAATCAAGAAATGTTTAATTGAAAAATAACCGTCATTATTTCGACCATGTGTTATATGACATTTTTTGTTGCGAAACACTTGTATAATCACCTCTCCAAGTTTGTCCACTTTAAAAGTAGACACCCTTTATAGAAAATAGGCCTCAAAAGCTCGAAATACTGGTTGCGTTTTGTTTGTTTTGTTTGAAGCATGTGTTCGAAGCTGTCATGATCATATTCGTTCTGATTGTGAGTATTTCGATTATATCAAAGACGTTTACTTAGTAAAATCGTAAATCAATGAATCACTCTGTGTCTTTCCTACCCCAGCTCCTCGTTTTATGGTAATTGTTGTTTTTTCACCATCTGTCAAAACATATGCTTCAATTCGAGAGAACAAAAACTACCATTAAGCTCAATTCTGGAACACAAAGCTCTGGAACAGTTCAGCATCACGAAACTCTCAAAACGAATACTAGAAATACCCAATCGAAAATTTTTCAAGAATCAGTTCCTGAATGTGCTCATAAGGACTATAAAATTTGGAGTCAGTTGTGAAATAACTATAATTTATCAATAAATTCAGATTTTGCTCATTTTCCAATTTTGTCTTTCGTTAGGTATTGAGATGATTAAAGAAGATTGTTTATCAAATATATTGCAGTCAAACTAGGGGAAAATATTTATCTCATATCCAGTACATAGATTCTTCATTTCTTGAGTAACCTTTCAATTAATTCACACAATTTTTTGAAGAACTTTTGCCTAACCCTGTAAGATTGAATCATTTATTTTAAGTAAACTACAAGTAAAACTTGAAGGCAAAATAAATATTATGAATCCAAATGATTCCTTCGTTTATCCAGTATTTACCAATACCCTCCTGATAATCACGCCACTGGTGAAGACCTAGCGCAGGTAATGATCTCTTGTGGTAACAGAATCTTTTCGGATTATTACACGCAGAAAAGGTTAAAATACTCAACTTTTTCGAACAGACACACACCCAGTTATTCAATAACCGTATGTGAAATAACTGGTCGTTGTTCTGAAGATCTGCACAAGAGATATTCAGCGTTTGGTCTGTATTTGCGAATCTTGAACTTGCTGAATGAGTCGATGAAACTTGCACAAAAAGAAGACCGAGTCAACAACAGAATGAACTTCCATTCAGTGCAGAATGGCTTTATTTACCTTGGACCAATCCGGATGATTTGATTAAAATGGAACTTCAGTGTTCGCTGTTACATTGTTATGAAGATGTAAGGAATAAATAACGTTTTGAGAGTGCGGTCAAAATTTCGAGGAAAACTTATGGTTAATTATTTGATTTTATGGTTACTTGAAGAAGAGTTATTTGAACACTTGGGTTTTGGTATTGTCAATATTTACGCTTTTAAATGATAAATGAAATTGTTCTGCAGAAAGATTTAATGCACTACTTCAAATATTATGTATACATACTATTGAAGATGAATCATTAGAAATACACGGAAAAAGGGATTTGGTCTTCGACACCTAACAGGCTGTGACAGAGGAAACTGATGATTTAAAAATTCAACAGAAATCGATGCAAATATCGATTTCTTTTTTTTTATCAGCAAGTTCAACATTGGAAGTTTATGTTTAGATAGTTTCAAAAATAATACCTTGAAGGATAGAGTCTTTATGGTTGTGGACATAGATGATACTGGCAAGTATAAAAAGAGATGTCAAGGTGAGTATACTTTCTTGCCTGAACAATTCTCTACAACTATCTGTGGTTTTGGCACTACATAAGATACGCACAGCACGCTTCTGCTTCATGAAGATAGTTTAGATAGTTTCAAAAATAATACCTGGCAGATGGTGTTCACTAGTGTCAAAATGTCAGATTGTCAGATAGAGTAAAACTCTTCTTCAATGGTTGATTTAGGTAACACCAATAATTATTGAAGATCTACACCAAATTGAGTGATGAAATTTTGATTGGTCATTTTCGCACCGAAAATGAGTTGAATTCAATTGGTATTCCATAACCGTATGTGAAATAACTGGTCGTTTTTCTGAAGATCTACACAAGAGATATTCAGCGTTGGTCTGTATTTGCGAATCTCGAACTTGCTGAATGAGTCGATGAAACTGCGCACAAAAGAAGACCGAGTCAACAACAAAATGAACTTCCATTCAGTGCAGAAGGCTTTATTTACCTTGGACCAATCCGGATGATTTGATTAAAATGGAACTTCAGTGTTCGCTGTTACATTGTTATGAAGATGTAAGGAATAAATAACGTTTTGAGAGTATGGTCAAAATTCGAGGAAAACTTAAGGTTAATTATTTGATTTTATGGTTACTTGAAGCAGAAATATTTGAATATTTTGGTATTGTCAATATTTGCGCTTTTAAATGATAAATGAAATTGTTCAGCAGAAGAAGACTTAATGCACTACTTCATATATTATGTATACATAATATGAAGATGAATCATAAAAAATACACCAAAAGAGGAATTTCGTCTTCGACACATCAGGTAGAATTGATTCTACAGGCTGTGACAGAGAAAACTGATTACTTGAAGATTCAGACAAGGATAGAATGATATTAGTTCGAAGCACATAACATATTTATAATGAAAACATTAGATATTTTATGTTCTGTGATTTTTCCAACATTAAGAGAGAGATACTGTGAAGGATGGAGTGATATTAGTTTAGAGCATAGACTAATAAAATGTTTTACTGACGCTGGAGTTAAACTAGATTCCTCTCTGAATTTCAAAGCTCATTTTTATGATTTACGTATGAAATTGAGAACTAGAAATAACATTATTCAAAAACTTGCCGGTACTTCATGGGATGCTGGCTGACGCAACAACTCTTCGTACGGCAGCTCTAGCCTTAGTGTACTCTACTGCCGAATATTGTGGCCCTGTTTGGCTCAACAGTGCCCATGTACCGGGTTTTTCACTATAATTTGACCCCCCCTTTAACTTTGTTACTGAAGGAGATACAAAAAAATGTTTCGTATAAAAGTTTCACGAAATCAACTGAGGTTTTTTGATATGAGTCCAGAAACTGAAATATATACAGGGTGACCAACATATTGATGGCAACTTTCCCCTGATTTCGAATATGTAACATATGTTGGGCCATCATTCTCATTCTGAGCACCACAGAGTTTCAAATTTCAATAACCATCTGTCATAGCGTTTCGGAAGTTCGTCAATTTTTAAGTGGCCTAATTGATCTTTGGATTGGTAATGGCGTACCCATTTCATGACCACCAAATAGTGACGATTTAACACCGTAGGACACGTTTTTATAGCCGTTCCTGAAGGAAAAAATTTACTTCACCAATAATGAAAATCAATGAAAGCGGAGAATAATATTAATGATATGAAATCAACCAATATTAAACCCATAATTCGTAACTAATCCCGTCAACGCACAAAGAATAATGATAATATTGAAATGATTACAAACAAATTTTGAAGCTTTAGTTTCTGACTTGAATCAGAGCCATAATAATGCTATCAAGAATGGTCTAAACAACTTGAGACAACTATATGAACTAGGTGTATTGAATGTAGGTGGTCATTTTGAGCAATTTCTTCGGTTGATGTCATTCTTACCATACTACCATAGTTTATCATTTTCATTGGTTAAGTAATTGTCAACTATTCATTCTAAAATAATACTTTTAATTAGATTGTTTGGATATAAAGCATTTCGTAGGTATTTCACACTATATTTTTTTATTCGGTGTCACCATTTCAAAACTTTGAAACTCTGAAAATGGAAGAGACACATCCACATACGCATTTATATTCGAGATCTGGAGGAAATAGCCTATCAAAAAAGGAAGAATATACAGAACAGGGTGTCCCATTTGAAAAAATATTGTTGCATTCAATGTTGTTTACTCTGTAATCTTCCCATTGACGTTATTATAACTCCAAAAATAAGCATTTTCAGTAAACGCACTCTGCCACTTGTAAAATGATTACAGATCTTGGCAGGTGGTTCTTAAAATTTGAAATTCTGTGGTTCTCAGAATAAAGAGATAGACCAACATTATGTTACATATTCGAAATCAGGGAAAAAAGAGCTAGCCAACATGGAAAAATATACAGGGTTTTCCATTCGAAAAAATGAAGTTGCCATCAATATGATGGCCACCCTGTATACATTTCAGTTTCTGGACCCATATAAAAAAACCTCAGTTGATTTCGTGAAACTTTTATACGAAACATTTTTTTGTATCTCCTTTAGTAACACAGCTAAAGGGGGGGTCAAATTATAGTGAAAAAACCGGTACATAAGATTGATGCAAATTAAACTTTTCCATTAGCATAGCAACTGGAACAATAAAATCAACACCAACACCGTGAGTACCAGTTCTTTCAAACATTGCTACTCCGCATATCCGCAGGCAAACGCTAACTTTGAAAATTTGGAATAAATTTAATTCTTCTACAAATTCATATCAAATACTTTCCTATATTCCAGATAATAAGACTTCTCGATTAAAATCCCGTAGACCATTTTGGTCTGATTATTTTCAGACCTTGAATGAAAGCGATAAAGCAATTTGCCAATCCGAGTGGAACACGTGTAGTATTCAAAACAGAGATTTAATAACTGATCCCTCCAATGAAGTTAGATTTGATCTTTCCAGGAAAATTTGGACTGTTCTTAATCGTATAAGAACAGGTCATGGCTGTTGTAATGGCATACTTTTCAAATGAAATTCAGTTGAGAGTCCTAGTTGCGAATGCGGAGAAGCAGGGGTTACAATAGAACATCTGATAAATAATTGTCCCATTTTTAAATTTCAGGATGGTTTAAGGGCTATACATGATGTTACCGAGTCGTTATTGAATTGGGTTGTTAATTTAAAATCGATTTAATAGAGTTTCAATTGTTTTATTTTTCTGTTCTTTTTTTTGCTTCGATTTTTTCGTTTCAGATTCAGAAATCCGAAGGCATCTTGGATAGGGTTTTCGGTTGGACTCAATAAAGAAAAAATCCTTCAATATTCGAATAGTTTTTAAGTTTTAATTTGTTGGAACGCCGAGACAGGGTTTTTTCTACTGAGGATTTTCCTTGAGCTGTTCTGTATTTTTTACTTTTTTGATTTTCCACCGGTTTCAGATGGACAATTCTGTAAAACCTATAAGTATGAAATTTTCCATAAGCAATTTTCACAGAACGCTGATTTTAATATAATAATTCAATAATTTGAGCGCGTTGTTGGATCGTCTACGAAGCCATTTTTATTAATGTCACACTTCTTGAATGTCAAAATACCCAGACGAATTCAGTACGCCATCTACATTTTATTTAATTATTCAAAAAAACTGCAATTTAAATTACTTACCTATCTTTTATTTAGTTGAAGCTGAATTGTGAAGAATTTCAAATTTAAAATTATTTAAAAAAACTGCAATTTAAAATATTTACCTTTTATTTAGTTGATGCTGAATTGTGAAGAATCACAAGTCCCTGGCTAGTTTTGTTCAGAAGTAAGAGGTGAGCAAGAAAGAAATACTTTTCATCTTGTGTTTGTTAATTGGCTTCAACCTACAATTTTCCAATATTTTTTTAGGCTATAGATATTCAAATTGAGGACACTGTTCCCACAGGCGCTTTTCATTATTTCTTACGAAATGCTTCTTATAGAATTCATCAAAGAATAACATTTTTTCTGCTTTATCTTTTGTCCGATGAATAAGATTCATTCGTTCTCTTTTATTTTATTCTTAATATCGGAAGCGACCGAAGCGTTGTTATTTCTCAGAATTAAAGTAGGAATAGACAGAAACCAGAATCGAAACAATAATAATTGTTCCAACAATTACTAACACACTTAGTCATAACCACCTAATAAATATTTCTTGTATGCGCAACACTATTCAAATGCATATCGCAATCCGGGTAAAAGAACTACTCGATCAAAGTTCACCCGATTGTCCACGTGTAATTGTTAGAAATTCATAGTCACACTCGAAAGTGCACTAATCTTGTCGCTGCATAAACCTGCAGACAATTTCAGTGACAAGAAAAGGTTAATTGAAATAAATGAACGCTGGTTCATTAGTCAAATTGTTATCGCACATCTGGTGACTTGTCACTGGTAGAAAGTGTAGAGCTTAGAG
This sequence comes from Propylea japonica, assembly GCA_013421045.1. Lineage (NCBI taxonomy): Eukaryota > Metazoa > Arthropoda > Insecta > Coleoptera > Coccinellidae > Propylea > Propylea japonica. The sequence continues at coordinate 52,128,164 of CM024241.1, read as the reverse complement.
CTAGAGGCTTTATTTCCTAGTCTCGAGGATTAAAGCAGTTTGTTTGGTAGGAATTGAATTGGAACGGTGAATGAAATATTCTGAAATATCATGAATTCAGTAGAGTTGAATATACGCTGATAAATAGTACAAATATAAAACTCAGACTTCCGAGCAAAATATACTTTTTTCTCCAACCATCAAAAAATGTTGACATTTTTGTACTATTTTCAGGTGCAAAAATCATAAATTCCCTTACCGTACAAAAATTTGCTCGTTGCTTAGCAACACTTTTAATCCTTGGATTAAAAGTAATTGCACGAAAAGACTATGAAAATTAGTACAAATAAATGGATTTTTTCTTTCTTTCCCCTTTGGACCAACGAAAATGTACGGCATATAAAAAAATACTATCTTTGCATAAAATGCTTTCAAAATAAATTTATTTCATGTTGTGTCAAATCACCCCCTGGACTACGGAAAGAGAGAGGATTGCAACCCTAGAGTTTTTCCCCTTGTCGCATAATTTTTGTACGGCGTTGCGGAATAATGGATTAGGAGCAGTATTGAAATAGTATGACACAGATGCCGTACAAAATCAAATGACCAAATTTTCCCTGGTAATTGTCGAAAAATTAAAAAAAAATTTCGACTTTGTGGCTCCCCATTTTTTTACGGCGCTACGCGTTTTCTTATTATTTATATTATTTTTCACGGATCTATCGATGGTAAGAATGCCGTACAAAAATATGTGACGTAAATTTACCCACTCTACCTGTACTTTCGAATTCTCACCTGCACTCAGTTGGACAGCTTACAAGTGACAGCATAGTGCTGAATCTTATTATTTTATGCTCTTATATCGTTCTAGATAGGTCACCTGGGGCCTGTAACACAAACCATACAAGTGTAACAAGTCTACAAGTTACAAGTAATTTGCCTGTAACTACAAGTCCAACCCAATTCGGTATCACAATGCGAATGCCTACAATTGTAGAAATTAAATAATTTTGTACATGTGTAGCTACACTTGTAATGCAAATATCATAGAATTAATTATTATTTATGATTCCTACTATATGACATGACTTGTCAATATAAGTAGTATTGCGGCTTTTCTGTTTGCATTATGTCTTAAAACTAATTGTTTTGGATCGTAAATGCAATTTTTAATTAAGATAAGAGAAAATAGACACATTATTTTCGGAGCTTTCTCGGATATACTGAGAAAGCAAGATAAAGTAGACAAGTGGAAAGAAATGGCAAATTTGGCTCAAAGTATTTGTTTAGTACCAGCGGATAATTATTGGACTTATGTAAGGGATACATTATGGCAAAATTTGAAGAAAACTGCAATAATGAGTAAAACTGGAACTTGCAAGCATTATTGTTATCGACTTATGGTACATATTTATAGATAAAAATTGATAATGTCAAGCAAACTGGCACTTGTGGAATAGGGAATCTAACAGAAGTCGATAAAATTGTACTGGAAATAATTGGGAAAGACTCTCCTGTAATATGCGGTCTTGGAGTAGCTGAGTCTTCCGAAAACCAAGCAACTGAGCCGTGAAACTGTCGTAAAGAATAATGATGTTGAAGATATTGCCAATAAAAGTGAACTAATCAGTGCTCACAAAACCCCATGTATTCCGAAGCAATTCAATGGTGATTCTTCTCAAATCAAAATAATAGGAATAATAATAGAAAAATGCTTTTTATGCAGTAAAAAGAAGGCGAGATAGAGCAAATAATTCCAATTCGAAAAAGTGGCTCAGGTTGAAGACCATAAAACTAAACTGGAAATTATAAAATTAGAAAAAGAGCTTAAACTGCCCATGTCACAGTTCACGGCATCGTTACCACAATATAACGTAGATGAAAATGGCTGCTGCTTTTTCAATTTGTGATAGTAGATAGGAACATTCTCATTATAAGGAACATATAATTATTAGTTGTGATTTTTTGTTAATTTTTGCAAATACATTGAAACGTTTTGATTCATAAATATATTCATATATCCTAACAACAATAAAGTTAGTTTCTGACGAAATAATTTTATGTAGATTTTCTCTGGCTATGTGTGTATTTACCTAGAGTTGAAGATATGTAAAACATTATCTACACTTGTAGAAAATTCCGTAACACAATTATACAAGTGTGAACTTTAAGTTACAGAAGAGTTTACATATGTAGAAATTTTGCCGTAATTACTAGTGCCGTACTTGTAATTACAAGATGGTTTGTGGTTATGAAAAAGTTACAAGTGTAGAATATATTCTTACAATTGTAGGACTTGTAATGCTTGTGTTACAGGCCCCTGGTGGTTCAAATGACCCATAATTTTTTCAACACGGGCCTGTAGTCTACTACTAAATTCGCTCAGTAGCAGCTTGTAAAGTACTTCAGTATAATTGACCCATTGGGGGGTTTCTCGTTCAAGCCTCAAATAAAAGTCGAAAGATGTCTCCTGAAGAAAATAATTCGACGTATTTCGGGAAAATTTTCAAATCACTATAGGGTGAAAATATATGGTCTGTCTAGTTTGATAACATCCTGTATATAGTTTCTATACTGTGGATATATGCATGTGCAGACCGTGTTGGTATAATATATCTAGCCATATAGGACCGCCAAATGTTATTTTTTCTTTATTCTTTGGTGAATCTCTCATTCTTTCCGAAAGTTTTAGTCTCAACGTAGACGAAACTGAGTGAGAACGACTCAGGCATTAATAAGGCAACACAGTTATAAAGAACAAAAACAAAACACGAGAGGAACTTTTCAAGCAATAAGTGATTAATGTTTATTGATATCTACGTATATTGTATATTCGCAGAATGAACTGAACTGTTAAATTTTATCGCTTCCAATTAATGTGACATATACCAATAACATTTAAATATCATTTCTTTTTCAGGTGAGACATCATTCGTACACGGAGTCGTGAATCGATGTGTGAGTGAGTATGTATCATTGTATTCTGTTGAAAATCGTTTTCAACTACTTACTCGAAAGTAATTCACTCTGTATATTAGATTATTATTTTGAAATACGGAAAATTTTATTGAAAAATCGACGTGTTTCAGGATTATTTCTTTAAATGGTCTGGTTAGCTGAAAATGAATTTGTTCCAAACTTTACGGATACAGTTTATCTTATAATCATTGTGAAAGAAAACGAATGAAAAGTTCCTCACGAATCAATAAATACTTGATAGGATTAGATAAAATACACTACCTTATTATCGAAGATAAATCCTATCGAAGCATGCAATAGGATAATGAACTCTATCAGAATTTTTTCATCGATTTTCATGCAACTACAACATTTGATGGTCCTCATATCGGTAATTATAACAATATTGCGCATAAGTTACTAGCTCAACAATAACGGTCCTTACGGTATAGGCTCCAAAAAAATAATAAAATTGACCTATAGATCTTAGTAGTTCCAGCCCATTCGATTCAATTTGCTATGTCTGTGAAGAATTAAGTGTGAAATGAGATATTAATTGTAGGACAGTTAGTTTCTCAGGTCGGAAGATGCTGCGCCGGATGTTACGAGGATAGCTAATGAGTTATCTGCTGTTTGAATAATTTGAATTGAATTACTTTCTAATCGGCTAAAGCCCTGGGGCCCCTTGAGAAATTTGGTCCGGCATGGTTCTCAATCTTCAGTGAAAGAGTAACGCGAAAAAAACTGATACTATTTCCATTTTTGCGGAATACAGAGCAATTTGAATTTAAATTTGTGATTATGCTAAGCAGAAAATTGCAGTGACCTATTTTGATTAACAGATAATAGGTCTATTAATTAGGAAAATAAGACACACTTATCGTTTTAATTATATGCTTTGACTATCGATCAGGAAATATGTAATTTCAAGAAACATTTTCACGATATGAACTAATAGTTTTCCTCTGAGATATATGTAGATGTTATAATTATTCAGTTTCATATGGTTGTACTCTATGGAAATATCATCGATTGTTTTCGATCGAGACATATTGTGTTTTCTCAATCGTTTTTGTCAGTTGTCTTCAGATATATAAAAAGAGTATACAAGGGTAGGTGGATAAGAAGTCTACATAGTTAGTGGGTGAATCATTTTGAAAAGATTGTTTGCAGGAAAATCTTGTATTTCATTGGGGAGATGTTCGTCGTTCTTGTTCTTAAGAATTTGGAGTTGTTTATCTTATTGAGAGCAAACACTCTACATCACTCGATAATCTGACTTTGCTTCATCTGCACAACGACTTCCTTTAGCTTACATTGCTGGAACAACTCGAAATTCTGAAGAACAAGAACGACGAACATCTCCTCAATGAATACAAGGTTTTCCATTATACTCCATGTATACTCTTCTATATATCTGAGGACAACTGACACATACGATTAAGAAAACATAATATGTCTCGATTGAAAACAATCGATGATATTTCCACAGAATACAACCATATGAACCTGAATAATGAATTATAACATATACATATATCTCAGAGGAAAACTATTAGTATAATCGTAAAAATGTTTCTCAAAAGTAGGTATATATTCCTTTGACGGGGAGTTATGATACACTTGTCCAACCTTTATTTATTTTTATTTTATTTATACCAAAAATAATTATTGTTGAAAAAATTTGTGAATTGTACATACTGTGATATCGTTTATATTTATTTAATTTTGTCATCTATGTCTTATTTCAGCTGACCTGATGATGGCCTAGCGCCGAAATCGAAAGTCAAAGTATACAATTAATACGATAAGTGCGTCTTATTTTCATAATTGATAGTCTACCAGACACATTCATTGAGTTTTTCGTTCAGAAAAAAGATAATATGTTTTTTCACACAGCTTCCAGAGGATAGAAATTCAACACATTCACTGTTTAGTTGTGTGGCTCGATATAAAACTCGTTGAGTTAGGCGATAAAGCTTCGTTATAGTTAATATTCATAAAAGCTAATTAGATTTTGTGCACCCATGTATGAACCAAAGGTGTTCTAATATCAATAGGTACAAAATAATAATTATTAAATTTTTTAATTGAATCAAAGATTATCGTATCCATAAACGAAAACACCGGTAACTTTCACTGAAGTTAGTACTACATATACCTCATTTTCCTTAGATTTGTCTAATCAAGGAAAGCCCTGGTTCTACTTAAAAGTTTCGCACCGGCTTGGTTTTCAATCTTTAGTGGAAAGGTAACGCATAAAAAACTTGATGTTATATCCATTTTTGCAAAATACTTACTCAGTATTTTCTAATCGACGAAAGCCCTGGGGCCCCTTGAGAAATTTGGTCCGTCTTGGTTCTCAATCTTTAGTGAAAAAGTAACGCAAAAACAACTGATACTATTTCCATTTTTGCGGAATACAGAGCCATTTGAATATGAATTTATGATTATTCTAAGCAGAAAATTGCAGTGATTCATTTTGATCAACAGATTCCGTTGAAAAGTTCAGTTAGTTGCTCGATATTAAACTCGTTGAGTTAGACAATGAAACCTTATTTTATGTATTACTATTCTCATAACTAGTAGGCTCATTACTAGATTGAAGAAAGTCCTTACCAACTAATAGCTGCCATAAGCAAAAAATGATAGACTTGTAAAGTTGGTTCATCAGAAATTTCTCTCAACTTTTCGAACAAATCAGAAAAGGCCTGTTTGTCCGATCGAAATATTTTGATAAACTTCTCTAGTGTTCCTGATATGTTGATTCTGAGATTCAAGAATTCTCCTTAAAATTAAATGTTCTGTAGTACGTCAATTTAATTTTCATTGCAACATACCTAACCTCTGAAAAGTTAGAATTAAATAAAATGTTTCTCCAACGTATTTCTAATTCTTTTGGGCCTGGGCAAGATTGTTATCATCTGTGTGGGCAAGTACTATTTCGACTTTGCTAAGATAGCATAGGATTGACGGCCAGAGATAATTACTTTAACCTCGGAGATTGGCTGAAAACAAAATTATGGCACACTCTTCCCCGTGCAAAAATAATATTCAGTTGGCAACTTTATCAGACTTTTGTCACCAATTCATCACTGAAAAACTTGCATCCAATTGACAGTGGACCTCTTAAATATCGAGTTCAGCTTCTTACAGCAGAAACTTCTGAGAAATATAGCCAGGAAATGTTAAACCAACTCGATACTGTAACACAACCATATGTGGGAGATAATGGGTACAAAAAATCAAAACTGTATCATTTTATCGCATTAATTTCACATTCATCTCACATTTATAAACATCATTAACATCTCAGCATTGTCGTTATTATCATAATTATCATTATTGATCACGTGTTAACCCATAACACCACCCCCACATTGAGTCGTATTTCTATCAGTTGGATTGAATTAGTTGACATGAACAGTTAATTACATTCTTCGTCCTTGAAATTGAAAAAATGTTTCCAAGAACTCAGACGCCAGTTACCAACCACCTATGTGATATAATGAAATATAACGGTGTGTATTATTTCATTGCAGTCGTTCGAATGAAAATATTTCGAATTTTAAACTTCATGAAAATTGTTCAATTTTTTGTGCAATAGTCAATTTAGAGAAGTTTACACGGTTGACTATAAATAGATATCTACGACGGCGTACTATTGGAGCCACTACCTCAATTGACAGAACCATTCTGTTGTTTAATCTCTGATCAATAAAAACATAGATAGGCCATGCCAGATGTGAACAGAGGCAGAAATAAGAAAAAAAGATATCTGCTGTTTAATCCAGCTTAGGGTAGTCTTACGATTCTCAAGATATTTGCGGCAGTGTTCGTGATTTTACATTTTATGTACACTAAATTCTACATTTTCATTATTTGCAAGATATGTGAAAAACATTATTTTTTACAAATAGCAACATTTTAGAGTTGAGTACAGTATGAGGTGTGTTGATTATTGCTATTAGGTATTCATTTTATTATATTCCTCCTATTCTGTCAACCCATAATTAGTTAGATAATGTACTGTCGCTAATAAAGGGTTTTTCAATAAGAGGTGTTATTTTGATATTCAAAGAAAAATGCCATCTTTCAATATAATGACCGTATGTTTATTTCATTATAAAGAAGAAGCTATGCCGTTAATAGTGGAAAATAACATCAGACAAATGACCACCACGACCACGCTTACAGGACCATATCCTTTTAATGAAATTTTCCATAACCAAATCGCAAAGAGACTGCCCTATGTCCTCGATAGCATCACGAATTCCATCTTTGGTCGCGAGGTGTTAAGTCACAAGATCTCGGTGGCCAATTGTGATCACCTCTTCGAGAGATAACACGGTCCGGAAACTTTTCCCGCAATAGCGCCATCTTGTTGAAATTAAACGTTATCCTGATCAATACTATCTAATTTCGGCCATAAAAAATCATTAATCATCTCTCGATAGCGCAATCCATTTACCGTGACTGTTGCTCCACCCTCATTTTCGAAAAAGTAAGGTCCAATGACTCCGCCGGACCATAAACCGCACCAAACAGTCACTGGAGAAGGATAGACAGGCTTTTCAACAATAACTCTTGGGTTTTCCGAGCCCCAGATGCGACAATTTTGCTTGTTGACGAAGCCACCTAGGTGGAAATGGGCCTCATTACTCAAGATGGAATTCCGGATCATTTTCATGCATTTCAACGACCCAATCAGCAAAGACACGACGTTCTTGTATTAACTGTAAGCCTTAAGACCCAAATCTTCATGCAAAATAAGGTGTAATGACGTTTGTGGAATGTCTAATTCCAAAGAACGACGGGGAATGGACAAACCTGGGTTTTCTTCAGCACTTTCGGCTACAGCAGCAATATTCTTTGGCGACGTACACGGGTTTTATTCTTCACATTACTAACCTGTCCCAACAGGTCGAATTTTTCCACCAATTTCTTTATTGCGGTCCGACAAGGTGCGTCACGACCCAAAAATGTTCGAGTTTTAAGAACCGTCTCTCACAAATTTTCACCATTTTTATAGGGAATTTTAATAATTTCAATGAGTTCTTGAAGCCTGTATCGTTCCATTTTTAATAATGGCGTAGTTTCTACTTGTCAAATGTCAAATAATGACAGCTTCAAACGTGAAATCTACCGAAATAGCGGGTTATTCAAAATAACACCTCATAATGGAAAACCCTTCAATTCCTGAAAAATAACTAATCTTGGATAACCTTCACGAAATTCTTCTTGGAGCGGAGTACGGCCTACATCATCCATGAACATTGGACCTTAAAGTACCTTCATCTCTGAAAATTGAAATTCATCGATGCAACATTGCTGAGTTTCTTCATGTAGAAATTATTCCCCACTCAATTCAATTTTTGGGCCGAGATATAATACATATATCTTAGATCCTTCTGTTGCAAGATTTCAATACTGGGATTCTCCAAGTCCTAGCTATCCTAACTTTTGTTTTTCACATGTTTAGACTACGGGCTCGAGCTATAAAAATGAACATTCCTCCAGAGTTTCCGACATGTTACGATGCAAAGTCGAACGAACGAAGCCAGTAGTAAACATAACCACTATACAAAACAGTCCATTTCCATTAATAGTAATTAATACACCTCATTACTCACTTACTATGACTAATGATAGAGTACGTTAGTTATTCAGTGAGTTTCAAACTGTGACCAATCACCGTGTTGTAATATTGGCGGGTTGTTTCATAATTATGTATAACTTCTATAAATTGCTGTTGACTCTGTAACGTATCGAGTGCAAACTGCATATCTTAGCAGGCTTTAGCTAGTAAGGTACCTTGTTTTATTGCAATGGCCAACGATACACCCAGAACTTGAACTAATTCATTTCATTATTCGCGCTTGAGGTAGGGAATGAAAACAGTGTTCTGGGTTAGTTCAATACCGTTGATTATTATGGAAACGCCTCGAGTTATACTCTATTATTCTACACAGCTGGGACTGTTGTCTTCAGAATGTAGGATCAATATTGACATTTTTTCTGTTTTTATCAGTGACGAAAGCGATTATGTTTCACTGATTTTGATATTTTTGCACGCTAAGTCCTTGGGCAACAGTTAACCATGGTTTTACTCATTTTTGATATGATTATGATTATACTAATAATAATGGGCTACACTCATCTGCGAAATAATCGATCCACTCAAAAAGTCGATGAATTTTTCTAATTCATAAATATATTATTTCAAGTTCGATTCGATTAATTTTTTTTCAATTGTAGGTATGTTCATCCTTAATCAATCACCAGTTTTGAATTTCGAGAAAACTTGGCGTACGTCAATTTATACAGGGTGCAACAAAATCTGTTTTTTTACCCTAACTTTAGAACCACCTCTGATGTGTTCCAGTTGTTCCACCGTGTGATTTCTTATTTCATCATCAAGACAAATCTTCTCTTGTCAATTTAATTCTTCATCTATAACAATTGCCCAATTTTTGTTAAAGATACAGGATTTTCATAACAACATTAAACTCTACAATTTCGCTATGGCTATGAAAATACAGATTTAAACTTTAATCCGAACGTAAGGAATATAAACTGAAAACTGAGTGAAAACATAAAACAAGAGAAGTTTTAGTGCTACAAGTTGTTCCATATGCACCGTTTATTGGATACGATTTCGTAATGATGGTTTATAATGCCTGATCACATCCACTGCATGTTGCTAGGATTCCCATCAGGGAGTATTTAGCAGAGGTTGATATCCAAGAACTTAACTAGCCTGCTCTAAGCCCAAATTTGAACCCAATTGGGCATGGTTGGATGCTCTTGCGAGGGAAATTCAATTTCGCGTACCAACTCCTGAAATTTTGCAGCAGCTCAGTGATGTTCTAATTGATTGAAAACCTTAATGAGGACATGCCGAGACGAATTGCACCTGTTATCCGCATCTAGGCGGAAAACATAATATGTTTTTGACTTAGATTTCAGTTTATTAAAATTAGGTCAAAATTTTAGGTTGAATTTGTTGAATTACTGTTCTAGCATTAGCAAATTTTGATGTTTTACTGAAAACCCTCTACCTTCAACAAAAATTGAGCTATTGTTATAAATGAAGAATTAAATTGTCAAAAGAAGATGTGTTTTGATGATAAAAGTAGAAATCACACGGTGGAACAACTGGAACACACCAGGGGTGGTTCTAAAGTAAAAAAACAGATTTTTTTTCACCCTGTATAAAATGACGTAAGCCGCGTTATCTCGAAATTGAAAACTAGTGAATGCTTAAGAACAATTGAAACAAAAAGCATTCGAATCAGACTCGAAATAACATATTAATGAACTACCAAACTTCATTGATTTTTCGAGTGTATCGTTTTTCTTTATCTATCCAAATTAAGGAGATGTTGTACTCTTTCTCCTTAGAGACAAAAATATATTAATGAATACAATTTCCACAACTCTTCTGGAGCAGCATTCCCCCTTATGTTCACCATCAATTAAACCATAAGAACTCATGCAACAACTCTCGATTATTATATTTATCTGGGAACACGTATGTATTGCATATTCTAATTAAGTCAAATGACCCGTGATTAATATAACCAGTGAAACCTCCTGATAGCTTTTAATCAAGCGGAAACCTCGAATACCTCGTATAAATCTGTCGGTCTGTTACTAAATCAACATTAATTGGGAGCAATTCGATATCGCTAACTCTCCAGCTTGTGCAATAAAGATGATCATGATCTCAAGAACTTGAAAATATGGGTAACGGTATTTTGAAACTGAAATTAGAGATAGCGAAAACGCACACTGGTATGCTGTCATGTTATGTGATATAATCAAGTTGCAACATGAGGGATTTTATTGTTATCTATTAATCTATGATTGATGCTGCCTTGTATGGGTTCGCCAAATAAAACTGCTGATAATTAATTTTGAACCTGTTGATCGTTGTTTGTTTGACAGGTGAGGAACTTCCATTTGATTATTTAATGTGTACTGTTCTTAACGGGTGTCTGTCTGATAGCTCCGTTTAACTCTTTTATGTTCGTCAAAACATGAAAGCTCTCAATATACACTTTATTAACATTGTTCACTGAAGCGGTGCAATGACGTCAAATTTTACGTTTCCATTTGTTAAGTTTGCTAATTTAAGTCTTAGTAATACCCAAAAAGTTTTTTCAAACAGTTCGTCTCTGTATTTCCATATATTCATTTCCGAAATAATTCATTTACTTCTGTGGTGTAAAATGCCGAAGCCCTTATGAAGTCAGAATGAAGAGATATGATTGCGTCTTTCTTGGAATATTTTAGGGCTACCTATGAACTTGAAAGTATGGTTGATGGTGTTTAAAAAAAATAAATTCTCCTGCTTGCGCAATAAAGATAATCATGATCTCAATAACTTGAAAATATGGGTAACGGTATTTTGAAACTGAAATTAGAGATAGCGAAAACGCACACTGGTATGCTGTCATGTTATGTGATATAATCAAGTTGCAACATGAGGGATTTTATTGTTATCTATTAATCTATGATTGATGCTGCCTTCTATGGGTTCGCCAAATAAAACTGCTGATAATTAATTTTGAACCTGTTGATCGTTGTTTGTTTGACAGGTGAGGAACTTCCATTTGATTATTTAATGTGTACTGCTCTTAACGGGTGTCTGATAGCTCCGTTTAACTCTTTTATGTTCGTCATAATACAAAAGCTCTCAATATACACTTTATTAACATTGTTCACTGAAGCGATGGAATGACGTCTCATCGAAGAGAATCAAATGTCCCTGCTTGAATCGTTCGCGAATCTGAAAATATTGGTGCGTATTATATTTCGAATTTTACGTTTTTATTTGTTAAGTTTGCTAATTTAAGTTTTAAATACACAAAAAGTTTTCTCAAACAGTTCGTCTCTGGATTTCCATATTTTCATATTCGTCATAATACGATAGTTTTAAAACTAAATATACACTATAGTCCGTTCACGAAAGTTTGAGCCGTCGGTTGGCCATGGAAATTTGGCATATTCCACTGTGTATATTAAAAATTTTAGGTTATGTTGCTTATTTTTTGTCAGATTGATACGCAATGTTGTCAATATTGCATAGAATTCTCTGATAACTAGCAAGCTCGTCGGACGAGGCCGGGTACATTTGGCAAATGACTTTATTTTACGTTATGACTGCAAATACTGCCAACTTCAGATTAATAAACAAACCGCCTACTAACACTCAAACTTTCGTGAACGGACTTATGTTCACATGTTCGCTGAATCGATGTTTATAACATCGCATCGGAGACAATCAAATGTCTCTGCTTGAATCGTTCGCAAATCTGGGAATATTGGTGTGTGTGTTATATTTCGAATGGTACGTTTCCATTTGTTAAGTTTACTGATTTGAGTTTTAATAATACACAAAAAGTTTCTTCAAACCTTTCGTTTTTGGATTTCCATATTTTCATTTCCGAAATAATTCATTTCATTCTGGTGGTGGAAAATGCCTTTATTTATATATGTGATCAGTTGCAACATGAGGGATTTTATTATTATCTATCAATCCATGATTGATGTTGCCTTTCATGGGTTCATCAATAAAAGTTGCTGGTAAAATTAATTTTGAACTCGTTTATCGTTGTTTGTTTGACATGTGAGGAACATCCATTCGATCATTTAATGTGTTTACTGCTCATAACGGGTGTCTGATAGCTCTGTTTAACTGTTCGCAATTTTCGTCATAATATGTTGGCTTAGGCTGAGGACTATTGGTTTGATTCTATTCATTATTGAATTCATCTTTCCTTTTCAAATCTTAAACATGATTCAGAAGTCGTTCCTTCGGGAAGTTATCGTTTTTATGCCCGGAATGCAGGCGATGCTAAACGAACAGATATGATTGCACTATTTTGGGGATACATGTGGAAGGAGAAGAAAAAATTCATAATCGTAATTTTTGTATTTATATTTGTATCATAGAAATAATTGATGTTCAGGAAATTCTGTATAATCAGTTGCTGTTTTTCCTATATATTTCATTAATGTAAGAAGCAGAGATGATATACTTTGCAAAATGTTGCTGAATATAAATGGGTACTAAATGATTCAGTATAGTTTGTAGAATTTTTCACTACATTCTCAATTCGTTATTTTACCTGTCTGATCCTATTCATAACTTATGATAAAATTTCGTTTAATAAGCCAGAAGAAAATGAGTGAGAAATTTCATCTCTCCTTTTGATATTCTAGTCGCGATAGCAGTGTCATAAAACGAAATGAAATTCCATCGGCAGAATATGACGTTTTATAAGTCTATTACGAGTTCATTATATTTTAATTAAAAAATTTCATGGCATAAAATCTTTATTCAGGGCAATTAATTTGTTTTTATTGTGAAATATAACTTATTCCTTAATCATTCATTTAAAAAACTAATTTTTCGGCAATTCCCGTCAGTCGGGGGGGTAACAAGAAGGGTACGAGATTTTTCAGTTGAATGAATTCGTGAAATCTCATTTGGCATATCATGCAAATTTCAGGCGAAGCCTCATTTTGATTTTGTCTCAAGCAGAACTCACTGATTCTAGTGGTATATACAACAAAATTTAAGGGACCCTTATTTTTTATTGTTAATAGGTGCTCCATTTCGGAATTACAAACCTTCCAGAAACGTTTTATGTCAATGGAGGAAAACCCGGATAGATGCCCCACTTGTAGCACTATTTACGAGATAATCGCGAAAAATTTGAAATATGGAGTCCTTTTGAATAATAAATTTATCAAGGAAACAGTTACGCATGCGATACAGACGATGTTTTTTGGAGTCCCATAAAGAGAAAAAATTGAAGTCTGGAATGTACAGAGTGATCCTAATTAATTCTCAAACATCTACTACGAATAATGGTCAAAAACTTTCTTAATTCGAATGGCACGCCCGTTGAACGCAAAAATTAAACGAAACTTTTTTCATAAGATTTTCCCATACCTTAACCCTATCATTTCTCAGCAATTTTCGATTTTCATTCAAATCTAGTAAATCAACAATTTTAAATAGTGATAAACATAAAAAAATTCTTATGATGAGTGATTTGACATTTGCAGAATGAATCTCAAAGAATTAATTAATCAGAATACCTGTTCAATGTGTAGTGAATTGAAAATCGAGAATTGTTGAGAAACTAAAGGGCTTCGGTTTAAGAAAACCTCATGAAAAAAGTTTCGAAATCAATTTTTGGGTTCAACGAGATGAAGAAATACCAGGCGTGCCCTTTGAAATAAGAATAATTCGTAGTAGATGTTTGAGAATTAATTATGATCACTCTGTACATTCCAGAGTTCAATATTTTTCTCTTCATGGGACTGGCTAATATGTCTACTCAAAAAACATTGTCTGTATGGCTTGCATAACTGGTTCCTTGATATATTACTACATATTTAAAATGACTCATATTTCAAAATTTTCGCGATTATCTCGTAAATGGTGCAACAAATGTAGAGAGGGGTCTGAACAAACTCATCATAATTTGAGCTTGCCTTTTCTTTTTTGAGGTCATAACCAGGGTGTCACATTCAAAAAAGTGTAACTTTGGTTTGTATCTTTGTATTGGGACACCCTGTATATATGAAAATAATTTTAAATTGTGCGTTTTATTACTCTACACTCACCGTGAAAAAACGATTTTCAAAATATCATCATTTACAGTTGTTAGCCACCCGGTATAAATGAAGTTTACGGCATTAAGTATCGATCTAAATATAATTTTCAGTAAATATCTCTCTGAACATCTTTCAGGAATGCAACGCAATTCCCACTTACTATAATTTTATTCAGTATAATAATCCTGATAACCTGATGTTATTCCAACACTCCATCATAATTAATCGCAGTTGATTGAATATAATTTCTTGTTACGCAACAGAATAGCTCGCGGTTTCGCTCGAAACGAAGAGCCGGTAACGGTGTTTTAAAACCGAAAACTGACATTACGAAAACAAACAAAATGAATCGTCGCCAACGCATAATATAATCGGTTTAACATCGGTTCCATCCTTGACCAAATATGAGCATAAAGCCGGAACGCCAAGACCTATTGTTGAGCTTCGAGAGAGTATGAAGGTTGTGCAACACAAGAAAGCGAGCTTTTGTGTATTTATTTGCTTTTTCAATTTTATAGACGGCAATAAAAATTTGTTATTTTGATAAATTATCTTTCGATTGTTCGTACATGCGTCGGTCCTTATTTGGTTGAGCCAAATTGTTTTCCAGATCACCTTTGACAGTCTCGCGCAGCTGTGCATATCATTTTTGTTTCTGCGTTCAGTGCATTATGGTCGACCTGGTGTTATAACCTTTTCTTTGAATAAATATTCAAGGTTTATGATTGGATCAATTCTGAATAGACACATACAATTTTTTTGTTTTTGTTTTAACCAACTGTTGGGGTCTCCCAGTTAACGTTTTGAAACTTTCACAGTAATTGCATAAATTCGTTACTCTAAGGATCATTTTATTAGAGTAAAACTTCAAAAATGATACTTTTCGTATGGGGTAAAACCCGGATAGATGCCCTATTTGGATAGATGCCCCATTTACAAAATACCTACTTTCCGAAACACGTATCAAAAAATTAACATTAGCTGCTACAGTCACCCTGGACCTTAGTTTTGTAAGGGTTATTGTAAAGTGAAGCCGATTTTCGCTAGTGTGTGCGATCATCTCAGCAGCGAACATCACAAACATGCCAAAGTTTTGAAGGTAGGTAGGTATTTACCGCTGTATAACTTTTGAAGTGGTAATAAATTCAGTAATTTTTTTTATTACTTCAATACAGTGTTTCATTGAGTGTACATCTGAGTACAAATAGTTTTTGTTTTCTTCTTAGTTTATTAAAAAAATTCATGGGCATCTATCCCTATCGAAATAGATAGTTGCCCTGATTTTTTGAGATATAGGTGCCTCTTATGACATCTAAACTAAAACCTTATCTTCTCAGCAGATTTTCGATTCATTGTGTTATTTTGATTTGAAACTAGATTCCTGCTCATTTTTGTTGAGACTTATTATTTCATTAATTTATCATGAATGTGTGGAATAATGCTTTATGTTAATATGAAAAATGCAACTTTTCGTTCAATATATGCTTTTGAAATTCAATAAAAAATGCACAATTGTTGTTAATTCGATTCATGTTGCGTAGATAAAGTTGCTTGCATAGAAAATCTCATTGTATTTAGTTGGGTTTTTGGTTCACACAGTATGAAGGGCATCTATCCCTCCTAGTATTTTCATGGTGAAGCAACTATCCATACTTGTAGGCATATATCCTCAAAGAAAGTGTTCTACAAAAATCAAATTATTGTGAAATTTGGGATTGCTATGTCAGAGAAAAGTCTCAGTATTCCAAATCAAATAATGGGACTACCTATACATTCATAGAAATACTCATATAAAATCAATATTTTCAAAAATATGAGGCAATTTCAAGATGTGGGACATCTATCCGGGTTTTCCCCTACTAATGAAGTTCAGTCCCTGATCAAATATGAGCATAAAGCCGAAACACCAAGACCCATTGTTAAGGTTCGAGAGAGTATGAAGGTTGTGCAACACAAGAATGCGAGCTTTTGTGTATTTATTTGCTTTTTCAATTTTATGGACGGCAATAAAAATTTGTTATTTTGATAAATTATCTTTCGATTGTTCGTACATGCGTCGGTCCTTATTTGGTTGAGCCAAATTGTTTTCCAGATCACCTTTGACTGTCTCGCGCAGCTGTGCATATCATTTTTGTTTCTGCGTTCAGTGCATTATGGTCGACCTGGTGTTATAACCTTTTCTTTGAGTAATTCGAAGGTTTATGATTGGATCAATTCTGCTGAACAGACGCATATTATTTTTTTGTTTCTGTCTTAACCAACTGTTGGGGTCTCCCAGTTAACATTATGAAACTTCCACAGTAATTGCATAAATTCGTTACTCTATGGATCACTGTATTAGAGCAAAACCTCAAAAAAAATATTTTTCGCTTTCTAAAGAAGTTCAACTATTGTCAACTATTGTTGAGCTTCGAAAAAGTATGAAGGTTATGCAACACAAGAAAGCGAGCTTTTGTGTATTTATTTGCTTTTTCAATTTTATGGACGGTAATGGAATTTTTGTTATTTTGATAAATTATCTTTCGATTGTTCGTACATGCGTCGGTCCTTATTTGATTGGGCCAAATTGTTTTCGAGATCACCTTTGACTATTTTCCATTTCGAGCAGCTGTGCATATCATTTTTGTTTCTGCTTTCAGTGCATTATTATCGACCTGGTGTTATAACCTTTGCTTTGAATAAATATTCAAATAAATCATAAACCTTCGAGATCGAAGGTTTATGATTGGATCAATTCTGAATAGACACATACAATTTTTTGTTTCTGTCTTAACCAACTGTTGGGGTCTCCCAGTTAACGTTTTGAAACTTCCACAGTAATTGCATAAATTCTTTACTCTACCGATCATTATATTAGAACAAAACTATATTTTTCGTACAAATTTACAATTACAATACATTAATGAACTTGCATACGAAAAGCGGTGATATAACCCTCCATTTGATCTACTGGGTAGAAGGAAAGACCAATCAAATAATCACCAATTTTTCAATAATACATTAACAGAAAATCGGTCATGCTTACTCATAACCGATTGAAAGGCAAAGAAAAATCGTGTATGATTTCACCTTACATATCTCGGAAACAATGCATCAAAGACCCATAGTCCATAGGAACTAAGCATCTAAGGATTAAGATCCGGAATTCAAGATACCTTATTCTGAAACACCCTTTATACTACAAATATTCGATATTTACGAAAAAGTACCTAGGTATCTACTTAAGTATCGAAAATAAGTAGGTAGGGTAAAGTATGGATAGATGCCTCAGTTGGATAGATGCCCCATTTTCAAAATACCTAACTTCCGAAACACGTATCAAAAAATTAATTTTATAAGTAGCTGCTACAGTCACCCTGGACCTTAGTTTTGTAAGGGTTATTGTAAAGTGAAGCCGCTTTTCGCTAATGTGTGCGATCATCTCAGCAGCGAACTTCACAAACATGCCAATGTTTCATTGAGTGCACATCTTAGTACAAATAGTTTTTGTTTTCTTCTTAATTTATTAAAAAAATTCATGGGCATCTTTCCCTATCGAAAAGGATAGTTGCCCTGATTTTTTGAGGTATAGGTGCCCCTTAACACATCTAAACTAAAACCTTACCTTCTTAGCAGATTTTCGATTCATTGTGTTATTTTGATCATTTTTGTTGAGACTTATGATTTCATTAAATTATCATGAATGTGTGGAATAATGCTTTATGTTATTATGAAGAATGCAACTTTTCGTTCAATATATGCTTTTTCAATTCAATTAAAAATGCACAATTGTTGTTAATTCGATCCATGTTGCGTAGATAAAGTTGCTTGCATAGAAATTCTCATTGTATTTAGTTGGGTTTTTGGTTCACACAGTATGAAAGGCATCTATCCCTCCCAGTATTTTCATGGTGGGGCAACTATCCATACTTGTGTGCATCTATCCTAAAAAAAAGGTTCTACAAAAATCAAATTATTCTGAAATTTGGGATTGCTATGTCAGAGAAAAGTCTCAGTATTCCAAACCAAATAATGGGGCTACCTACACTCATAGAAATTACTCATATAAAATCAATATTTTCAAAAATATGAGGCAATTTCGAGAAGTGGGGCATCTATCTGGGTTTTTTCCTACTAATGAAGTTCAATCCTTGATCAAATTTGAGCATAAAGCCGAATCAGTAAGACCCATTGTTGAGCTTCGACAGTATGAAGGTTGTGCAAACAAGAAATCGAGCTTTTGTGTATTTTTTGCTTTTTCAGTTTTATGGACGGCAATAAAAATTTGTAATTCTGATAAATTTTTCTTTGATTGTTCGTACATGCGTCGGTCGATATTTGGTTGAGCCAAATTGTTTTCGAGATCACCTTTGACTGTTTTTCATCTCGCGCAGCTGTGCATATCATTTTTTGTGCTTTCGGTGCAGATGGTCGACCTGGTGTTATAACTTTTTCTTTGAATGTTTTGAAGGTTTATGATGGGATCAATTCTGAACAGACGCATAATATTTTTTTTGTTTCTGTCTTAACCCCTGTTATTGCACAATTCGTTAATCTATGGATCACCAAGACCCATTATTTGAGCTTCGACAGAAAATGAAAGTTATGCAACACCAAGAAAGCAAGCTTTTGTATATTTTTTTTTCAATTTTATGGACGGCAATGATAATTTGTTATTTTTAAATTATCTTTCGATTGTTCGTACATGTGTCGGGTCCGTATTTGGTTGAGCCAAATTGTTTTCGAGATCAACTTTGACTGTTTTTCATCTCTCACAGCTGTACATATCATTCCTATTTCTGCATTCAGTTTAGATGGTCGACTATTTGTTATAACCTTTTCTCTGAATGTTTCAAAGGTTTGGGTTATGATTTGATATCCTCAGAAGAGACACATATAAATTTGTTTCGGTTTCTGTCTCAACCAACTGTTTGGGGTCTCCCCGATGTTTTCGAAATTTCTACAATAAATGCTTTAATTCCTTACTCTATTGATTATTCTTTCGGAGCAATACTTCTAAACTAATAGTTATTTTTGTTTACCAAAGAAGTTCAATCCATGACCACGTCAAGACACATTGTTGAGGTTGTGCAACACAAGAAAGCGTGCTTTCGTGTATTTATTTGCTTTTTCAATATTATCGACGGCAATAAAAATTAGTTATTTTGATAAATTATCTTTCGATTGTTCGTACATGCGTCGGCCCTTATTTGGTTGAGCCAAATTGTTTTCGAGATCACCTTTGACTATTTTCCATCTCGAGCAGCTGTGCATATCATTTTTGTTTCTGCTTTCCGTGCAGATGGTCGACCTAGTGTTATAACCTTTTCTTTAAATGTTTCGAAGCTTTATGATTGGATCAATTCAGAACAGACGCATATTATTTTGTTCTGGTTTCTGTCTTAACCCACTGTTTGAGTCTCCCAGTTCACGTTTTGAAACTTCTTTGATAATAGCATAAATTAGACACTTTATGGATTATTGTATTAGAACAATACTTCAAAACTAATATTTTTTGAACGCTAAAGAATTTCAACCCTTTTTTAAATAGGACTATTAAGCCGGAATGCCAAGATCCATTAATGTGCTTCTTGAGATTATGAAGGTTATGCAATGCCAAGAATGCAAGCCTTTGTGTATTTGCTCTTTCAATTTTTTGAACTGCAATAAAAATTTGTTATTATTGATAAATTATCTTACGATTGTAAGTACATGCGTCGGTCCTTATTTGGTTTCTGCTTTCAGTGCATTATGATCGACCTGGCGTTATAACCTTTTCTTTGAATGTTGAAGGTTTATGATTGGATATGATATTATTTTGTTTTGGTTTCTGTCTTATTCAACTGTTTGAGTCTCCTAAATGACGTTTTGAATCTTCTGCTGTAAATGTATAAATTCGTGAACCTAAATGGTTTATTGTTTGAGAGCAATATTTTAAAACTTTTATTTTTCTCATACTTGGGAAGTTCCATGAAAAATCTTTCTGCAACTTTGTTAACGAACCATTCATCCAATATAAAACTCTTTCACTATGCAGGGTCATCCACCAAAATACAGAAATATACTCTTGATGAAAAAATTGAAAAAATATTAAATCGTTTTCAATGAGAGCTGACCGATTTCAAAGAAGAATAAAACAAGTCGTGTATGAGATATCAACATAAATCTTCTCTCGGTAGCTCACAGTTTCACGTATCCTTTCGGACCAATTTTGCATGACTCTGCTGCACAAATCGGAGGTTTATTAAGCAATGGCTGTTGCTTATTGAAATGAACAAGTGACTTCAAAACCTCCCGTGAGAAAACTCTAGGGTAGACGAATCTGGTAACCAATTCACGTCTTCTCAGCAGGAGATGATGAGCATACCCTTATAACCAAAGATTAAAAATAATAATCTTAATAATCCTTAATCTTTGCTTATAACCATCATGCAGAATGTTCAAGGTTGCGTTCCAGAAAAGTACTGCCCTATTACAAGTTGATTCCCTAGCAAGAAGACTAGCAAACATTCCCTTTACCGGACCGGTACCCATACAGATTAGGACTGCAGTCAATGATTAGGAAGAGAGATAAGCGCTTTCCAAGGACAAAACACCAGGTGTGAGGCAAGCAAAAATACTGATTTCACCATCAAAAGAGAAGGCTCAATGAGCTCTATCTTTGATGCTGGTCACAGTGCTTCTCACATGTCATTATCTCGATATTGGAGAAACCCTATATCTGTAGATTATGTGGTTTAGCTATAGAACCACCGTGTACTTATTATGTCAAAGCAATCAGTGTTTTTGCGCAGACTAAACTTACTCTACTGGGGGTACTACACTGACTTCCGCAAAGATCTAACTCTCATAGGAAAATGATAATCAATCAGAAACTCTGGTACATTTGTTCATGTACAATAATTCTAATTTGATTAATATCTTTCAGATCTCCTTATAATCAGAATGGATAGGAATGAGACAAATGCTTCTCATAATAATATATTAGGATTTGATTAATCGTTTTGCCAATCCAATATGAACAATAATGTGAAAGCTTCTGACATTTCCTCAGGGCTCCTCAAGAATTTTCATACACAAGACCGCTAAAAGCGTTATTAGCAAAATGCAGAATATGTAACTGATAACTATCTAACCAGCCAGAAGCTAGATCCTTAAACAAGACGTCGAATGCACGAACAGAGTCCACTAAGATCATTTTCATAACCCGAACAGTTTGGCCAATAAACTAGTGCAAATCGTGAACACCTTAACCGGTATATAACACTCTTGACCTTATCTAGAGGTACATTATTGTATCACGTCTAAGCCATGAACTGGGCTTTTGTTGAACAAGGTGCCATTGGAGATTTAGGGTATCTATAATGATACAACAGGTACCTATCGAGTCGTGATTTTCTGTGAGGATAATTATCAGTGGAGTATTGGTCGAATTATTACAGTACCTTATATTCATTTTTGCTGGAACTGCAGCATAATTATCCTACTTCTATAGGATACCTGCGATCACCTTCCTGTTATGGTGTGATTGAATTTGGCGCAAGTTACCGTATTCGAAGTCTTGTAAAATGGGATAATGGCGCTAATTTCATTGATCTATTAGCGGGATTGAGGAAGTATTTAGAGGGTAATTTACACGAGTCTCTGATAGGCTTGTCCTTGTAGCAACTGGATTGCGAGGTGTTTGTTCTGATCTTCGTCACCTCTTATGTGGTATTTTATTATGGATAGAAACAGCAATCATTCGAACCATATATCTGTTATTTCTGATTCAATTAATAGTTTTGCTTCTACTCAATCTTTTTCTATTCTAAAATGAGGTCTCCGATATGAGACCAGTCAGTTTGGTGCAAACTTGTTCAGAAGCATTTTCAAAGAGGATTGCTCATTTTTCTACAATTCCTAAGAATTCATGAATTCAAATAAAACATCTGCACCCTTTTTCGAAATTGTTTCAGAATAACAAGTTCGCACCAAACTGATGGTTTCATAACGCAAAGCGAGATTGGATAAAATTGAGTGAAAAAAAACTACAAAGTTTAACCTGAAACTTTCCTGATTTTTACTATGTTCTCGGACATTTTTTGCAGCGTTGATTAAATTCCTGGAGAACAAGTTTTTAATGGTTGAATTTGATTTCAAGGAAACAAATTTTTGCAAAAAAATTTCTCGAAACTAGTAATGATGAAGAAAAATGCCTTTGGCGTGGAAGTTCTGGGAAACAGCTGCTTACTCATATCATTTACTGTTGTTTCTCATAACTCACTCTTCACTCATTTTATGAGGGTGGCATCTCACCATACGATAATTAGTGAAAAGTCTAATAAGCAATCTCATTCATAGACAACATACTTTTGTAGATAGCACTTTGGTTTATCATTGACATCAAGAGTAAATTCATCGTGAACTCTTTTTCCCTTATCACAGATTTCTGATCTTAACAGAGTGACACCAGGGTGCAGATCTACTCTCCTTTATTTTCTTCATCTCTGGTGAACTATAAGATGATCATATTGATCTCAGCCAGTTTTGCACAGGAATGATAACAATTCAAAAATTCTTCGACAATCTCCTTCAAGTTCCATATAGAAGGGAACTCGTAACCCTCAACAATGTTTTTCAAAATTCAGCCTTAAGTCTCAACAAAGTCACTTTTCTGGCCACTGCTATAAAAAAAATTAGTTAAGAAAATAATCTGAAGACACCCATCTATTACATGTTTTTGGAATAGAACCATGAGGTGGTGAGATCATCGATAGATTGAACCTCACTTGAGACTCAATAGAGACGAAGAGGAACATGAAATTTAAGAAACAACTGTTTTTAAACTCAATGAATAACAGCAGAAACCAAGTAGGTTTTTACTTCAAATATCCCATTGTTTTTTTTTTCATTACGTTGAACTGAAAACAATCAATTATTATTTCTTTCACCTGTGGTTATTCTTCTTGAACATCAACAACTTCCTCTTGATCAACGATACCTAAATAAATACCAACAAGTTAGACAAGTTCCAAAGTGAATTCACCAGATCATCGAACTCGATCTCTATATCCATATTAATTAATATTAATTAATATCTTTGTAAAGGGCTAATAAAGGTAACTAACTTACCATAACATTTTCATTGTTACGATCCAAAAATCGGTACAAATATTCGAGTTTTCTGTGCAGGTGGCAACTCACAATCCAATAACTTATGAAAAGTCTTCAAAGTACTCTTTTCATCTATTGACATCTATAATTAATTAATTCAGTGAGATCGTCCTATATGTATGTCGCTCTCTTTGATCCCAGAGCACCTATTTTCTTCTTCTCAGTACTTTGGTGAACTCCAAAATGCACATATTAACTTCAGCCAGTTTTGTACAGAAATAACATTGATTCAAAGTTCTTTCAATGATCTCCTTCAACTTTCATATAAAAATGAACTTCCAACCCTCAACAATACTTGCAAAATTCTGGCTTGAGTCTCAGCGAAGTTATTCTTCTGGTCACTGCTTCAAAATAAATGCAGAAAAAATAGTCGGAAGGCACTCATCTTTTACATGTTTTTGGTAACTATAAAAATCTTTCGTTTTGGTTGTCAAAACATGTTCTACTGCCAAGAGATGGTTGGATCGTCTCTAGAACCTTTGAGACTCAATATAGAAAAAGTATAATATGAAATTAGAGAGACAACAGTTTTTAAACTAAATGAATATCAGCAGAAACAAAATTTGCACTCCGATTATTTTCTTTCTAATAATTTCAACCCATGCTATCAAGAATTGGTGAGTCAAATATAAATTTTCACTGAAAAAATTACCTAACATTTATCAACTTAGCTGTCAGCAGTACTTCCGGAAAAAAATCGAAAAAATTCCATGCAAGTTTGACAAGTTGATTAGTTATATTGTTCCTATTGTTAAAATAAAAAAGGGTATTAAAATGAAATGTTCATTTAACTTAAGAAATAATCTCAGCAAATATCCCTCGTGCATCTAATTTTTCCTGTTTGTTTCGTTTCTAACTAATATGTTTGAAGAAATTACTTATAAACTCGTTTTTCCGGAAATATTATTATTACCTCCGAATATTCCTGTACGTTGAACCGAAAACAATCAATTATTATAAATTCCACCTGTAGTAACTCTTGTACCACATAAATAACTTCCTCCAGATCAACGATACTTAAATAAATACCAACGAGTTCGACAAGTTCCAAAGTAAATTCACCAGATCATCAAACTCGATTTATAACCATGAATAAACAATTTATATCTTTGTAAACAGCTAATGAAGGCAACTAACTCACCATAAAATTTTCATTGCTCCGATCCAAAAATCGGTAATGTTCTCAGGCCACGGGCACCATAACGGGCTAAAGCTCGACCCATCGATGGTTCATTGGCTCAGATTGCCCGATTTCAAGCAGGCAATTATGCAAAGTTGAGGAAGGTTGCTCTGACAGGGCCGATATGGGTCCCGTATATGTAGATATGTCCAATTAGGAAGGAATTGGATTGGCTTCATTCATTCATTCACAGAAAACACGAACCTCTGGTACTATAAGACGGGTAGCTGTACGGTACATTGAAAGTTGGGTCGAAAAAACAGACAGCAGGAAGTCGAATGTCTGCTTAGCAGACTGATAAAATTTCTTAATCGAATGTTCATGAGATAACGGATCTTCCCGGTATTTGGCATTTGACGAATTTTCATTCACATAGTATTTTTTCTCGATGTACTTTTTAATTGAATGTTTTGCTGACATCAATGTTTTCTCATAAAACATGATGTTTATCAGTTTTTAACCTCAACGGATGTCGATAATCGATTCAAGTAAATTGGTGATTAGTAGAAGAGCAATTCAAACTGTTTTCAAGAATGAGCTTTTTAAAGAAGAGTAGAACACATTGGAGTTCATGATAAACGAAGGGAGATCCCAAAGCTCGGGGTGTCAATTCTCGGGATCACTCGTTCGACGAACGTACATATATTTTGACCGTAGATTTTTGGAAATTGTAATAATTATATCCGTTATTCTCGAGCATATCGCCAGTTACTGGTTCCGACGAAAGTGTACGTTCATTTCTAATGGATATAATTATTTATTTCAATTTCCAAAAATCTGCGCTCAAAATGTTGTGTTGTGTCTTCCAAAAAAAAGGATGAACGCTTTTATCGTCTTGAATGAAATGGAAATCGTTTAAGGGAACAGTGAACATCAATAACAAAATAATGCTCAACACGCCCTATCGTTCAGGCTTCTTACAGTGCTTCTCACGTGTCATTGTCTCGTAGGATATTGGTAGGGAAAACTCTTATATCTGTAGATTATGTGGATCAGCTACAAAACCACCGAGCATATTATATTATGCCAATGCAATGTTATTGCGCAAAGTTGAGGAAGGTTGCTTTGACAGGGTCGATATGGGTCTCGTAGGTATATGTGGACTCATCTAATTAGGAAGGAATTGGATTGGCTTCATTTCATTCATTCACAGAAAACACGAACCTCTGGTACTATAAGACGGGTAGCTGTACGGTACATTGAAAGTTGGGTCAAAAAAACAGACAGCAGGAAGTCGAATGTCTGCTTAGCAGACTGATAAAATTTCTTAATCGAATGTTCATAAGATAACGGATCATCCGGGTATTTGGCATTTGGCGAATTTTCATTCACTTCGTATTTTTTCTCGATGTACTTTTTAATTAAATGTTTTGCTGACATCAATGTTTGCTCATAAAACATGATGTTTATCGGTTTTTAACCTGAACGGATGTCGATAATCGATTCAAGTAAATTGGTGATTAGCAGAAGAGCCTTTTTAACAAGAGAAGAATACATACACAAGTTAACGATAAACGAAGAGAGATCCAAAAGCTCGTGAAATGAATGAAAGGGATATAGTGTGGTTAGTGACGATCCCTTAATGTCGACTAGTCTTTCATCTCTGAAATATTGATAAATTAAGGTTCAAACATATCACATCATTCGTATACGAAAACTTTCGTGCTAAACTGAAACTATGGAAGAAACCGAACAGCATGCTGTTGAGTTGATGGCTACTGTATCAAGAGATTGCGAGGGCCATAATACTGATTGATTGAAAAAAGAAGAAGCATCGTAAATGGAAAATATTTTGTTTGCAACGACGAAAGAAAAATTGTGGAAAGCCACCAAAGAAAAACATGGAAAACTTGCTTTTCCCTGAAGATATTCAAGGTAAAAAAAATACGTACCTACATTTGACTCACTTCCCAAGATGTTCCATTGATCTGAATTGAATTCACACAATCAGATAGAAAGATTGGTGTTTTTCTCAGTTTTTTTTGTCAGAAAAATTTAAAAGTCCCTAATAAGTTTCAACCACAATTTTTTTCGGACGGAAGTCAAAGGACCAGCATACTTTGATGTGGCTGCACTGACAACAGTATCGCCAAAGGCTCTTACAAAATTTATAAAATTTTCGAAAATATTGTTATTATTATTGTTGATTGGCGTGAAACTTCGATTTTAAAAATAATTTTTCAGTATTATGTGCCTTTCATTTTCTATCCCAAAACAGGTAATTTCACCACTAACAATTCTGACGAATGTTTAGGTACATTTTCCGTCAGTGGTGAGACCAAAATTATTGTAAAAACTACAAGACCTTCAGTTTTTCACAGGAATTTCAATTAAAACTAATTTAAAATCCCTTCTTTTACATAAAAGTGATTAAAAGAAGTAAAATAAATGTTATCGAGATTCAATGATTTTTAGCCCATCCGCCTTCCAAGGCCGATTACAACAAAAAAAGTCGAATCAAGTAGCTCAGGACTCCGTGAAGTTTTCAAATGTAGTCAAAAGCTAAAAAGACAGCTTCTCGTTTTTCTAAACCGAAACTGAATGTTTGAGTACATTCTACTGAAAACTGAATTTCTAGCTTTCAAGCTTGCAGATACTTCAGGGTGCTGACTATTTTTTATTATTGAATCAAAATTCAGGACGATCATGTTAAAAAAACTGCAAAATACATTTAAAAAACACTCAAAGATTCATAACTCCAGAACTACAAAAAATCGCATAATATATATGGAGTATTTTTGGATAGCCCCCGTTCTGAGGGATCTAAAAAAAAATATTGACGTCAATCCCCTGGACATCCTGTATAAATGAACGAGCCAAATCGCTGAGGCTGCAATTTCTTCGTGCGTCATTGCCGATTGGTGGTCACGAGAGCAATGCTCACTGCCTTCGATACTGCTGCAGAAGTATTTTGGGAATTATTGCCGACAACGCGAGCAGCAGTAGCAGGGGCTGAGTGTAATCGAGGCTTTACTTCTAACGAAATTCAACCCGCATATCTTCCAGAAAACAACAACAACCGTTCATTTCACGAGTGTTCAAGTTGTCTGTCTCACATGCAGACACGTAGTACGGTAAATTCAAATTAGGAGGAAGATACCGACAAAGACTGTCACGTCTTTTTCATCGGAAACGGTAACATGGTAGCATCTTCAGCGTTCCTATCGTCAGCGACATAGCGGTTCTCTCGAAAGATTACATAATCTCATAATTATATTTATTATACAATCAGTTGATCCTGATCGTTATGGCCGATCTGAATTCGGAAATTATAGCATTAGCTGAAATTGGTATAATGAAATCGTCAGTTCTGTATGTTTGATTGTGGGAAATGTATTCATTAAAACACCTATTCGAGATATTTTATGTGCTTTTGATAGTCCGAATAAATTAAAGATTGATTTCATTCCAGAACTATTATAATGGTGGTATTCTGCTTTTCATCTGTAAGTTAGCATACGACTGATCTGTAACTGGCCGACTTACAGATTTGCAAATAATGCAATTCTGGAATTGGTTTCGTGCACGTTTGACAACTGACAGCACATCGGAGGTATAACAACCCCACTTTTCTTATGTAAATCATAGCAAAACAACGAGAGATTTTGGTTTTTCTCAAGTGTTTAGTTGATTTATTGCTTCTTTGGACTGAAAAATAGTGAAAATGGACCTTTCAAATTGTTTAATAAGTTCAGATCATATTCATCGAGGACGATATGTAGAAAAATATCAGTTTTGGGTGTTCACCCTTGTCAACTGTAGAAGGAAGATATTTATCCATCTAACTTGGCTCTTTTCAGAAATAAAATGTATCCTGATATTATCAGTTATTCAGTGGAAACAAAGAATGCTGCTGCAGTGAATCATATGATATTTATAATATTTATTTTTCAATAAATGGAAAGAAGAAAAATTATCATGTTTATTGAAATGAAAGCCCATAAATTCCATGATGATTTTATTTACAAAATGGAGGACTTTATCAAAATTAACAACTAAATTTCAACTATTCACAACGTAGAAAACGATTTCTATATATACAAATTAAAAAAATAAATAAATATTTTGCCGAGAGTGAAACATTCATCGTTCAATACAAACCAACAAATTATAGTCTCTTGTATGAATAAAAACTTAATTATCTAATAAGTAATTGTAAAAAATTTTAAATACAGAGTTAGTAGTAAGTATGTTTACGCTATATTCTATAAAATATTGAAAAGCGGAGATAGCAGTTACCTTTTACTTGTCTCATATAAAAACAAAAGATATACTGCAAATGAAGAACATCCAGATAATTTTTAATCCAGTGATATGATTTCAGGGCATATATTTATAAAAACTCAAGTTATCACAACAATTTCGTCCAAGTACTCTTCATCTCCTTCCTCTAACGGGTGAATTGGAAATACATCCAATAATGTTCTATATTTCCTCCTTTAAGTCCAAATATGAATCCTGAAACTGGCTAATCTCTTTGTCTTCTTGATTTAATGGATAATAATATCAGGATACGCATTTTATCATCGGAATAAGACACATTAGATAGATAAACCTTCTGCAGTAGATAAGGGTGAATGACCAAAACTGATATTTTTCTACATATCGTCCTCGATGAATATGATCTGAACTTATTAAACAATTCTATAGGTCCATTTTCACGTTTTTCAGTCCAAAGAAGCAATAAATCAACTGAAACACTTGAGAAAAACCGAAATCTCTCGTTGTTTTGCTATGATTTACATAGGAAAAGTGGGGTTGTTATACTCCGATGTGCTGTCAGTTGTCAAACGTGCACGAAACCAATTGTTCCTGTAACTTTCTTAGTTACAGTATCACTTTTGAACTATTATCGATAAACATAACCTTCAATCCTAAGATTTGATTATGGAACTTTATGTAGATATTATGAGTAAATGGTTTCGATTTGAATTTGAAAATACAGTTATATAAATGTAGTTGGCCCTTGTTTCTCTCATCTAATAAATTGGAAACAGGAAAGAAATTAATTTTTTGGTTAAAATTGCTGTAGAGCATTTATTAAGTTCAAAGTATATCTACTGGTTCTTAAATCTGAACATTTTCTGATTTCTCATAAAGTTCCTACTTAAAAACAAATGATTTTCAGATCATGTATATTATTGAACAATGTTTTACCTGTTATGATTTTCTTCCGATAACAATCCAATAAATAAAGCTATACTATTTTTATTCATCATGAGTTTCTAATATTAAAACGTTGGTGTTCGTCCTAAAATAAACAAACCATTCAACCTAACCTCATAATATGTCATTCGATAATGCTTCCGATCACACGTCGAGTACTCGTAAATATTTAACGATTTCTGTAAGTTACAGATCCCTTAAAGAGGTCCAGAATTGCAACTTTCCTGTAAACTTATGAAAAGTTACAGATTGGCTTACAGATAAAAGCAAAATACCACCTTTAATCTTTACTTTATCATCTAAACCACACATCAAATTTATATTTCTGTTTCAGGCATTACTATGAACCTGAGAAATATAATAATTGTGCCTCAATGTGTGAAATTTTCTAATTTGAAACTGAAAATAGTATTGATAAATATTTTTGGACTAATTACATCATCATTCACTTCTTCCATTTAACGTTTTGGCCAGCATTCGACAGCAGTCGTCAGGAGAACACTTATGGTAAAGGGAGGTTAGATGGACCAGGAGGATAGACGGACCATCGGTAATATTCTGCAAGGAACGACAGCACCGCTCCAATTGATCAGCATACGTGGTGCGTTTCGAACAGATCACTTTGAGACATAGAGGAGGTCACAGTTTCACGCATTTAATTGAATCATTCTTAAGAAAAACACATTTTGTGTTGGTGAAATTTATATTTAAAGTTATATATTTGTGATTTTAACCCATGTAGGTAAGTTTCTGATGTTTTTTCAAATACTGGAACTATGAATATGTGTATTAGTGCCTCATAGGACTTAAAATATGGAATCCACCTTGAACCGTTAAGCTGTTGTCTATCCTCCCATTTGAGGATAGACGGACCAATACGAGGGAGGTGAGTCGGGCCAATTTCTCTTTGTTTCAGTATAATGACTTATAAGTACAAACGTAAGAGAAATGTTTCTGTATGCTCTATCAATGGCCAATGCCGAATGAAACAGCGTAAGCAGGTTCAAAATCTCCTCAATCAAGTACCTTTGGTCTATATAATCAACAAACCACTTCCGACAAATCAACAGCTACTGAATCTGTTACTCCCGGAAAAGCTCTGGATGAAGTTGCCCCTGTACCCATCATATCTATGGCTATAAACAGAGTTCGTAGAATGATATCAGGAGATATAGGTAACCTCACCCAAATTTATTGAGGAAAAGAAAAAGAAAAACGCGAAAATAAAACCGTGTTCCAATTTGGCAGTAAAAGCAATAAATAATCAATGAGGCAATTCTTCATCTTTTGAAGAAGAAGCAGAGGATGTCACATTAAATGACGATTCCAGTGTAGATGAACATTTCAGCGATATAGAAAATGCTGCAGTGAAGATTATCGAATACAAAAAAAAAGATGAATGGTTACAGTGTCTTTTGTGCAAGCGCTGGTTGCACAACACATATAACACTTTGTCAGAATTATGGCAACGTATCTTCTAAAAAAAAAAAATAGTGATGTTCATCCTTGTTACCTCCTATGGTCCATCTCACCGACCTGCTATGGTCCATCTCACCTCCATAGGGTAGGATAGATGGACCTTTGAGAAGATTTTTATATTTAATGAAAGCGGAGAATAATATTAATCGATATAAAATCAACCAATATTAAACCCACACTTCGGAACTAATCCCGTCAACGAACAAAGAACATGCATAGTGGTAATATCAAACAGAGCATCCATAGATAGCTATTTCGCCCTATTTGGGGCTCATCAGTATGGAGGAGCTCCGTTTGAAAGGCATTCTAGGTTCCCTTACTTGAAGAAATGTTGCCCAGTTCTGAGAATAACAGAAACAAGACGCCATCTCTTGTTGGTTGATTTTATATCGATTAATATTATTCTCCGCTTTCATTATTTATATTATGCCTGCGTTACTGTTAAACGCATGAATTTTCATTCATTTTTATATTTTTTCGTTCGAACGATGAATATTCCTTTATTTGTAACTATACCAAAGAGGATACCAAAGTTAAGCTATTTTATGAACGACTTTGCAGATTTTTCTCTGATTAATCAACTGATTATATTGACTTTTGTAAATTATGGTCCATCTCTCCTCCCTTTACCCTACTTACTCTTGATTGTCAGAAAAAAAACTTTCCTCACTTTTTGAGAATCTTGGTCCCTTCTGACAGTTCTCAAATAGATAAATGACTTTGATCGATTTTTAATTTATGCAGTTGTCAAAAATTCAGTTAATCCTTTTCAGACTACGTCTCATTATTAGAGCCCAAATCTTTTTGATATTAACATATGGTCTACTGATTTTGGATTATTGCTTTGCAGTTTTTCTTCTTTATTATTATATCATCAACTGAAATTGGTTTAATGAAATGGTCTTTCTGTCTGATTGATTGTGGCAAATGTATTCATCACAACACCTATATTCAAGATATTTTTTCGGCAACCGTCCGGGAAGTACCCACTTTCCGGACGCTTTTTCTTTGAGAAAGAAGCCTTTCC
Source organism: Propylea japonica (assembly GCA_013421045.1). NCBI lineage: Eukaryota > Metazoa > Arthropoda > Insecta > Coleoptera > Coccinellidae > Propylea > Propylea japonica. Next base: position 52,095,603 of record CM024241.1, on the reverse strand, counting down.
CGGCCTAGTCCGGGAAGTACGTAGGTACTTCCCGGACTAGGCCGGGAAAGGCTTCTTTCTCAAAGAAAAAGCGTCCGGAAAGTGGGTACTTCAATATCAGTAATTGCTCGAATTTTAATATAAATATTAATATAAATAAGAATTAGAATGTTTCTGTTAATATGTGATATTTTCTGTTCTGTTTAATTTAAATAAGAATTAAAATATATAAAAAAGAAATGTGTCGTCTCATTGATTTGTTATTCTAGACGGTTGGCCGAAAAAATATTGTACGCAACACGCCCGAAAATGGTTTTTTTGGACTCATAGACTTCTAGGACTCGCTTGCGCTCGTCCTAGAATTTTGTCTATTCGTCCAAAAAAACCTATTTTCCGGACTTGTTACGTAAATTACTATTATGTGGTTGTGATAGTCGGAATAAAAAAAATGAAGATGAGTTTCATGTCAAAATTAATAAAAATCTTTTCTTTGTTATTTGAATCATACATCAAATTTTTATTCCTTTTTCACGCACTACTGTGAACATTGTAAATGTGATCCTGCTTGAATATCTGTAATTTTTTTTATTGGAACTGAAACAATATCTAATATGTAGATTTAGTTGAAAGTTGTGACACAAATATAAATCGAACCGTTAGTTCTGATCTTAGACTAAGTATAGTCTAAGGTTCTGATGATATTTTGAAATATAATATCGATTTTTGTAATAACTATACACCCCATATGTATAAAATAGTTTTTATCTAGAGCGGAAATTTGTACTTTCCACTCGAGATAGGAACAATATTTTTCCTGAAAACGTATTTTAAAATAAGAAATATTCGAGAATTTATTTTAAGATGTTCGTTTTTCAAATTGAATAACTTAGTAACCCATTTGCTCTGAAAAATTGTAAGCCATGGATTGGAAAAAAAATCAGATGCGTGGATGCTGGATAAGAGAATTCTATTTTTCGAAAATTTATCCCACGAAAACAATTTTTGAAGGAAAATCATAAGGGGCTGTTATTTTTAATCCCTAATAATGAAGTTATGGGATAAAAAAATTTTTTTGTGAGTAACATCTCCTTAATGAATCATATTCTGTTTAGTTTTATGACTCAGTGTTTTTTAGTACTCCTAAAAAAATTTAAAACTCCTCATCACCTTCCAGAGGCTGTATCTTGGAAGGGAGATCGATTTCAAAAAAAAATTATACGAACTACCCCTGCTTATTTTCATCGAGGAATCATCTCTCTAAGTCCTTCGCATTTGTTTACAGACACCCTGTAGATGCCGCTCTTACCGATGAGTTGAAATCGATCTATGAAAAATAATACCCCTTGAAATGGAACGAACGCATAAGTGGTATAATATGGCAGTTGAAGCCATCTTTGTTTACATAAGTCCGAAGCAGGTGTTCAAGATCTGTGTGTGCCTGTGCATAAAACCAGTATTATACTCGGCCACTTGATTTTTCTGATATTGCCAGCGCTGTCGATATTAAAAATGACCGTCGGTTACTTACTCGGGTTATTTTATCAATTAAAGGCCGTTTTGTTCGCTTTCTGCGGAATTTATGGTAATAACTGGTATGTCAGGGTTACATTATTTGTGTACTTTATTCAGTTAATTCTGCTCAGCGGAGATTCACTTTCGTTTCGCGATACGTGGATAATTCCAGAGTTTATGACATATTTTAACATTCGCAGCAGACAGCCTAAGCGACAATGTTGCAGCTTGATTACGTTTGTAGTCTGTGGGAATACTACATGGTACAATCAAACCAATTACCGTGGAATTCCATGGTTTTTAGGAGGGAGTTTTTCATGTGGAATTGTCGTTGTACGACCCTAGTTCGGGATTTGTGTCTGCTGGAGGTGGTGATAAATAATTGATAATTTTTCATCTTGTCCTGATTACTTTGAGAAAAGGGACAGTTATCTACATAATGATGAGCACTCAAAAAGACTGTCTAGCTATCGGAAAACTGAGCCTTAAAACAACTACAGAGTAGGAAATATTCAAATTGCTTCAATGGGTATGTAGTAGTACCCTGAACTGATCACACGAAAATAATACCTTATAAAACGTAAATTGAAGAGAACCCTGACCTACACAGTCTATTCGTTCTGAAGAGTTTCGTGCCATTGGTTGCGCACAAGCACTGGAACAGCTCAGTAGCACGAAACTCTTCAAAACAAATACTATATATATATATTTTTTTGGGTGAAAACCTGTAAAGTTTTTAAGAAATGCAGAATCCCTCAGAATATATTTCAATCGATATCTGAAATACTATATAAGTCAGGAGCTTTTTGGAGCTTCAAAAAATAATAATTCAAATTTGATTATCCTGAGAACTCATCTATTCATTCAAAAATTCAACTTTCCTGTTCAAATCTTGGAAACCTTCAGAGAATCTCAAAAGTATCAAATTCGAAAAGGTTTGACAGAGCTTCTCACTTATACAGTGTGTTTGGTCATGACTTAGCGATAATTTAAGGTCATCAAATATACCTAATATTATCGACAAAAACACCCAAACTTGGAAGATTACCCCCTTAGTTTTGGAGTAGCCCCCATTTTAAATATACTTTTTTATTTTCGTTGACCCTTCAAAATAATATCGATTTCTTTGGATATAAAGGTCCTACAGATGTGAAAAAAATGTTTTTTGAAAGATGATAATACCACCTTTCATTGAAGTATAACAATATAAAAACATTTAACTTGAAAACGCCATAAAAAAAATTCTTTAAAAATGTTCATAGTAAAAATATGTACTGATTTTCCCAGTAAATCCGCAATAGTACAAGAACTAGCACATTGAAGTGTGATTTTTTTCAATGATTTCACACGCAAGGACATTAGCCACAAAACAACACTCACATCATATCTGTAATGTGCTAGTTCTTGTTCGATTGCGGATTTACTGAGAAAATCAGTACTTATTTTCACTATAAACTTTTTTAAAGAATTTTTTATGGCGTTTTCAAGTTGAATGTTTTTATATTGTTATACTCCAATGAAAGGTGGTAGTATCATCTTTCAAAAAACATTTTTTTCGTATCTGTAGGACCTTTATGTCCAAAGAAATCGATATTATTTGGAAGGGTCAACGAAAATAAAAAAGTAAATTTAAAATGGGGGCTACTCCAAAACTAAGGGGGTAAACTTCCAAGTTTGGGTGTTTTTGTCGATAATATTAGGTATATTTGATGACCTTAAATTATCGCTAAGTCATGACCAAACACACTGTATAATGTTTTGTACAGAATTGGTAATCCTTGAACTACAACAATCCTGAAAGATGTAGAATTGTAGAACAACGAATGTGCATTGCGATAATCTTTTTTTCGAAAGACTGATATTGCCGTTAACAGCATTGCTCCATTTCCTCTAGCTTTCGAGTTGAAGCCACAATTGACATTTAGGCGATTATAACTTTTGTCATTATTTCCGTTTCTGTTTGTGCTATAAACTCGATACAAAAACATTATTAAACCACTTTCTTGATAGGAATCCAGTGGCCAGTGGCCGAATGTAATTTTTGCTGAGGGGTTTCCTTCCTGATTTATTAAATAAACTAGTGTTTTTTTCGTGGAAACGATGATTTATTTTCACTTAACAATAATCATAGTTTTCTTCCGTTTCAAAATATATTACATGTCATATATTGCCCATAGGTCAGTGGCGACGCTAAGGGGGGATAGGAATTTCCAAGAATTTTTAGTAAGGGTGGTGATGAATGAATTAGTACAATTTTGTTCAGCATAAGCCAGACTGCAGTGAGGCCACAATAATTTAGAGATGGCCGAGGGCAACCTTTACCCCCCTTAGCGTCGCCACTGATCTAAGGGCCATATACGACATATTATATATTTTTCTAACGGGAAAAAACGTTGATCATCTTTAAGTAAAAATAAATTATTTTTTCCACAAGAAAACACGAATGTTCATATAATAAATCAAGAAGCTAAAATTAGATTAAGCCACTGCCAAAAAATGTTTGCTATAATATTTTTGTTTCAAGTCTATAGCACAAAAAAAGAGATCATGACTAATGTGATATTGCCCAAATGTTAAGTTTGGCTTATAACTAGAAAAAACGAAATAAAGCAGTACGGTAAATACTTAGCATAATGAGATTCTCGAAAAAAGATGAGATGTATGTTAACTCATACGGTTAAAAAGTTGTATTTCAGGTATCACCAATTCTGGTCACCCTGTACAGTAGAAATTGATATAATCAATGAAACAGATGATTTGAATCAAAATCCCAATTGCTACCAATTTTTCACTTATATTCATGGTAATCCAGAAGCCAATTAACAAAAAGAAATGAACTTCAGATTGAAACGAACTGTATTATTGAATATTAATTATCATATAAACCTTTATGATTCCAATTAAAATTAAGTGATTGTTCAAGTGAAGCTCATCATCCAATCACTTCCTTATACATATAGTTTTTTGCCAAGTTTTAATCCATGTGCTTTTGATTTATATGGGAAAATACACAAGTTTTATTAATTGATATTGAAGAATCGGTATACCGAAGAATGTAATGCCGTTATTCAAATAAAAAAATATTTCAGATCTAAGGCTAAGGTTCATCAAAACCAATATTTTGAATTTTAACCAGCTCATTCTATTTTTGAAGTTTTCATCTACAATGAAAGTTTCAGGTTTCTAGGATGTTTATTTCAGAAGTTATCATGTACACATCATATAATAAACCAAGATCTAAATCATCAATTAACATATAAACATACGAATCCCTTCCCGAAACCCTTAGGGAATGCTAAGCAATTTTCAAGTGATCAGGCTGACTACTGCAGATATATCTAATAGCCCATTAACGGCCTCAAAGATGTAGATAAAACGAAGTGAAGTGTCCTCAATACATCTATTCTAAAAATAAAATCGATATAAACACAGGCTGTGAACTTTCCGTAATATAATTTAATGCTATTATTTCAGCATATCAGATCAGATTTTCCTGCGATAATGTTGTCTGGCACAGTCTGTAAATCCTCTAATAAAACAAATACCAAATACCGTGCAGAAATATTCTGTTCGTTATCTCGCTTATGCAGCTGAATCGATCTCAAGGTCGCCAGTATGAATGAACACGTGCAAAACGGCAATATATGCATAATGTACAGTCGGTTCGGAAAATGAGGTGGTTTTGTAATGGCATACATTGGTCTAGTCTAGTGGCAAGTCCAGAGACGTAGATGTGTTCGACTATAATATCAATTAGAAAACTCTGAAGTAAGGAGTCAACAACTGTATTGCAGAAGTGTGTATGACTTCGGATCTAGGTTTAGTAATATCATTGAAAACTGTCGCCAATTCTATCAAAAGTATTTGAAAAATTACTTTGCTCTCTATTGGTGCATTATTTCGAATCCAACTATTTGTTAGTGGGGCGCAGTTTTGATTTAGAAAAGGAAGAAGTGCATCTGATGCAATTTTGGCTTTCATCGATAATACTCTGCGTTGTTTTGAGGGGGATAGGTGGTCGTGTTCGTTGTTCTTGGACTTGCGAAAGCCTTTGATTGCGTTTCCACCTCTATTCTACTCGGGAAGCTTCTTGCATATGGATGCTCCGAGAAAAGTTGTGCTTTTATATCTTCTTACTTATCAGATAGAACTCAATCAGTATCTTTCAATGATGAGTGGTCTGATGAACAGAAGATTTCATTTGGTATCCCGCAAGGGTCAGTTTTGGGACCCATACTATTTCTTATTTTCATAAATGACCTTCCAATTTCCTGAGTATATTTTTCACCATACTTTTTACGGATGACACTGTATCTGTATCTACAAGTTCATCTGATTTGGTTACGCTCCTGGAAGAAAGTAGGTACCACCGCACGAGATAGAGCCTTTGAATGGTTTACATCACAGAACATAAAATATAAGAAGTGCTATCTGCCTACTAAACCCCTACAACACGCGTGACATTTGAAACGTCAAAAAATAAATGGGGCGATTGGATTCTGAGGGGTGGTCGCTTTTTGTAAGAGAGAGGATCTATGGTTTCGTCCCGAATTTTGACAATGCTCTGTGTTCCAGAAAGAGAGAGAAAGAAGATAATATATATTTTTATTTATTTTACTTGCTTTTCCTAGTGTTCGAATTAAAAGGCAGATTTGAAAGAAAATTACATTATAAAAATAATATTTTATTAGGCTCAATTGTATCGGGTGTCCCAATTCGTTGTCTAGTGAGGGGATCTCAGAAACCCTTGGAGCTAGAAGGAAATGAATGGCACATTTTCGGGCTCGATTTTTGAGAGATTTAATGTGGTGAAAACCGTAACCTTGTAAGTTCAAACCGTTTTCGAGATATAGCGAAAATTGGAAAATGGCGTGAAATGAAAAGTTCTCATAACTTCTTTATTACTGGCGCTATGAACATGAAACGAAAACATTATACAGGCACTTTTTTCGTAGAATTCTTTGATGTAATCAAATTTTTTTATTTGCGTTTTTTTTCGAAGTTATAAACAAACTTGTGTTTTTTTAAATGTGAACCATAAGCATTTGAATAACAGATGGAACCGTCTTTTTTTCCCTTTCAAAATATATAACTTAATATATAAATTTCTCATTAAACTGTAAAAAACATCAAAAGTTGTATTTTCACACCAAAAAATCAAATGGTTGTCTAAATATGATAATCTGTAAACATCAAATGATTAATAGATAAGAACAGATAACAAATTTTTCATAAAATCGTGCGAAGTGAAGTCCATTTTGGTCAATGCAAAGCTCACACCTTCTTTCTGACATTGTGAGGTGGGAGCTTTGCATTGACCAAAATGGACTTCACTTCGCACGATATTTATGAAAAATTTGTTATCTGTTCTTATCTATTATCATTTGATGTTTACAGATTATCATATTAAGACAACCATTTGATTTTTTTTGTTGTGTGAAAATACAAATTTGATGTTTTTTACAGTTTAATAAGAAATTTATATATTAAGTTATATATTTTGAAAGGGAAAAAGAAGACGGTTCCATCTGTTATTCAAATGCTTATGGTTCACATTAAAAAAACACAAGTTTGTATTATAACTTCGAAAAAAAACGCAATAAAAAAAATTTGATTACATCAAAGAATTCTACGAAAAAAAGTGCCTGTATAATGTTTTCGTTTCATGTTCATAGCGCCAGTAATAAAGAAGTTATGAGAACTTTTCATTTCACGCAATTTTCCAATTTTCGCTAATATCTCGAAAACGGTTGAACTTACAAGGTTACGGTTTTCACAAATTAAATCTCTCAAAAATCGAGCCCGAAATGTGCCATTCATTTCCTTCTAGCTCCAAGGGTTTCTGAGATCCCCTCACTAGACAACGAATTGGGGACACCCGATACAGTAGATATTTATTGAATGTTTTGAACTAACAAACATTCATGATCAACCACAGGTCTTACAATTTGAGTACAGTTGAAAAACTTCCGAGCAATTGTTGACAAATTTTGAAGCATTTGTTCATATAATACGTATAGAAAATCAACACTCGTATTAAAAAAGTCAAGTTAAGTCACTATAGGTAGTCACTACACAGTACACAATAACACTGATTCATTCGTAAGGCAAAGATTCCATCCAAAAAGAGAATGATACTATGACCTTATTGCTTATCAAAGAAACAGAAAATATAACTTCAATCTCTCACAAATACTTTCATATTGGCAATATTTAAACAATTATTCCACTTGAAACTCAACTTTTTCACTTCCTTCTTCTTCTTCTTCTCAGTTATCCAGCTTCCTCATAGGCAGCCCCCCTATTAGAGTCAGCCGAGAACTCACTTCCTTCTTCGACTCAAACAAAACAACACACAAACTATAAAATGGCAGCATTGACAATGACATCCCATCCCATTTAAATTTGACATAATTTGGATTTAGCTCAGACATACGTCACTGCTTGGCTCCGCCCCCAAAATAAATGGGGAGACGTATGTCCGTGTTGTAGATTTTACTTCTAGCGTTTACATCGAATGAGCTGGTTGCAAACAAGAGAAGACTGTTGAACTGATTTTTTCTCTGAAGAAGACTGATGTGAATCTTACAGAATCCACAAGATTTTTAGGTGTGTTTGTTGATACCTGCCTCCGGTGGGACGTTCACGTTGGTCACCTGGCTGGAAAATTGCCAGAAATATATTTTTACTCAAGTCAATGTCGAATAAGTTGTCAGGTGGAGTGTTTTAGAATGGCATACACTTCTTTGATCGAGCTGTGCTACGGTATAGAATTTTAACATAGGTAACTGCTCCTCAAGAAACCGTATTCTTGCCCTTAAAGGAGGGCTGTTAGACTTGTTGCTGCTCTGAAATACAGGGAAGATTGTAAATCAACATTTATCGCTCACAAGATCTTGACCTTTCCCTGTATCTATATTTTAGAGTCATTAATTCACGCTCATAAAAACAAGAATGATTACATGAGAATTGGAAGCACCCATGAGTATAGTACTAGAGGTAGAAATCTTTTGAAACAAGATTTTTGTAGACTAACTTCATCCCAAAAGGGCCGTTTTATATGTCCATCAAATTGTACAACAAAATTCCATCTCATTACAAAGTAATGTCTTTAAATATTTTCAAAAATGCTGTAAACAATATTTTAATGAGGATTGCATATACGACATCTTTATCGTCTCTATGTTTATTTTCTGCCTGCTGTTGAAAACATTGACCTTACGTAGGTCATTCTTTGATTTTCGTGATTCTACATTTAAATGTGCCATTAAAACTGAAATGCATTTACTGCAGAAAATCCGAAATACTGTATAATTGCAAGACATGTGAAAAACATGTCTTTGCTTGATGAGCAAAGTTATATGGTTTTTATTTCTAGAAATGAAAGATCTCAAAAATGCCCATTATTTCAATTTCATGATTCATGACATCACAAAAAATATTGTATTTCATTCGAACCCACTGATTTGGCATTACTGTAATAGCAATATTTCGTTGAAATCGAAAACTCCTGCGTCATCTTCCCGAATCAACCGTTATTTAATCTCTCTTCTAAAATCTCTAACTTTATCCAACTTATATACTATCAACAATCATCTTCTCTAGGAAGATCGTATTCCCATAAATAGTGCCGATCATCTATAGCGGTTCATAGGATCATCATCGGCTATACACTTTGATCAGCCAAGGATGAACTACAGTCTGGCACGAACAATATACACGTAATTACAACACGACTGAAAGTTATTTTTAATTTTAATTTGCCTGATAATGAATCTGCAGATTTAGATTCCGGATACCGATGCCAGGCACTCGGATTTAATTGAAATATTATTTACAGCTTCCTGCAACAGGTCGGCCTCCTGTAATATCGATTATGAGCGTTTGTTTCGAAAATGTTCGTTGTTTTGCTCGTTTCGTCCGTCATTACCTTGAAGTAGCTGTCTAGTCTCCCATTGAAACGGACAGCTTTTATATAGCTTCATCAAGAGCATCATCAACCTTCCGTCTTCGTAAAGTCCATTCGAACATCATCATTTACATGTTTGCATATCGCAATAGAAAAATTAGGTACAGTGAAATCTCACAAGAGCGGACACCGTTGGTTCCAGCTTTTTTGTCCGGACGTAGGAGGTGTACACTTGTGGGAAGATGCAAAATAAATACAAAGAGAAATATAAACAAAAAACAAATTATTTTTGTATTGAAATACAGTCGAACTTCGATAACTCGAATCATGATCTGCCAAAAGAAAAATTCGGGTTATCAAGACTTCGAGTTATTGAAAAAAACAAATTTTTTCTTAATGTATTTTTTATGTGGGTAAATGATGTAACATGAAAGTAAAGAAGTCAAAATAATATTCACACTGTCAATTTATACATTTACTCATACATTTTCACATACTCGTATAGGTACGTAAAAAGAAACTGGAAACATACATCCTCAGCGCTTATTTCAATGTGAAATATTCGGTTAGGTTTGTTACTGACGAGAAGATTTTTTTATTTGGTTTTCGAAAAAAGCTTCAATGTTGTTCAAACCGTTATATAGCGAGTCAGTTGTATGTTCGTTTGTTTTCAAAAATGAACGCAAAATGCTTAATGAATTTGCTACCGACTCATTAGAAGGAGGTTGTTGCAAATCATCTTCCATATCATCATCCGTCATGTCGTTTTCATTGTCATCTTTGTCATTGATCTGTACGAATTTTGACTCGGACCTGTAATATTGAATAATATCTTCATCTGTGGAAAACTCCGAAGTAACAACATCGTCCTCACCGTGCAGATAATCATGAAGCATTAGCAATTGTCTCAGATTTAACATCTATATTCCACGCATTGGATATTTCATCAACGCAGTCCATTAGAGAAATGTTAAGTTTTTCGTTTTTCTCGAAACAATTTAGAGTCCTCTTCAAGATTTTTCGGCGATAATAGCACTTGAAAATCTAACGTAAATGAGGGATTACCCCAGAAAATTCGACTTATCGAATGTGCCGCCAAATATTTCGTTCGAGGTATCAAGATATTCGAGTTATAGAAGTTCGACTTATCGAACAAAAATTACACTATCTAATTCTAATCTTGGCGCTGTTGCCAACCAATTTGATTCGAGTTATCAGAAATTCGATTTATTGAAGTTCGACTGTATACCTAAACTCATTAAAGAAAAATTTATTCAGAAATATTGATCTGTCACTGAAAACGAAATTATGCACATATGAAATTCACATTTAGAAAAAAATCTGTTATTTGGATTGAGTCTATTTTTCTATTACTAGACTACTTTGGAAGTGGGTCGCTAGACGTTCAACTGACTGCGAACTGAATATCTTTTTCTGACATATTTTTCAGACATCTTCGCTTTCAACATCAGAAATTCTTTTCATAGACGCCGTTGTTCAATAACCATACGTTTCACTGCTTGCGAGAACTGTGTATTTCTTGCAACGAAATGAAGCGTAGAATAGAATAGGTATTCCCCGAAGTGGCCGAAATTGTCTTGCGAGGTTAAATTAAGAAATAACTACGAGAATCTTCTATGAACATGTACGTTTGTATTCACTTTTGGGCGTTCTTCAGAATTCCGCGTCCGTATCTGGGAGGTTATTCGGCACTGTTGAGAAATAAATATACAAGAAAATTTCTCGGTTCCAGGGCAATTGTCCGTTTGAGGGGAGCGTCCGCTTATGAGTAGTGTCCGCCAAGAGAGGTTTCACTGTACTTTGCAAACACATGGATTCCTAATATTCGTGAGAGAATGGTTGAATGAATGATTTAATAAATAATATGACATCTCATTTACAATTTCTTCAGATCAATAATAATGTTTTTTCTGTTGGAAGTTTTCCAAAACAGATTAATCAATTTAGAGTTTAGTAGATAGAGCCAATTTAACATTGTCTTGTTTGTTCCACTTTAGACATATGAATGAAGTAGGAATCACGTCCTTGGTTGTTCATGCTGAGTACTTTGACAGGAGCTAGGACAGGTGGTGAAGAACAAGACTAAGCTGAACTAAATGCCGACGTTTTGTCCGTATATTCGAACTTTATCAAGGCTACAAATACAAGAGATATTCAACAATCACCAGTAACACTTAGTAAAAACAATAACAATGACAGCTAACAACAACGATGAATTGTATAATTAAATATTCAATAATGTAAATTGAATAAAACATTTTACACAAAATAATAACTATAAAACAATAGATATGATGACTAGACAATAATTTACTTAAAATATGCGGATGAGAAACTAAAATGTGTGTGAAAACTGTGGTATAAACAAACTTACCAAGTTCAATTTGTCTGATATGGAAGCTGTTGTTAACATTGAGTTGGAGAAAATATAATTATAACTCACTTGAAAAATTTTTAAATTTGGCCAGCGAGAACAGCTGCTAGAGATATGGTTCAATTATTTATTGAGCATTCTGTACACTACTATTCAAAAGTATGCATTCGTTAGAAATCGAAGATAATTGCCATTTGTATAGCAAAATATGTAATGGCTGTTTTTGCAGAGCTTGAGAACTCCAAATGATAAAACGAAAATATCGTTGAAAAATTTTTGTCAATACTATAATCTATTACCTGTATGCATATACTTATTGTAGTCATGCAATAAGCTTTGAAAGACGATCAGACTACGGAGTTTGGCAGACGTATTAAGACTGACTTGGGCTACTTTAGAAAAACTGAAACACATACATATTTGGGAACAGCCTCCCCATAAACCATATACATTATTGAAATATTATTTATAGCCTCCTGCAACAGGCCGGCCTTCTGTAATATCGATTATGAGCGTTTGTTTCGTCCGTCATTACCTTGAAGTAGCTGTCTAGTCTCCCATTGAAACGGACAGCTTTTATATAGCTTCATTAGGAGCATCATCAACCTTCCGTCTTCGTAAAGTCCATTCGAACATCATCATTTACATGTTTGCATTGGTTTCGTGCACGTTTGACAACTGACAGCACATCGGAGGTATAACAACCCCACTTTTCCTACGTAAATCATAGCAAAACAACGAGAGATTTTGGTTTTTCTCAAGTGTTTCAGTTGATTTATTGCTTATTTGGACTGAAAAATCGTGAAAATGGACCTATCAAATTGTTTATTAAGTTCAGATCATATTCATCGAGGACGATATGTAGAAAAATATCAGTTTTGGGTATTCACCCTTGTCAACTGTAGAAGGAAGATATTTATCCATCTAACTTGGCTCGTTTCAGAGATAAAATGTATGCTGATATTATCAGTTATTCAGTGGAAACAAAGAATGCTGCTGCAGTGAATCATATGATATTTATAATATTTATTTTTCAATAAATGGAAAGAAGAAAAATTGTCATATTTGTTTATTTAAATGAAAGCCCATGAATTCCATGATGATTTTATTGAAAAAATGAAAGACTTTATCAAAATTAACAACTACATATCAATTATTCACAACGTAGAAAACGATTTCTATTAAATACAAATTAAAAAAATAAATAAATATTTTGTCGTAAGTAAAGCAACAAATTATAGTCTCTTGTATAAATAAAAACTTAATTATCTAATAAGAAATTGTAAAATTTTTTGAATACATAGTTAGAAGTAAGTATGTTTATGCTATATTCTATAAAATAGTGAAAAGCGGAGATAGCAGTTACCTTTTACTTGTCTCATATAAAAAACATAAGATATACTGCAAATTGAAGAACACCCAGATGAGTTTTAATCCAGTGATATGATTTCAGGGCATATATTTATAAAAACTCAAGTTATCACAACAATTTGTCCATTAACAAGTACTCTTCATCTCCTTTCTTTAACGGGTGAATTGGCATCCAATAATGTTCTATATTTCCTCCTTGTCCAAATATGAGTCCTGAAACTGGCTAATCTCTTATCACGGAATAAGATACATTAGATAGATAAATCTTCTGCAGTAGATAAGGGTGAATGACCAAAACTGATATTTTTCTACATATCGTCCTCGATGAATATGATCTGAACTTATTAAACAATTTTATAGGTCCATTTTCACATTTTTCAGTCCAAAGAAGCAATAAATCAACTGAAACACTTGAGAAAACCAAAATCTCTCGTTGTTTTGCTATCATCATTTACATGTTTGCATATTGAGTATCGCAACAGAAAAAATACTTGGCAAACACATGGATTTCTGTTGCTGGGAGAAAATGTGTGCTGGGATTTACGCAGATGATTATTATTTTTACCGGCAAATTGTTGGCGTGAAATTCTGGACTGTCTTGGGTAGCTTTCGGAAATATGAAAGACATATTTGGGAACAACCGGATTCCCAAATGAATATACATAATTGAAATTACTTACAGCTTCCTGCAACATGCCGGCCTCCTGTAATATCGATTATGAGCGTTTGTCTCGAAAATGTTCGTTGTTTTGCTCGTTTCGTCCGTCATTACCTTGAAGCTGTCTAGCCTCCCATTGAAACAGACAGCTTTTATATAGCTTCATCAGGAGCATCATCAACCTTCCGTCTTCGTAAAATCCCATTCGGACATCAGCATTTACATGTTTGCATATCGAGTATCGCAACAAAAAAAATACTTGGCAAACACATGGTTTCCAGTTAGTGGAGAAAATGTGTGCTGGGATTTACGCAGATGATTATTTACTTTTACCGGCAAATTGTTGGCGTGAAATTCTTCTTGATGCAACATTCATTGATATATTATTTGGGCCATTCTGATAAATGTTGTTAATGAATTCAACCAATTCAGACGAGAATGAAAGAGAATGTTTCGGTTAAGTTAACCCCCAATCTGGTAGGAGAAGATGCGTTGGGATAGGGAAAAGGGATGATTAACCTTTTCTATATCGGCTTTGTAGTTATCTTTTAGTTGGTCACGACTGAACACTGATTATATTTATATTCACTACTTCTGTTGAAAGTTTCGCACAGCATTCGCCAGCCATCATCAGAAAAAACACTCTGAACTCTCAAAAAAAAACACTTTGGTTACTCGTTGAGAATGTTTGTAATTTTCGACATTTCCCAGAAATAAATCGATGACTTCGATCTCTTTTTGATTTATTCAGTTGTCAAAAAATCGTCACATCTTTTTGAGGCTGGATATTATAATTGGAGCAAAATGTTTTTGGTATCAACAGACAGTTGACTGATTGTTATCAGGCGGTTATTGACTTGAAAGCTGCTTCCTTCAATTCTTACGACACAGATTTTCTTCATTAGATATTATGAAAGCTTACACATGAAAGTCCTGTGGCTTTATGCAAATCATATTAGATAAGCTTTGACTTATCAGTATCTTCAAGTTGAGCTAGTTTTTCTATGTCCTTTGATTCGAACATTTAGGGGACTTGAAGTTTCTTCACTCACAAGGTATTCATACTCATATACATATATGCAGTTTTTGGTTAATGAAAATATGAACTGAATGAAGTGTCTTGTGAGTGCGGTAGATCCTTTATTGGGAAAACTAAACTTTCCTTTAATGTTCGAATCAAAGAACATAAAAAACTAACTCAACTTAAAGATACCTACTGGTTATTCAGGGTTCAAAATTTTTTTCGGTGTGAGTATTTGTACACTTTCTTGAGGGCGTACATTTTCTTCAGGTCTCCTTTTTATGATTGAGTATAAAGACCTCTAAAAGACTCTAACCTCCTTAGAGAAGTCGACAACAAATTTCATGTATTCTTATTTTTTATTGTCTCTACTTTGGATTGGACATTCTGACAGTGACCTCGAGTATACCGCTTTAATACAGGTCATATAAAGATGAGAGATCTGTTCTGATTCTAAGTGCTGTGGTGGAACAATCCCCTAGCCTCTGAACATTTCTAAGGATTCTTCTTGTGGTACATTGTTGCACCTGGCTGTGTCAGGCCACTGTATTAGATGATAACTGTCCAAATTATACTCAAAATTCAGCTCGATATTTTAGATTGCCAGCCCCGATTGTTGACATCGATCTTTTTTGTACATCACCAATAAAGCCTGTACTCATCTATACAGGGTGTATCTGAATAACACAGAAAAAATGAGAGGGGATTTTATTAAAAGAGTTTCCATAAATGTAGATCCGGAAATGCATTGTTTCCAAGATAAAGGGTGTTGAAGTTTTACTTGAACACTGACAAAGAAGAGGTACGCTACTTAGATATATGAAACTAACAATTAATTTTGAATTCTTCGTTCAATATGTGACAAAAAATGTTTTCGTGTTGGGCGCTGTTTTTATGTAAGCACATGAAACATCTCAACGCGTATTTGTGTAGAACGTTAAGTTGAAGAGATTTATGTATTTTTAACGGCAATCAAAAAGGCAAGAAAGATTTTTGTCACAAATTGAATGAAGAATTCAAAAATAATTTTGGTTTAAAATACCTCAGTGGTGTACCACTTTGTAAGCCAGTTTTCAAATAAAAAACTTTAACACCCTGTATCTTTGAAACTATGCATTTTCGGACTTACATTCATGGAAACCTTTTTTCATAAAATGATCACCCCTTTCATTTTTTCGGTGTTAATCAGATACACCTTGTATACAGTGATCAAATATTACAGGTTTGTTGGCTCTATTGCCAGAACATTCAATCTAAATAATTCGCAATCTTTTATTGTTATATAAAACAAGCAACGGGCAATAACAATAATTGAAACTCCACACTTTATTTCTCAAACCAACTTCGAAATCTTTCAACACTTTCATCTTAAGTAGTCTATTCTTATTTTCCCAGATCTCAATTTTATCATCACTAATTTGAGGACTAATTTGGTAGTAATTCATTACAATCATAACATTTGCAACAATAGAATCATCCAAAGAAATATGTAATTAAAAACTTATCATGCATTCCCGCTGTAGTTTGTGATATCCGGTGAACATTTTTTACTTTTACTTTATCAAATACTCCCATTCTATTCTCAATTTGAAATTGCAATTGAAAATAGAGCATTGTCAATGGAGAAACTACAGATGAACGTTACTTTCAAATACATTAACTTGGTAAATACATGTTCATCAAAATCTAATCATCCCAAGCATATAATTCTAGAGTTAACCTGAATGTGCTATTTAACGAACGAAGAAAGCTGAACAAGGTAAATCTGCATTTTGGAAATATTATGATGATGTTTACATACGTTTGAGATATCCGAGAGAAAATTTATTCATTATTAGGTACATTATCCAGTCGAATTGTGCTTTTAGCAGGAAAGTTTTGGGGTAGTTTTGATTTATTTCATTTTTTATGTTATTTGGGGTGCTGAATTCGAATTTGAGTTTTGCTAACAAAATTTCTAGACGAAACATATAATAAAATACAAAAAAAGATAAAAATCTCAATATTGGTCAGTTTTTGCTTATTACTCGAAACTATCAAGTTTTCGTGAAAAACCTTTCCATAAAAATGAAAGTACATCAAATTTCCTACAAATTGTTCTACCACAGCTTGTTTTGCTTTCTATTTTCTATGACTCAACATATAAAAAAATTCTATGGTTCCGATGATGCGATCCTCTTGAAATTTTGCATGAACATTCAGTATATCAGTCTCGATTCACAAAAAAAATTTCACTCGAATCGGATATCTCGTTATGGAAAGATTCTTCTTTTCAATATTCCAATTGAATTTTCTATGGTTATGTTCACACTATGGTCACACAATTTTGCATGAAGCTTATTATGACCATCTTGCAACATTTCATTTCGATGGGTCTCATTTTGTCTGATATATTGAGGAACAAACATTTGAATGGCCATAATTTGTTTCTTAAAACATGGCCATTCAAACAAAACCATTGGAATTTCAATCGGAATATTCAAAAGAAAAATCTTTTTATTTCCACAATGAAATATCCGATTCAAGTGAAATTTATTATGGTGGTAAATATTCTTATACTGAATGTTCATACAGAATTTCAAGAGGATTACATTATCAGAATCATAAAATTATTCATTTTTTCAAATAATTCGAAGCAGTACGCAAAAATTGTGAGAGTAATACAGCCGCAGAAAAGTCTAATGTGATATCGGAAAAAAATTTTTCTATGAAAAAACTTTCAATTGAAATGAAATCAAGTTTGAGGATGTAAGTTCGCGAAGTGAGTAATCATGCATATTTTCAGAAGGATTTTTAAATCAGAATCATTGATATGATTTTGATATGTTTAGTAATCAATTTTGACAGTTTTCTAATAATTTCCAGAATATAATTCCGATCGTGCTTATATTTTGCATTTTTATATTCAGTATCAATTTCGAGTCCTTCACAATGCTGAAGTAATAGCCTTATTACCAAGGGCGGATTTACGGGGGGTAATGGGGGTAATTACCCCCCCCCATGAATATCGAAAACCTAAAAAAAGTTACGCAACGTGGTGCACCAATTTTCATTTGTTTGTTTTTTTTACTAATATAACTTTACTACTATTTTCCTTATATATTATTCCTCCTTAATATTTTGACTACAGTTTTTCAAGTTTTGAACCTGATTTATCGATCTTGAATCATTACTACCCTCCCCCATGAAAAAAGCTATATCCGCCCTTGCTTATTACTACACCAATAAGAAAAGCCCTAAGCAGGAGCTTTTGAGCGTTCGTTCATTGAGACTATTACCTCAAAATTTTATATGGATTTGGGATTGACACCAAATATATAAATGCAGAATTTCGACAGAATCGGAATTATATTCTGGAAATTATTCAAAAATGAAATATGTAAAAAATAAATAATTACAAAAATTTCATTCTATTGTTTCTCTCAAAATTTTGCATGACCATTAATTATAATAAATTTCACTTGAATCGGTTGTTCTGTTGTGGAAATAAAGAGATTCTTCTTTTCAATATTCCCATTGAATTTTCTATGGTTCTGCTGACAATATGACCACAAAATTTTGCATGAGAACTTAGTATAACAATCTTCATTCACAAGAAAAATTTCACTTGAATCGGATATCCTGTTATGAAAATATAAGATTCTTCTTTTCAATATTCCAATTTTATTTTTTATGGTTTGTTACCACTATGGCCATAAAATTTTGCATGAACATTCAGTATATCAATCTTCATTTATAGAATGAATTTCATCCGATGTTTTTTCGTTTCAATATTCTAATTCAATTTTCAATGGTTCACCCTATGGGCACCAAATCATGTAGGAAGCTTATTATGGGTATCTTGCATATGGCCGCAACATTTCGTTTAGATAGGTTTCGTTCTGTCTGTGAAATTGAAGAACAAAAATTTTGATTGGACATATTTTATGGAACACGCTGTACGATTTGGGTAGTAAACGAACTTAACCGAGCCATTTGGGAACCACGGACAGAAATGAATGTGACCACGATTTCGTAATCAGGGAGTAGAACCCTATCGTTGGAGACCATTTCCGAACATTACCAATATTTGGGCAAAACGATATAGAACTCGTTCAAGAACGAGCCCTAAAAAATATAATATCTTTCTTTGAGTTTCTCAAACGATATTATTGTAATATATTTTTTCTAACAACACAATTGTTTTTTTTTCTTCAATTCGACAGAGTCACAACATTCAAGAAATTCAGCTGCCTTGAGAATGAGAATTGAATGCGGTGTCTTCAACATATCCAATCTCCTATTCCTCAATATACTCCTCTGAAATCGCAGGCTGATTGAATTGAATATATTTTAATACGAGATGAAGTGATGCAGAAGATAAATGAGCTCCATGCAAATAAGGATGCCCAGGTACAAAAGGAAACGAAACAAAGCAACTCAGATTAATGAATAAGTTATAAGTTAGGAGACATTGTTCCTGAGTTGCATGCGATTCCAAACTTGGACTTGGATCAAACAAATAGAAAACAACTTAGTTTACGACTAAATTAATTAGGCTGCTTGTGACAGAAATGGCAGGAAAACTTGTGACATCATTGACATTCATGTAGGAAGTAGAACCGCTAATGTTGGAATCTCAGAAAAAAGTATATTTCTTACTCTGAGGTTGGAATATAATCTGGAGTTATTTAGATATCCTGATTGCACTGATCTTTTGATTCAGGTCATTCGTTTCTGTTCACATGAAAATGAACCTTAGATGAAAGACGAAATGAAAAAACTATAAATCTGTGATCTTCTGTATTGAGAGAAATCCTGATTATTTCGGGCTAGGTATATTTATAGGATTAAAAACATGATTTTTCATAGACTCACCAAATTCCATTAACCAAATAATGTTATGACTGCTCATGATTCATTAAAATAATATGATCATCTTTATATAAGTTTTTAAAACGAAATCGCAATGTACATGTAAAGTGTAGATTTCACAGAAACGGTATAATCATAATAATGAAAAACAAAATTGAGAAAAGCATAAACTTTCAAGAAAAGCCAAAATCGAGATTTAAAAGCAAGAGATCTTGGAGGTTGTGGTTCTAGAATAATCATCTTGTAGTTTTTATGTGGAGTGCAATATCAGTATCAATAGATATATATGATATTGTGTACTACGTAGATGATTTCTTCATCAACAGTCTTCATGGTTCTTGGAACTTCTACTGAGTCAGTTTTTTTATTGAATCATTTTCGTCCTTAATCATAATTGTGTCTGAGTTTTATATTGGCGTTATTAGGACTTTTATGGAAAAGTGTAGAGAAGCATGACATCTCTAAGACCATGATTGTTCTTTTACAAGTACTACCAAAAACTTTTCACCTATAGAAAAAGTTGAAACACTTCTACGGGAGCTGCACTACTTGATCTTTTACTACCAAATAGTAAACAAGATTTTTTGCTAATACTGAAGAAATTGTCCAAATCCATTTGTGTTCTATAATTTTGAATCACCTTTATTTTTACCATATTGATCAATCAAAATCAACCAATATTAAACTCATACTTCGGAGTTAATCTCGTCATCGTTCAAAGAACATTCAAGGAGGTTATATCATCCAGAGCATCCATAACTATTTTGTCTTACCAGGGCTCAGTATGGAGAATAGCCCTGAACGATAGAGGCATTATGAACGATAGAGGCATTCTTGTATGTTCTCTGAACGTTTACGAGATTATTGCTCAGTTGCAGGAACGTCCATTAAAATTTAAAGGTCCATTAAACCCTTAATCCTCCATTAGTTCTTGTAATAATGGAGGATTAAGAGTTTAATGGACCTTTAATTTTAATGGACGTTCCTGCAACTGACTATATCTCCGAAGTATGGGTTTAATATTGTTTGATTTCAATCTATTAGTATTATACTCTCCTTTTAGGCTATTATTATTCATATTCTCACTTGTCTTATTCGCATCCTAATTTTGTATCGTTTTAAGGTGTTGTTATCGATAAAAATAGCAATATATTAAAATACGCATTTCTATAAGATATTTAGATTAATTTTCAACTTTTGATAAACCATCTAATTTATATCTAAAGGGTTTTCCAATAAGAGGTGTTATTTTGATATTCAATGAAAAATGCCATTTTTCAATAAAAATGATCGGATGTTTATTTCATTATAAAGAAAAAGCTATGCCGTTAATAGTAGAAAATAACATCAGGCTAATGACCACCACGACCACGCTTACAGGACCATATCCTTTCAATGAAATTTTCCATAAACAAATCGCAAAGTGTCTGCCCTATGTCATCGATAGCCTCACGAATACCATCTTTGTGTCTTGAATCGACGCTGGGCTATTGGCGTAGACCTTCTTTTTCACGTGGCCCCAAAGGAAGAAGTCGCAAGGTGTTAAATCACAAGATCTCGGTTGCCAATTGTGATCACCTCTTCAAGAGATAACACGGTCCGGAAACTTTTCCCGCAAAAGATCAATGGTTTCGTTGCTTGTGTGGCACGAAGCGCCGTCTTGTTGAAAGTAAACGTTGTCCAGTAATGTTATGACGTTTGTGGAATGCCTAATTCCAAAGAACGACGAGGAATGGACAAACCTGGGTTTTCTTCAACACTTCAATATTCTCGGCTGTTCTTAAGCGACGTTCACGGCTTTTATTCTTCACATAACTAAGTTGTCCCAACAGCTCTAATTTTTCCACCAATTCTTTATTGTGTTCCGACAAGGTGCTTCACGACGACCCATAAATGTTCGAGGTTTACGAACCGTCTCTGCCAAATTTTCACCAATTTTATAGTGAATTTTAATAATTCCAATGCGTTCTTGATGCGTGTATCGTTCCATTTTTATTAATGGCGTAATTTCTACTTGTCAAATGTCAAAAAATGACAGCATCAAATGTGACATCTATCGAAATAGCGGGCTATTCAAAATAACACCTCTTATTGGAAAACCCTTTAATTGAAATATAGCGTATATTTAGATGAAAGGATGACTTATGCAGAACCTTAAATGAAAATTTCAAATAAAAGTCAAAAATAATTAGCAGTGTTCAGTGATGTTGGTACCAGGATTGAAGGTCGCTCTGTAGAAACGGTGAATTGATTAGAAAGAAGTTTCAACTTTATCAACCGGCTATTTTAATTCACTTTCAGAACCATTTTTTATTTCAATAACATACAGGGTTTTCCTTTTTAATTAGCCTTTTAGACGTTTTTGGAGAACTAGTGAATATTTCGTTCTGACTATACAAACTGAAAAATTTCAGAATTTTTCATCTCATTCTAAAACTATCCAAAATAAATAATTAGTGTAAAAGGAGACTGCCATTCATTTTTCATTTAGTATCGAAAACTGTAAATTAAATATGGGGTTGCCATTTGAAAATCTCGAAATATTTCAATTTTTAGTTTCAAATTTTCGGAGCAAAACCTTCGAAGAACCTTACGATGTATCAGAATACTGAATGTACCACATAAAAGCATGGATTCTCTAATATGAGACTGCTGAGTTTGGTTCCGTTTGCATAGAAAATAATAGAGATATTATATTTCCAAACTGACAATGCAGATGCAAAAAAAATTCAAGAATTCGTGCATAACTTGGCAACAGTGCATAGCAGAGAAATTTTTTTCAGTAGGTTATACTGCGAATTTGGCATTGAATCGATATATAAATAAAATTATAGGAGGTTGCATTTGAAATGAGAAAGTAGATATGCGTTTGAGATAGACGTGGCAACACTGTCGACTTGAAAATATTTAGGTGAAGAGTTACTTCATCCTCTAGGCTCCTCATAAAAGTTCAGAAAGAAATAATCTCTAGTTCTCCGAAAACGTCTAATGGGCCAACTTAAAAGGAAAACACTGTATGTTGTATATTTTGGTTTAACACTAGGTACTATCAATATTTTTGCTGGGCTTCTGTTTGAAATTTGTTTGCTAGAATATTTTTCACTGTGATTAAACAAGAATCATTCATTATACCAGCAAGCCAAAAAATACAACTAGGTACTAGAGATGGAAAATCATGTGGGTGATAATACCGTAGTAATATGCTTAAAATTAATGTATTCAATAGAACCCAATTTCTATATTTCAACATATTTCTTTGCCAGACTAAGAATATGTGCGTGTGTGTGTGACTACTTCCAACTGTGAGTACCATTATTTCATGTATGGTGCAGTTCTTCAGTGCCAATGTAATTGTCATTATTATTGTTACAACGTCAATACAAAACCCACGTGTTTATAGAAGTGATCGAATACATACGTGTCGTTCACTTTCTCTGAATCTATACAATGGATAAGCGAAATTATTTTATTATCATTTGACAGAAAAATATTGATTGATTTGATCGATTCATGACTGGTAAGGTCATGTATTTTAAGGAAAGGTTTTACATACTGCTCGAAGGCTTCAGTCATCAAACGTCTGATATCCATTAACGAAATTAATACATTATTCAAATATTTGGATGAATAATACATTAAAATAGTATTCACAATCGTTGTTACCATAATCAGCCCATTGAGTAAGCAATTCGTGTAGTTATTGATTGTTTTCTCACTAATTCCACTCTTCTAGGCCAAAATGGTCAACAAGACTAAGGAATGTGGATGCCGCACTGCCATTCCACAAATTGAAATAATATAAAAAAATTCACCATTTGAATACGGTATTTTCGTTATGACGATTGAAGTAATCACGGAAACATGACTCAGTTTATCGATATATGAAGTGAATTTTTTGATTGGTTCTTTCACTTATAAAAAGAAGCTTCCCCTTCAAAAATATTCTATTCAATGCAAGTGAAGAATGATGGAACAGAGGTACACATAAGCAGAAAATTAAGTGAATACATTTTTCATGTGATCTTGAAATAAATGTTCCAGAAGTTTCAGAAAGAGTTTATATATGGTTCAGAAACATTGCGGCTTTAGTCGCTTCTCCCAGAACACCCTGCATACAAAAGGTAACCACCAAAAGAATAGGAGAATATTGTTATATAATATTCAACATAGGATTAACGCCTTACATCGCAACTGAAAAGTCAAGAACAATATTAATCGATTAAATTCGATCAATATTAAACTCATACTTCGGATCAAATCTCTTCAACGTTCAAAGGTTTTGCAAGGAAGTTATATAATCAACTGCATCCATAGATAGCTACTTCGCCCTATCGAAGCTCATAAGTATAGATAGGAAATAGCTCTGAATGATCAATCAATAAAAAGAAACATATTCTTTGCTTTTCAGCTTTTACATTATAATTTTCCTAAACTATATATGCAAGGCTATTCACAAGGGGAAATATGCAAGAAATAATTGTTTAGATTATAATGAATAACAGAGGCATTCTAGGAACCTTTACTTAGATCTGGCGCTAGTTTCGGGTATAAACCGAAACAAAACGCCATCTCTGAGGATCCTTGCGAATCATCAGTATAAAATGCAATCGTGGGCTGATTTCCGAATATACACTCACCGGAAAAATAATCGATCCATTCGAAAAATCGATGTCTTCTAGCAGGCCAGTTGAATTCTTTGATATCAACCTCTGCTAAATACTCCCTGGCAATCCTAGCCACATGCGGTTGATGCGGTCGGCCATTATTAAGCAATAGCACAGAATCGTATACAACGGCGCATACGGAACAACATATCACGCTAAAACTTCTCTTGTTTCATGTTTACACTCAGTTTTCAGTTTATTTTCATAACGTTCGGATACAAGGTTAAATCTGTGAATGTACTTTCATAGCCATAGAGCAATTGGGGTGTTTAATGTTGCTCTGAAAACCATATATCTTTAACAAAAATTAAGCTATTGTTATAAATGAAGAATTAATTGTGAAAAACAGATTTGTATTGGTGATTAAATAAAAAAACACATTGTGGAACAACTAGAACAAACCAGGGGTGGTTCTAAAGTTAGGGTAAAAAACCAGATTTTGTTTCACCCTGTCTAAAATGACGTACCTACGCCGAGTTTTCTTGAAATTCAAAACTGGTGATTCAAGATGAAAGTAACTACATTTAAAAAAAATTCAATCGAATCGGATTTGAAATAACATATTCATGAATAAACAAGCTTCATCGATTTTTTGAGTGTTTCGATTATTTTGCCGTTGAGTGTATATTATATTGCTGTCTCTTAGACCAAACAAAAAATAAGAATCTTCCCATTATCATCATTAATTCCAATTTTAACGATAGTCTCCTTCATTTCAGGTGACGGCAATATCTACGATACCATGTGAAGAGAGCGATCCTTAAGATGTTTGGCAACACCACAGTCTCATCTAGAAGCAGCTCCAGCAGGAGTGGAAACAGCTATGAAAGGAACTCATCAATGCCATCCCTACGAATGCACAACCCCCTCTCTCCGAAAACCTCCTTCAACCCTCTATTCAGACACTCGGATCAGCTGACCAGTTTCGATGCCTCCAACTTCGTTCTTCAGGATGAAAAATGCAAAAGGTTGGAGAAGAAGCGCACCTACCTCAGGAGGTACAACTCCCACGAGTCGAGCTATAGCTTCGACATAGTGAAGGTCGACTCGCAAGACAATACTCCTGACTCGACGAAGAGCAGGGTTGGCAGCATAGAAGAATCACATTCTTCTTCTGCTGACAGAAGAAACGACAAGGAGTTTGGTGCAAGAGATTTTTTAGAAAGGTACTCTCTGCCCCGAGTAGTGAAGGTGGATGGGGGAGAGCCGTTGTTGTTGTACAGGGTTTTGATAGTTTTACCAAGATTCAAGCGAAGGCTGTGTTTTTCAAAAAGGGAAAGGAGAAGATTGATGAGAATTTGCTGCACTTCCCGGAGGGATATTCAGGTAAAGTTTCATATTGAACTATTATGATCTAAGAAAATAGTCATTTTCCTAACAAGTGCGGAAAGTTCGGGTATGCAGTCAAGGGCGGGAAAGACTCGCATGAATTAGTAACATAATTTTTTTATGACCGCATAAAGATTCAAAAAGCACATTGAAAATATATTTTATTTCAACATACAAAACATTCCATTAAAATCCACTATTCTTTATAAATATTAATGTTTAAAACACAATTTGTTGCATTCTGCAAATGTGTCAGAATAGCCGGTCCAGAGTAGTTAGTTGGTGGTAACTGACTGCTAAGAGTAACACTCTTAGATTGCAAAGTGCATGAAGATGACGGAGACGGCATCGGTTGCAAGTTTCCTTTACACGAAAGAATTTATTCGAGATAGTTTTCTTCCATTCTACGGAGTCCTCCAAATAAAACTCTCAGCAACAGCAGTTGACTTCCTGCCTCCAAGACTTTTTATGTTAGTTATTCCTTCGCCCGAATCTACTAGAAACGTTGCCGAGGATCGTCTAAAACTGTGACCTGTGTAACGTTCTGGGAAAGGTAGGCCTGAGTAGGTAGCGATCCTACTTCCCCGCACTAGTGCGGGAAAACTCGCTTTCCCGCACTAGTGCGAGAAAGTGACACTTTCTTGACTAAACTGAGTGCGGGAAAGTGGGTAAAAACGCACGGTCGTAGAAAAATTATATTGCCACCGAGTTATTTTATAGGGGAACTGATTATTATCATCGCTCCATTAAAATCTATAATTACGTGACCATTATTTTTTCATTGGAGCTAGACATTTTTGGGAAAAGCAATGCAATAAATTTAATAACCACTAATGATGAATAAAAAATTATAAAAAATTAAGAAAAAACCCAGGAGCTTTCGAGCGCTCGTTCATTGTTGAAGCAATAAGACTATTGCCTCTAAATTCTTTATGGGACTTGATTTGATAACAAATATGTAAATGCAGAATCTCAGCACAATCGGTATTATATTTGGAAATTATTCATAAAACGAAATATGTACATATGTAAAAGATAAATAATTGAAAAAAATTGATTCCCTGATTCTGATGACGCGATTCTCTTGAAATTTTGCACGAACATTCATTATATCAGTCTTGATTCCAAAATAAATTTCACTCGAATCGCATATCCTGTTATCGAGATATTTAGATTCTTCTTTTCAATATTCCAATTGAATTTTCTATGGTTCAGTTAACACTATGGTCACAGAATTTTGCGTGAAAATTTAGTACATCAGTCTTCATTCAGAGAAATATCACTCGAATCGGATATCATGTAATGAAAATATAAAGATTCTTCTTTTCAATATTAGAATTGAATGGAAATACATATGAAGTTTCTTCCTTTCAATATTCCAATGGATTTTCTATGGTTCTGTGTACACTATGGCCACGAAATTTTGCATGAGGCCTATTATGAGCATCTTGCGTGTGGTCACAATATTTCATTTCGATTAGTTTCGTTGTCTGAGATATTGAGGAACAAAAATTTTGAATGGCCATATTTTATGGACGATTTAGCTGGTTGACAAATTTAACCCAGGCATTTGGAAACCGAACTCACCCTGAAAATCTCAAGTCTCTAGAACAATCCCTTTGAAAGTTATCGTGCTAACCGACGGACGGCCCCACGAACATTATTGAGTTTGACCACGGATTCTTCATCAGGGAGTCGAACTCTATCGTTTGAGACCATTTTCGACTCAAAATTCGAAAATTATAGACATTCGGGCAAAACGATATAGCACTCGTTTAAGTGGAACGAGCGCTCAAAAACGAGAAAAACTAAGGTCAAGGACGAATGTAATAAATAAGAACTAATTTGATTCATTATTGAGAAAAACAAGTTTATTTTAAACTGAAGGAAACAAATCAAATCAAATGAAAACCACTTGGGTATGAGAATGAATGAAACAAATAACAATCATCAAGCCCGGTTGACCTTAGTAACTTAATTACCAAAGTACCTAAATGGTATAGTTCACTAGCATACTTGTTTACGGAAATACTCTACTCTACTCATTTCAGTAGAGTAACTTAAAAAATAAAAAAAATAGACCCCCTAAATTTCCTTTCATAATGTCCTGTTAAACTTTGTTGCATATGTTTCGGGACGATCTTTGAAGTACTGGAAGATGAATCTCACAATATAAAATATTCAACATTTTGAACAATAATTTGTCATTGACTCTTCTTGACAACGAACTTTAATAACCACAGTCTGACCTCTGAAGTGCCTAGAATCGTCTTCTTCTGTGATTTCCAAACCAGCAGATTTTCTACGAAATCGCTATGGGAGAGAATGGTCATCCACCATAAAATTATATGAATTCGAATTGATATAAAGTTATTTACAATATTTAATTTCATTTGATCTGTAAAATACAATATCTCAATGTTAGGCATAATAGTAAGTTCAATATTGTTTCGATTAGAAAACGTTTGTATGCAAAATCATATCAAATGAGTCCTTATATCAAAAAAAAGAACATGGATATAAACAGAGACAAAAATGAGGAAAAAATGTTTATATTCTCCTTCTGCTGGTTATTCTTATGAATTTCAAGCTATTTGCACCAGTTTACCTAAATGGGCGCTGCAGTTTTATCGGTGTTCATTTACTCCAGAAAAATGCCAAAATAGCAAAAATTTAGGGGGGCTTGGGCCCCTTCGTAGCATCGCCACTATCGAGATATGATAGAGAAGAGACGCTATGACGTACAATTGAGTAAGGAAAAAAAGTACCACTGGGCGGGGCTAAGTCGGGGACCAATATGGCGGAAAGTTCAGGGTTGAATTAAATTGCTAGTTTTTTTCTGTTTACAAATTTCACACAAAAAATACGATGTGTTGGGTCTGTAGGAATCCTGTTCAAATAAGGTCAATTGAATATCAAATGAACAATTTTTTCTCAAGCGATAATATACACATTTAAAAATATATAATTATCAGACAGACATGCAGAAATTTCGAATGCGGGTGTGTTCAGTACTCATCCCTATATAGTCCGTTCACGAAAGTTTGAGCCGTCGGTTGGCCATGACAATTTGGCCTATTCCACTGTGTTTATTAAAATTTAGGTTAGAATAGAATTCTCTGATAACTCGCAAGCTCGTCGGACGAGGCCGGGTACATTCGGCAACGAACTATACCT
The DNA here is from genome assembly GCA_013421045.1 of Propylea japonica. Lineage (NCBI taxonomy): Eukaryota > Metazoa > Arthropoda > Insecta > Coleoptera > Coccinellidae > Propylea > Propylea japonica. The sequence continues at coordinate 52,066,734 of CM024241.1, read as the reverse complement.
GTGATATGTTTTTCCTCCAATTTCTTCTTATCTCCCTCTTCTCTGCTTGAAGAAACCCTTACAGTGCACGATACTATTTTATTGTATATTTTCAAGCAGAAAAAATCACAATGTAACTAGAAACAGGCGCAAGAATCACAATTCCTCCAGAAAATTCAACGATTGTCAAATTTGACGTTAGGTGGTAGTAATATGGCGCATCTGATACCATGTTTATTTCAATGATGGCAACTCTATACTATCCAATCTCTATGTAGCAAACAGAATCTGTCGTTAAAATCCTATCTCTATGATCGCCACTGATCAAAATATGAGTATGTTACTCAAAATCGTTCAGTTTCAATAGTTAAATTCGCTGCATAGAGGTAGATAGATCACCCTATCATTTCAAGCTTATCATTCATCAATGTAATATGAAGATAGTAGTGTTACTGACCATCAAATTGCCACATAAAACATGGCATTCATAATCGTGACTGTATTCTCTCAGAGGCGCCCCATTTACAAATCAATTATAAAAACCAACACCCTAAATTCTACTAATTTCAAAACGATCCATCTCACTGGTACACTTTCATAATTGATTATTCTCGTGCACTAAACACTATCTAATTAAAACATATAAACCATTCAATTATATATTGATAAAATAATCGCCTGTATTGATAAAATAATATATCATAGCTATCGTTTATCAAATCTCAACTTTAATACATCAAAATATAATGAAATCGTCATTTTAGCAACGCCCATGAACTGATCGCTATCTGATGGAGTAGCCAGTTGTTTCTTTGGATTATGTAACAGCACTTTCCCATGTGCCATTATGATTTCAAATTATGAACACGTGGGTTTGTCAATAGCATCCGACAGACTCTGACACCCTCTTGGTCTAGGTATGGTTAAAGAGTTAACATACGACCTTGCGCAGGTAGTATCTATATCATAAAATGCTAAATCATTCGGGTTTATAGTTATCATTTTTTTCTATCGCGATGATTTGCGAGTTGCTTGTAAATCAGTTTTATATGTAGCTGAACACGGCAGAGAGGAACGCTTTATGGTAACAAAAATCATGTTGACTTATGTGACATTTAGGCGTTTCGAATTCATGGTTATTGCTCTTTGTTTAACCTCTGAATTTGATGTGTTCAGAGTATAAATGATGATGCTCAACAAAGTTGAATATAGCTTCGTTGAAGTCTCTTGTGAATCATACAGGCTCTTTCATTTTGTGATAGTTATTTAAACAACTAGTTTGTTAATCTCTAGAATAATGAACGAGTTGATAATAAGATTTTTCCGCTGACCGCATCATGAATTGAGAGTAAATTCTTTATTGAAATACATTTTATTTGACACAAGTAATACATTCAAGATAATAGCGGATCCTCAAAAATTTGAATATACAGTGTGTTTGGTCATGACTTAGCGATAATTTAAGGGCATCAAATATACCTAATATTATCGACAAAATACACCCACATTGCTAAGTTTACCCCCTTAGTTTTGGAGTAGCCCCCATTTTAAATTTACTTTTTATTTTCGTTGATGCTTCCAAATAATGTCGATTTCTTTGGACATAAAGGTGAAAAGATGTGAAAAAAATGTTTTTTGAAAGATGATACTACAACCTTCCATTCCAGTAAAACAATATGAAAACATTTAACTTGAAAATGCCAAAAAAAATTCTTCAAAAAAATTTCACTAAAAAATGTACCGATTTTCTTGGTAAATCCGCAATAGTACAAGAACTAGCAAGCACACTGAAGTATAATTTTCTTTCAATTATTTAACACGCAAAGATATTAGCACCTACATCATTTCTCTAAGCTACATAATTTGAGAGTTATTGCTGTTCGAACATGACCACTACGCGAGCGCCCCAAACTTTTTTTGTTGCTACGTATGAACAGGTTGGGAAATATTGTTGTTGTAGTGGTGAGTGAGCAGGACAAAAACTTTTGTTTTGTAGTCACCATATGTAGGCATTATATTTTATTTTATCAATTTTCATAAAGGTCATGTGCGAACAGCAATTACTTTCTAATTATGAAACTTACAGAAATAATGTTAGTATCGTTTTGTAGCTAATATCCTAGCTTGTTAGCTCATTGAAAAAAAATTATATTTCAATGAGCTAGTTCTTGTACTATTGCAGATTTACTAAGAAAATCAGTACATTTTTTACTAAAATTTTTTGAAGTTTGAATGTTTTCATATTATTGCACTTACATCTGTAGGACCTTTAGGTCCAAAGAAATCGATATTATTTGAAAGGGTCAACTACAATAAAAAAGGAAATTTAAAATGGGGGCTACTCCAAAACTGAGGCGGTAAACTCCCCAATGTGGGTGTTTTTGTCGATAAAATTAGGTATATTTGATGACCTAAAAATATCAAGTCATGACCAAACACACTGTATACGTAGTATACCTGTTGTTTCAAAATGATAAGTGTTCTGATGGGTTTAAGGTACGAATGACAACAGTTTCGACAAGTTTATTTCCATCATCAGGGCTAACTTTGGTTTTTCAAGTCTAATTAGTAAAATATTAGAAAATGAACGGTAATTATCAAGCATGGAACCCTTTTTTACAAATACATAAAACGACAAACTGATATGCATATTGGTTTTTGTCATTCAGACCATAAACCCAATGAACACTTGTCATAATAGAGGGTGTCACTTAATAAATACCACAAAATATTAAAAAAGATTTTCGAGAAAATTTAGGGGACCCTCATTTTTTATTTTCATGAAATTGACCTCCATTTAAGAGGTACAGACCTCTTAATTTGACCTTCATGAATCGTTTTATGTTAATGTCTCAGGAAATTCTTGCGTATTAGGTACATAACAAATTTTATACACGGGGTTTTCGGAAATATGGTTATTGTGACAGTGTTTCCATTTCTGGCATGATTTCCACCTCAGAAAATTTTCCTTGGGCTACCTGGTTTTTGGAAGCCGAAAACCTTAAAAGCGTATTCTCATTTTTCAGAATTTGTCATTTCATACAAAAGCCCAGATTGTTTTTAAATTTTTGGTCAGTTGAATTTTTTTCGTTCAATGAGTCGTTGTCGAGAAAATCGGCATAATGTAATATGATAATATATTCTGATATTGCATGATTATTATGAGTTGGATCAGGCTTCCGAATCTTCCTGAAGTAATGTTCTTGATACTAGGTAAACATAGATTTTGAATCTGTGGCTCCTACGATCGACTCCAAATCCTGATACGCAAGATTTTACACTTCGTCCTTTAACTTATAAACACAATTTTACAGAAGAAAAACATGAGAAAGGAAATTTACAAACAAGCTGGGCTTTCTTATGAATTTGGAGAAATAAAAGTACGCTTACAATGCTTACATAGTTTTCGGACACCAAAGACAAGAGAACCCAAGGAAAAGTATCTTGGGCGCCATGCCAAAAAAGTAACACAGCAGATTCATCATGTTTCAGAACCCTCGTTTACAAAATTTATTATGTGAAAGGCATCAAAATTCTGAGATTTGGACATGAAACAATTCTCAGAGGCCAAATTCTTAAGGCCGGTAACTCCGAAAAATTAAAAATATAGGTCCCCTGAAGTTTCTCGAAGAATACCCTGTTAAATTTTGTTGCATATTTTTCGGGACAGCCTCTGTAAAGATCCATATTCGATCTTGTCAACATTTATGTAACTGCCAATACCATATATTTCATCAGTAAAAAATATGAAAATCGAAATGTGTATTTTGCTCCTATAAGGTGAAGGGACAACTCCTATTCGAAACATACTTGATGAGGTTTTATAATTTCACACGCGCGCCTCTACGCGTTGAAATGCGTATACTTTAATTTTCACTTTCTCCTCCTCCAACAGAATATCAAGTAGGATACTTTTGTTCTTATCATTATGGTTTTTTATCAGGTTTAACCTAAATAAAACGTTCTCATTATATTGTCCAATATTCAGGTCAAGCGTTCAGTAAATGTGCGAAGAGCGATTATAATAAAATATTTTAATGAAATGCAACAAATGGTGTTGCATCATTTCCAAACCTGAAAGAATAGCAATATATGTAAATAATATACCTGGTGCCTGTATTGTTTTAAATGCTTAAAATTTCAATAATTTCAAACTTCTATAGTGAAGAGAATTCGATGAAGGTAGCACAAAACTATAAAGAACTTATAAATTCCTACTTCTTTATACAGTCAGATCAAAATAGTGAACCTACACCATTAATTCACAAAAGGGTTATTCAATAAATGGAACATTGGTGTTGTTGACTTTTTCGCCTCAACAATGAAACATTTCTTATTACAATGGCTCAAAGTGATACGAATTTTTTCTGCCTACGCCAATTTTCATGTGCAGTTAAAAAAATCAAGAAAACCCTGACATGAGGTCAGTTGCTTTTGTGCGTTTATTCATACTGGGAGAGTTTGAATTTTCTAAGAGCTATCAGTTTAATTCAATTTTTAAACCCTTTCAAAATATTAAATCCTATTTTTTTGAAGTCGTTCCTCGTTCCTTCCGGAAGTTATTCGAGGTTTGATCAGAAAAATTCGGTTCATGAATGAATTTTTGCGATTGGTAACTCTCAGAATATTCCATTTTGAATAATATTTCTTCCACTTTGGACAGGGGTACAGAAGTTGTCGATTTTTATGATGTCGTTTACGATAGGACAATATGATATTAGGCATTAGCATTGGATGATGTCAACGATATAAAAGTTATAATACTTAATGAACGAGTGTTTTACTTATGGCTGCTTCTCTGTTGATACAAGTTTTTTTGTTTTCTTTCTTCTGATCTGATATCCTAAAATTGCATTTAAAAAAATGAAACTTGTTGCAACTTATTTCGATGATGTTTTCAGTGTTCACACGTGCGCAGGATTAGCATAAAACTGAATGAATTTTTCGTTAATTGATATATTAGTCGAAAGTTTAAAAAAAATTAAGAAAAATCTGAGCAGATGCTTTTGAGCGCTCGTTCATTGGTGGAGCAATGAATCTGTTACCTCAAAACTGTGCATAGGACTTAAGATTGATACTGAATAAATAAATGCGAAATCACTATCGGAATAATATTCTGGAAATTATTCAAAACTTGAAATATGTGAAAACTCGACAATTAAAATAATTGAATTCTATGGTTCTGATGATGCGATCCTCTTAAAAGTTTGCTGGAACATTCAGAATATCAATCTTCATTCACACAATAAATTTCACTAGAATCGGATATCTTGGTATGAAAATATGAAGATTCTTCTTCTCAATTTTCCAATTGAATTTTCTATGCTTCTGTTGACACTATGGCCACAAAATTGCATGAGGCTTATTATAAGAAACTTGCATGTGGCCGCGAAATTTCATTTCGATTGGTTTTGTTTTGTCTGAGATATTGAGGAATAAAAATTTTGAATGGTCATTTTTTATGGAACACCCTGTACGATTTGATTGGTTAACGAACTCAACCGAGGCATTTGGTAACTGAACTCACCCTGAAAATTTCAAGTCTCTAGGACAATCCTCCCGAAAGTTATTTAGCTAACGGCCGGACAGACGGCCCCACGGACAGAATTGAATTTGACCACGAATTCGTCATCAGGGAGTAGAACACTATCGTTTGAGACCATTTCCTGCTCAAAATTCAAAAATAACAGACATTTGGGCAAACAATATAGCACTCGTTTAAGTAGAACGAGCGCTCAAAAAAATTCATTACCTATATCTAGAAAAGCAACCTTCTAACAAAATTTGCTTTTGTATTTCAAGATCATGTTCTGAGTTGTATCTCCCAGATGCTAATGTACCACTCTGCCCTTGGGTAGGCGATACACCAATTTCATTCTGTAGAATAAAAATTATCGACTACCTTTTTTGCCTGCAGCTGTTATAGGCACTACTTAGTACACGCGATTCTTAATTAGCCTACACTTATTGTTTCTCGGATCTAGGAAGGTGAACAAGATTGCTGATTGCTTATTAGATTCCAAATAGAACCCAATAAGGCAGGTACCAGTCTTTGTTTGAATAGGGTTTTCTAGACGATACAAAGCTAATTTGCGATTTTTTTACATTTCACCTTCGGTCGATTTCAGTAAGGTATAAATATTTTCTGTTCGAATAATGAGATGAAAAGCGTTGCGGAATATGCAATAACAGCTCTGATGAGTTATTTTTTGCCTTCGGTGATTCTTTATCTATTTATTTCAAAAATAAGGTTACGAAAAGTTGGAGAAAAGCCCTGAGTAGGAGCTTTTGAGCTCTCGTTCATTGGTGGAGCAATAAGACTATCACCTCGAAATTTTTTATGGGACTTGAGATTTAATAACAAATATGTAAATGCAGAATCTCAGTACAATCGAAATTGTATTTTGGAAATTATTGAGATAATGAAATACATACAGGTGTTTCATCATAAACTGGACAAACATATACATTCGTGTAGAGGATATCCGGAGAATCATTTTAGCCTCATACAATATATCCCGTTTTCGAAGCATACGCGAAATACGAGGGTGTAAAACGTCATTTGAGTAAGATTCTTATGAGTGCGGTCAGTTATGTATAACACTCAAAGTAAAGGTTTTTGGTCTAATCTCAGTATTTTTGGATACTCTATTCTGAAAAGTTGACGAATTTTACAAAATGACGGAAAACCTGCAATGTTCTTAATTTTTTTTCGGTTGTCAAATTAAATTTTATTTTCTGAATGAACAAAATTTTTTTGAAGAAAATTTTTCACAAATCGAACACAATTTTTTTTACATGTCTACAGCGATAAAAAAATTTCACCCGAAATGGATGAAATTTTGTGCAGTTGTACTTCTTGAATTATCAATCACGAATATGAAAATAGAATTGTAAATTTCGTTACTACAGCCCTTTCAATGTTTCGTTCAGACCTCTGAAATAATAAAAAAAAATGTTTTGAATTCTAGAGTCAAAATAATTAAATAATTGATATGTCCAAACATTTTAGATGAATTTATAAAAAAAAATTCTGTCAAACTTAGTTGGAATTCGAACCGACGTTTGATAGGGAAACGAGGATATTAATATTCGCTGCCAAGCAACAGTAGTTCGTAGTTCATAGAGTTTGACTACTGGCTTGATTATATTCAGTGAAATTCAAATACCAGTCAAACTCTATTACCGTTACCTGGCAACGAATATTAATATCCTTAGAACAGTCTCATTTCCCTGTTTAATAACTTCGTTGGGTTCGAGTCCCAGCTAAGTTTCACTAAAGTTTTTTTTAAATTCATCTAGAATGTTTGGACATACCAATAATAATTCAATTATTCTGACTCTAGAACTCAAAACAATTTTTTTTTATAATTTCAGAGGTCTGAACGAAACATTTGAATGGCTGTAGTAACGAAACCGTTTGATATTTTACAATTCTATTTTCATATTCGTGATTGATAATTAAAGAAGTACAAATGTACAAAATTTCATACATTTCGGGTTGATTTTTTTATCGCTGCTCAAGGCTTTTCTTAAATTTTTGATTGATAGGATGGTTTGAAGTTTCATGAATCGTGTATTCTGTATGTGTTGGTTTATGGAATATGCTGAAGTTATGTAAATTATTCTGTTTGGAAATTGAATGATCAAGAAGATCACTGCTACTGCAATCCATCCAGCAATTGAATTCACTTCCGAAGAAGAAAAAACAATTGCATAAATTTTCTTGACCTTTCAATTTCAAAATCATATAATTCACATAATTTTAGCATATTCCATAAACCAACACATACAGATTCCACGATCCATAAAAATTGCTGCATTTATAGCCAGTGAGATCTTGCAGTTTTTCATCAATAAATGATTCCACCATTAAATTCAAATATCTCAGGCGGAACCCATAATTAATATTGCATTAACACAGCATATTACTCCAAACTATGAGATTGCCACTTCACAAAGTCATGCTCATAACAGAATAAGATTAAAATACCTAGCTACCTAATTTCCTAGAACATTTCAGCTAATTGAATAGTAAAATGGGTAGCTCAGATCCCTATGAGAAATTTACAAGGTCGAAGATCGAGTTACCGCTATTGGTTACCACCTTCATTAGAGCAATACTGAACATTTAATGGCCATTTAATTGATGCTGAATTTAACAACAATTTTATGGAATAGGTGTTATTCATTTTAACAGTTATGGAAAATAGAAAAAGCATAGAGCTCGGCCCTTGAATACCAAACTCATTAGGCATAAACTGAACTTGGTATCATTATTTCAGATTTGATATTCAAAAATGTAACCATACCGGGTTTTTCAGAAAAAGGTGCACAAAATTTGGGAACTTCATCCTTAGAAGATTTTATGTCATAAAGTTCCTATGAACTAGGGGTCTCTGATGAATTTTTTCTACTCCCCACATGATACTTGTTTGATTTTTGGTAGGTAATGAGTACGTATCTAAACACAATTTTCAAATCAAAATTATTATTAATTTTCACCAGGGGCGTCTGTACAGTTTTCTGTCCGAATGAATTCGGAGAAAAACGCTAATGCTTCCTTAAAATTTATAGTTTATTAATCAACTAGGTTATACAAGGCAGCGAATAATGGTCAAGATATTTTAAAAGCGTTTAGCGTTAATAGTTCGAGACCATTAGTCGCTACATTAATAACCGAGTTAATTACAAGATTTTTCCGACGACCTTATATGAATTGTGTTCAAATTCTTGCACTAGACATACCTACATTGACATAAGATAATTTCTATCTTTCTATGTTCCAGTAGACTTTTGACATTACTCGTATTGCTTCTGAATGCTTTGTGTTCTATTGCTTGTGGAAATTGCACATTGAAATAGAATAAATTGAACATTAAAATAGGTCATCAACATGCACCTTCGTAGGGAATCATTCAGTAATAGCTCGTTGGGGATATCTTGATATCTACTTAAACGAGTGCTATATCGTTTTGCAAAAATGTCTGTAATTTTCGAATTTTGAGCCGAATGGTCTAATACGATAAGGTTTGACTCCCTGATGACGAATTCGTGGTCAAATTCAATTCTGTCCGTGGGGCCGTCCGGCCGTCCGTAACTTTCGAAAGGATTGTCCTAGGAACTTGAAATTTTCAGGATGAGTTTGGGGGTCCGAAATGGCTCGGTTAAGTTCATCAACCAGCCAAATCGTACAGAGTGTTCAATAAAATATGGCCATCAAAATTTTTTGTCCTCAATATCTCAGAAGAAACGGAACCAATCGATTTGAAATGTTACAGCCAAATGCAATATGTTCATAACAATCCTCATGAAAAATTTTGAGGTCATAGTGTGAACAGAACCATAGAAAATTTAGTTTGAATATTGAAAGAAGAATCTGTATATTTCCACAACAGGATATCCGACTCGAATGAAATTTCTTCTGTGAATGGAACTGATTTACTGAATTTTCATGCAAATTTTGAGGCCTTAGTGTCAACAGAACCATAAAAAATTCAATTGAAATATTGAAAGAAGAATCTTTATATTTCTATTACAGAAAATTCGATTCAGGTGAAACTCATTTTGTGAATAAAAACTGATATACTGATGTTCATGCAAAATTTCAAGAGGATCGCATCATCAGGACTAAAGAATTTATTTTTTTCAATTATACAGGGTGAATCCTGTTGAACTGTACATACTTCACACAGAGATAGAGGACACTTTGCTGGTTTCAAAAAGACCCCACATGAAGGTCTTAAACGATTCGTTTGAATTATACCGGGTGATTTCCAGTTTTGGGTCATATTTCAAAATGCTCTATTGGAGGAACGAATAATTACAAATTCATCAAATTTGGTACGTAGGAGGACTATATTAATCTCCATACAGCTGAGAATTTATGAAAAAAAACACCCTGTAGATGAAAAAGTCAATAAACCTGTCATGACAGTTCAAACTACACTGAAAAACTCTTCAATGAAGAGTAATAAAATCACGTGGCACACCTACAAATTTAGAGAAAAAAAATATTGAATATGCGTACTCGGAGATACATTTTTGGATGGCCTAATTCACATGGAAAACCTTACCCAAATGTATCAAAAGTTGAAGACAGGAAAATATTATCAGTTTAAATACTCTCATATTCAAATTTCCAATATTCAGGTAATTTTCGTCAGTTTCCAGGACCGGACTCTATTTTTCTGATATTATCGGAATTTATAAAGAAAATTACCCTGTAGATGAAAAAGTCAATAAACCTGTCATGGAAGTTCAAATTTCACTAAATACTCTTCAATAAAGAGTAATAAAATCACGTGACACACCTACAGATTCAGAGAAAAAAAATTGAATATGGGTACGCGGAGATAATTTTTTTTGTACGGCCTAATTTACAAAAAAACATACCCAAATGTTTCAAAAGTTGAATATTAATGGTTAAGATCTTCTACGCATTCAAGTATTCCAATATTCAGGGACGTTCTCCCATTTCAGATTGGGTTTATCAATAGATGATAGGTCGAAAGATTGGCCCTGAATATGTAACACCCCCAAAAACTGTTACGGGAGACGGAACAACATTAAATAACCTACAAGAAATTTTCATGAAATCGCGAGACACAAATAAATTTTAAAAAATTGAATACTTAATCGTACTCAGAGATAATTTTTTGGTGGGGGGCTGAAGTTTAGTAGAAGAACTGTACCGAAATGCATGAAAAGTCGAATATTATCAGGTTATATCCACTCCCCATGAAAGTATTCCATAATCCCTAGATTTCGGTATAGTTCTCCTACTAAACTAAACTAAACAGCCGCCCAAAAAAAATATCTCTGAGTACGATTATTCAATTTTTTTTTAAATCTATTGTGTCTCGCGATTTCATGAAAATTTCTTGTAGGTTATTTAAAGTTGCTCCGTCTCCCGTAACAGTTTTTTGGGGTGTTCCATATTCAGGGCGAATCTTTCGACCTATCATCTATGATAACCCAATCTGAAATGGGAGTCCGTCCCTGAATATTGGAATACTTGAATGCGTAGAAGATAATAGTTAACCATTAATATTCAAATTTTCATACATTTGGGTATGTTTTTTTTGTGAATTAGGCCGTACAAAAAAAAATTATCTCCGCGTACCCATATTCAATTTTTTTTCTCTGAATCTGTAGGTGTGTCACGTGATTTTATTACTCTTTATTGAAGAGTATTTAGTGAAATTTGAACTGCCATGACAGGTTTATTGACTTTTTCATCTACAGGGTGATTTTCTTTATAAATTCCGATAATATCAGAAAATAGAGTCCGGTCCCGGAAACTGACAAAAATTACCTGAATATTGGAATATCTGAATATCGAGAGGATTTAAACTGATAATATTCTCCTGTCTTCAACTTTTGATACATTGGGTATGGTTGTCCATGTGAATTAGACCGTCCAAAAAATTTATCTCCGAGTACGCATATTCAATATTTTTTTTCTCTAAATTGTAGGTGTGCCACGTGATTTTATTACTCTTCATTGAAGAGTTTTCAGTGTAGTTTGTACTGCCATGACAGGTTATTGACTTTTTCATCTACAGGGTGTTTTTTTCATAAATTCCGATAATATCAGAAAATAGAGTCCGGTCCTGGAAACTGATAATCTGTTAACTCAGCTGTAGGAGATATATTCCTCCTACGTACCAAATTTGATGAATTTTTGATTATTCGTTCGTCCAATAGAGCATTTTGAAAATATGACCCAAAACTGGAAATCACCCTGTATAATCCAAACGAATCGTTTGAGACCTTTCATGTGGGGTCTTTTTGAAACAGCAATGTGTCCTCTATCTCTGTGTGAAGTACATATGTACAGTTCAACAGGATTCACCCTGTATATTCTTTAATATTTATAATATTTTAAAAATATTTCATTTTCTGAATAATTTCCAGAATAAAATTGTGATTGAGCTGAGGTCCCATATTAAATTTTGAGGTTATAGTCTTATTGCCCCACCAATGAACAGGCGCCCAAAAGAACTTGCTCAGAGCTCTTCTTAATTTTTCATTTCATTTCTTGCTATAGAATAGAAATTCTGACTTACCCTTGACATTCATCTTTTTTTTGGAAATAAAGACAATATTATTATTGATCCATTCAATAAGTTTTATCTGTTTTGAAAATGGCATTTAATCAAAAACAAATAATAGATACATTTAATTCTCCTTTACCTATCTGCCTCATCCTGCATAAAGCCAAGAGTATGAAACAAATATTTTCTATCACATTATGCATTTGTTATAGAGGAAAATATTCTTTTATTTCCAAAACAATAGGAACGAATACTTTTGACGATGTGTGTAGTTTAGAAATTATTCAAATTTCATGGGTGACAGTTGAAAAAGACAGATCAATTCACATGACCTTTGTGACAACGTCTTAAGGAAGAAGATCCGCTTGATACCATAACCTTTTATGCAACTACGACCTCTGTTCTTCGTCTTCGTGAATATTATGGTAGGTCTGCCTGTTTCTACGATCTAATCATCAGAAAAAATCTGTTGCAACCTTGCATTTTTCTAGACTAGGTGAATTCCCACGAATTAAATGTTAACCGAGAAAAATGAACAAACGAAATGTGTAATATGAATTGAGTGTGTGAATTATGTCTCAATAATATGTTAATATCTTCTTTCGCTATGACCAGAATATGCGAATGACAAGATCCAAATGGACGAAACCTTACTCAATCCTATTAATTTTTCGCAAGTAAAATAACCTTACACCAGCGTGAAATGATAGATCTCATGTGGGAAAATCGGAAACAATACCGCTAAGTTGCAATACTAAATTGCACTTTTCGAGAAAAAACTCGAGGTTTCAATTTTTCCCACAATTACATGGGAAAACTCGCTATTCCGTACGAAAGAGATCTAAGCTTTAGATAAGGAAGAGTGGCGTGCAATGCGAGAATAATTGGAGCGCGGAAGAGGTTAGCTTGATGAAAACGAGAAATTTCCCGACCGGCAAAGGCTTTGAATGTTGATGAATTCGACATCATGAAAATAATGAGTTGACTACGATTATATCTGATGGCAAGATTGAGTAAATCGTTTGTTTTGAGAGCTTCTGTTGAAGATGGGATTCGAAGTGAAGTATATAGGGTGAGGCTTGCTGATTTAGAGATTCAATTGAACAAAAACTAAAGATGATATCTGGCAATGGTTTTCATTATTGTCAATATGATTTCGGAAATATTGGACAACTTAACCAACCAAGCATTTCGGTGGGTATGTTTGCTATAGCAAAACGAATGTTTTTTTTCAAGAAGCCCATTCGGCGATCGTTATAAACGTGTTATTTTAGAAAACACCATAATAAATCGCAGGGGGCTCAATCGAGCCATCGACCCCAGAGCACTTCATGAGCGTTCACAACGTATCACTATTTGGTGTGTACTATTGCGAGTTGAGATGAGTGGTCCATATTTTTTGAATAAAACGAACGGACAGTTTCAGTTACCCTTATGTCCACATGAGTCAGGAGTTATTCCTTACTGGAGTTTCCTGTGGTTTTCAGCACATTCGATTGATTTAGCCACATGCAATTTTTTATGGGTATATCTGAAATCACATGTTGATAACGATCTTACCCAGAGTCTGACCCGGTAAGCAAAGTAGTTTCCGAAAATCACGACGACGCCGACGTTTCCGAAATCGATTAACGCCGTGTCTTGACACTATCTCAATATAACTTCAAATGTTCTACTTGATGATGAAAAAATTATTTAATCGATATTTCATAGGTTTTTGTATAATTGAATTTCTAAATCAGTTCCTCTGCCCTGTCCCACCATGTATTATCTATGAATATTTTAAAGGGTTTTCCAATAAGAGGTGTTATTTTGATATTCAAAGAAAAATGCCATTTTTCAATATATGATCTGATTTTTATTTCATTATGAAGAAGAAGCTATGCCGTTAATAGTGGATAATAACATCAGGCAAATGACCACCAAGACCACGCTTACAGGACCATATTCTTTTAATGAAATTTTCCATAGCCAAATCGCAGAGTGGCTGCCCTATGTCCTCGATGCCCTCACGATTTCCATCATTGAGGTCTTGAATTGACGCTGGGCTATTGGCGTAGACCTACTCTTTCACGTGGCCCCAAAGAAAGAGTCGCAAGGTGTTAAATCACAAGATCTCGGTGGCCAATTGTGATCACCTCTTCGAGAGATAACACGGTCCGTAAACTTTTCCCGCAAAAGATCAATGATTTCGTTGCTTGTGTGGCACGTAGCGCCGTCTTATTGAAACTAAACGTTGTCCTGATCAATACTATCCAATTTGGGCAATTGAAAAATCATTAATCACCTCTCGATAGCGCAATCCATTAACCGTAACTGTTGTTCGAACACTTTCGGCTACAGCAGCAATATTCACGGCTGTTCTTGAGCGATGTAACACGGGGTTTTATTCTCACATCACTAACTTGTCCCAACAGCTAGAATTTTTCCACCAATGTGGAAAATGTTCGAGTTTTACGAACGTCTCTGCCAAATTTTCACCATTTTTATAGTGAATTTTAATAATTTCAATGCGTTCTGAAGCGTATATCGTTTCGTTTATTAATGGCGTAGTTCTACTTGTCAAATGTCAAAATAACAGCTTCAAACGTGACATCTACCGAAATAGCGGCTATTCAAAATAACACCTCTTATTGAAAAACCCTTTATACCTACCCACATAAGACGTTTTCGGATACTTACTCGGGTTAACTCGATCCCTAACCTTGGCGTTCGTTAACTACCCCGAAAATCCAACCCGTGTTCGGAAAGTACGGGGTTATTAACTCGATCACTGACCCAGGTTGATTTATCGTAACCCTACTCGACAGTAGGGTTCTGGAGGCACCGATGCGCACTGCAGTTCAATTTTGTATTTGAAAAAGCGGGAATAAGTCTTCTATCCTTTCTAAATGATTTCATATATCTATTCCCAAAAAATATGGGAAAGAGAAGAGAATTTGGCTCATTGTAAAATGAGTGGTTACTTGAGCCGAGAAAATGTGCAACAACTTCTTCATAACTTTGTATGCAGATCTTTCTGCGTAAAAGCTGAAGCCTTATTTACTTCTTCTAATATAGGTAGGGGGTACTCGAAGATAACATTGAAAAGTGAGGGCACACCAGAAATTATAAGAAATATTTTACAAGAAGCCAATAAATCCTGCAAAGCTAAAGGAAATAAGTGAAATGGAACTGAAAAAAAATAAATTCTCTACTTCTCAAGCATAGGTAGTCAAAAATGTAATTAAACATGGAAGGGCACACGAGAAATTATAAGAAAATATTCAACAGAAGCTCATAAATGCAAGCATATCTATAGTCCGTTCACGAAAGGTTGAGCCGTCGGTTGGCCATGGAAATTTGACATATTCCACTGTGTATATTACAAATTTTAGGTTATGTTCTTCATTTCCTTGTCAAATTGATACGCAATGTTGTCAAAATTGCATAGAGTTTTCTGATAACTCGCAAGCTCGTCGGACGAGACCGGGTACATTCGGCAACGTTGACTTTATTTTACTCTATGACAGTAAATACTGCCAACTTCAGATAAGTAAAGAAACGCCTACTATGTGCTCAACCTTTCGTGAACGGACTATAGAGACAATCCGAGAATAGACTGGGATCGAAAAATAAATTCATTAATTTGTTTGGTTATTTTATTGATACGACTGTCACTTCAATCCTAAAACTGATGTGTTCGTAAAACACTGAACCCGGGTCCGAGACCCGAGTAGATCCGTCACGTGACTCGATGGATCGTTAGTAACCCTGAGTAAGTTTCCGAAAACGCTATATTTGCATACATCGTTTGAAGACAAAGTGGTTTTTCCTCGATAAATTGTGTTAATGCATTTCTTTTCAAACTAAAATTTTTACGAAAATCATGAACAGTGGTTCTTTATTATCATTATATTTCTTTGAATATGTAGGTACTATTAATCGAAAGGTGCGAATTAAGGTTGACAACTTCAGTTGACAACCATTAGAAAATACTTGTGCATGTATTGTACTATTTCGAATCATTATAGCTTGATAGCTTTTCGAATGAGTTGGCTATTTAACTAGCTTAGCCTAGAAGACCCCCTCATCAGACAGAGTTTCACGCTGTCTTCCAGGAACATTACTAACAAAAAAATTGAATGAGGAGATTTCATTATCTTTGCGATGTTTTATTTGATGCAGAGTCTTAATTTTTCGGATTTTCACAAACTTATGAACCATTCATTTTAAATTAAGAATATAATTCGTAAACGCATCCATTCTAGTCGAAAATCCTCAAAACTCAATGCATTGAAAAATATAGCATTGAATGCATTGAAAAATATAGCATTGAATGCATTGAAAAATATAGCATAACAAAACTTATTGGAAAAGGTGGTTTAGATAGACTTTAATATAAGGCACTACAAAGTGATTTTGTATACTTTACGGTAAAATTATGCCACCTTCATCTCACCGTACGTGCACAGTTTTACGTACAAACAATGACACATAAATATGCCCCTAAAAATTCTTGAATTTGTTGGTGTATCCATGTATCGCTCTCAGATCAGAAGACATCGTCATAAAGTTATTCTCTCAATCAAAATGTCAATGAAATAATGGTTGATTGAATAAATTATTTCAAACCCTTGATGAAAAGGGTTTTCCAATAAGAGGTGTTTTTCGAATAGCCCGCTTTTTCGGTAGATGTCGTTTGAAGCTGTGATTTTTTAACATTTGACAAGTAGAAACTAAGCCATTAATTAAAATGGAACGATACACGCTTCAAGAACGCATTGAAATTATTAAAATTCACTATAAACATTATGAAATTTTGGCAGAGACGGTTCGTAAAACTCGAACCTTTTTGGGTCGTCGTGAAGCACCTTGTCGGAACGCAATAAAGAAATCGGTGGAAAAATTCGAGCTGTTGGGGCAAGTTAGTGTGTGAAAAATAAAACCCGTGCACGTCGCTCAAGAACAGCCGTGAATATTGCTGCTGTAGCCGAAAGTGTTGAAGAAAACCCAGGAGGTGTCCATTCCTCGTCGTTCTTTGAAATTAGGCATTCCACAGTCATTACACCGAATTTGGAATAAAGATTAGGGTCTTAAGGCTTATAAAGTTCAGTTAACACAAGAACTGCCACACAAGCAATGTAACCATTGATCTTTTGCGGGAAAAGTTTCCGGGCCGTGCAATCTCTCGAAGAGGTGATCACAATTGGCCACCGAGATCTTGTGATTCAACACCTTGCGACTTCCTTTGGGACCACGTGGAAGAGAAGGTCTACGCCAATAGCCCAGCATCGATTCAAGACCTCAAAGATGGAATTCGTGAGGCTATCGAGGAGATAGGGCAGCCACTTTGCAATTTGGTAATGGAAAATTTCATCAAAAGGATATGGTCCTGTAAGCGTGGTCGTGGTGGTTATTAGCCTGATGTTATTTTCCACTATTAATGGCATAGCTTCTTCTTTATAATGAAATAAACATCCGATCATTCATATTTAAAAATGAAATTTTTCTTTGAATATCAAAATAACACCTCTTATTGGAAAACCTTTTATTATTTCAATCAAATGGTAGCTTTCAGTTAACTTTCATCAACTAATTTATCCGTTGTTATGGAACGTTTTTAAAAAGAATTATAGTTCCTGATGTGAAAAATCTGATAGCACTTTTAACGATTGTTTACACACACTTCATAATGATACTCAAAACTCAAACAAATTGATATTTCAAAACTCGAGATGTTCAAAAAGCGTATCGATCAGATGGAATCAGGGAAGTGTGTAAAAAGAGGAAATTATAACAACTTAGTGCGATTTCTGATTACGTCCTTAAAATTTAATCTTTATTAAAATTATCTATAGTGTTTGAAACTCTTGTGGAAATTATGTTAAGGTCATACGGTACAGGCCATTACTTTCAGACTGCAAAAATTGCATATTCGATCCGAAATGGGCGATGTCGACAAGTAATAATGCACAAGACAATTTATTTTGTATTAGTTGATTATTGTAAATGGTATACAATAACAACAGAGTTGAGCACGGCGTGAGCCATTGAACATTTTGGAACGTGTAGGTAGCTTGCAATTTTTCTAATTGATTGTATTACGAAAGTAAATGAATATAATGGATATTTGCTCAGAAAGCAACAGTGCAGGATTAGGTGCATTGTAAATGTTGAATATATTTGGTGTTCTAAAAGTTATATGACTGATTACTGCTGATTTGCTCGTTTTCATCATCTTTTGTATTAACGTACGAGGTAGCATATGGCTTCGGCACATCATAAGTTGTTGACTACCTGAGACTATCTTGTCAATATTCGAAAATAATCAATAATTCGCTAATGTTGTTCCGAAAAACTGGTGACCATTTGCTAGGAAGTGCTTTTAGCTCCTGCAAGTTCGTCGAAATTTTTCATGGGTATTCTTCGTTTTATATTCAACAGTAAATGTATTCCAAAGATGTTTTAGGATGGATAAAGACTTTTAATTGATTTGATTAATTCTAATTGAAGATTGTCCTTATTATTTTGCAGTGGATTGTTTAACTTCTCCACGAAAAAATTATCGTACCTACACTGAATTTAATTCGCTATTGGAAGTGCATTAATACGATACTTTTTGAGCGCTCGTTCTATTTCAACGAGTGCTATATCGTTTTACCCAAATGTCTGCAGTTTTCGAATTTTGAGCCGAAAATGGTCTCAAACGATAGGGTAAGACTCCCTGATGACGAATCCAATGGTCAAATTCAATTATGTCCGTGGGGGCGTCCGTTAGTACAGTAACTCTCGAAGGGATTGCCCTAGAGAATTGAAATTTTCAGGATGAGTTCGGGTCCCAAATGGCTCGGTTGAGTTCGTTAACCAGCCAAATCGTACAGGGTGTTCCATAAAATAAAGCCATTCAAAATTTTTGTTCGATATCTCAGACAAAACGGAACCAATCGGAATGAAACGTTACGGCCAAATACAAGATGCTGAAACAAGCCTCATGCAGAATTTTGTGGCCATAGTGTGAACAGAAACATAAAAAATATGGAATATTGAAAGAAAGAAACTTCATAATTCCATAAAAGATATCCGATTCGAGTAATTTTTTTTGTGAATGGAGATCGATATTCTGAGGGTTCATTCAAATTTTCGTGGTCATTTTTTTAACAGAACCATATAAAACTCAATTGGAATATAAAAAATCATGTATTTCCATAATAGGATATCCGATTCAAGTGGATTTTTTTCTGTGAATAAAGATTGATATACTGAATCTCCATGCAAAATTTTGTGGCCATAGTGTTAACAGAGCCAAAGAAAATTCAATTGAAAAAAGAATCTTCATATTTTCAACACAGAATATCAGATTAAAGTGAAATTTATTTTGAGAATGGTAACTACTGTACTGAATGTTCATGCAAAATTTCAAGGGGATCGCATCAGCAGAACCATAGAATTCAATTTTTGCCCTACCAGCATTAGGTCGCGTCCACATTATGCCGAACGACATCGTTCGACTCGTGTCGGTCGACAAAGGCGAATAAGTGTGGACGTTGTAGAAGTCGAATCGAATCATGTCGCTTCCAACCCGAACGAGCGCGTTCGGATCAAAGGAAGTCGAATCGAATGATTCACGTCCACACCGATGTTGAATCGAACGTGTTGGCCCTCAACGTGTCGAATGATGTCGTTCGGCATAGTGTGGACGCGACTTTATTATGACAATATATTGTCAAATGCTGCCCTGCTTTCAATTACCCATGTATTCGTAAATTTTCTTTTTATAACGAATAACAAACTGACTCTCAACAAAGTGTGTCCATCAACATATTATCTCACTCTAGAGTAAAACGTACCATAAACCTACATTAGGACTCGACTTATCTAATCATGCAATTGTATACGTTTTTAATAAAGTGGGTAGCAGTGCGTGAAATCGTATCATTCTTTGTTTTCATTCGAATAATCAAAAAAACACTATTCAACTATAAATACTCGTTTACCATTTTTATCTCCCGATAGACAGAGAAAGTTACAGTTACAAGAAGCTGCTAGAAACAGGTGGATAAAGTCATAGAGATAAAATAATTGTTCCAATGTTCCGAGATCTAAATGAGAAAGTTGTGCTAGTAAGTTAGGTTTATGCGTGAGTCCTAGGTAGATGTGATGATAAAATGAATTGTTTGATTTAATTTCATGTTGGACTAGGAAACTGAAATAAATTTCAATCTAATAATCTAAGTTTTGTTTGACTCGTCTTTTTCAAACAGAGGAATGAGATTAACGCAAGGTTTAAACTAACAAACCGATTATTATTTTACTTTTTGAAGAGAAAACATCGATAATATCGATTGAGGAGATCACACAGGGTTCGGCGAAAGTCTTTAATAAAATTAATATCTTTTAAATCAGTCCCTCAAGAAAAAATACGCTAATTCTTTTTGATTCAACTTCTTTTAACATTTTGACCAAATGCAAAAATATGTCATTTGTAGGCTCTTTGGAAAGCTAGTGACAGATGGAATCTTACTATACTATTTTTTGAGCGCTCGCTCTACTTAAAGGAGTGCTTATCATTTTGCCCAAATGTCTGTAATTTTCGAATTTTGAGCCGAAAATGTTCTCATACGATAGGGTTAGAATCCCTGATAACGAATTCGTGGTCAAATTCAATTGTGTCCGTGAGGCTGTCCGTCCGTCCGTTAGCACAATAACTTTCGAAGGGATAGTCCTAGAGACTTGAAGGGTGAGTTCGGTTCACAAATGCCTCGGTTCGTTAACCAGCCATATCGTACAGAGTGTTCAGTAAAATATGGGCCATTCAAATTTTTGTTCCTCAATATCTCAAAAAAACGGAACCATCGGAATGAAATGTTACGACCAAATTCATCAAGATGCTGATAACAAGCCTCATGTTGTGGCCATGGTGTGAACAGAACCATAAAAAAGTCAATTGGAATATTGAAAAAAAAACTTTATATTTCCATAAAAAGATATCCGATTCCGAGTAAATTTTTTTTGTGAATGGAGATCGATCTTCTGAATGTTCATCCAAAATTTCATGACCATTGTTTTAACAGAACCGTATACAATTTAATTGGAATTATAGAAGAATCTTTATATTTCCATAACAGGATATCCGATTCAAGTGAATTTTTCCTGTGGATGGATATTGATATACTGAATCTTCATGCAAAATTTTGTGGCCATGGTGTTAACAGAACCATAGAAATTTCATTGAAGGAAGAATCTTGTCTCGTAATTAGACCGACAAACTTCTAGTGGACATTATAGATCACATTTTAGACAGATTCGACCCAAATCATTTAGAGCCAAATTGCTTCGTTAAGGAGCTAGTGCCCTTCGAAGATGACGTCCTGTCCACACTTTTTGTCACATATTCGGAAAACATTAATTCAAATAATTTATATCAAAATTTTTGGCGAGAGAGAGAAGATGATTTTTGTTTGATAGAATTGATTTATATCTTCAACCTAACCATTATCAAGTAAAAATGAATTCAAAACAAAAGTGAACATTGAGTACTTAGTGAAAAGAGAGAAAATTTCAAATCCATTTGTTTCAGAAATGGTGCATCTTGGCACTGATGTGAAAACAGCCGAGTAAGATAGCCGAGTTTTGTGGAAAATTTTTCGTACGCCACTGGAATATTGACCGGATAGCGATGCAAATAATTTTGATTCGCCGAGATAATTCGAGATGCTTCCATTTTTACGTTGGAATCTGGTTATGGAATGTTCTCTACGAAAATGGCCCATGTAAACCCCCACCAACTTTATGACTCACTTCCACTTGCACCCCCTGGGGGGCTAGCCGAGTTCCAGCCGAGTTTTCTGTGAAAAATGTATATCTAGCAAAATAGACATAGGACTGACGTCAAATTTGGCAATAACATCCAGAAAGACTAACTCATAATTACTGCATACGCCACATTCACTTGCCCCCCCAGGGGGTCAGTATCAAACAGCCTAATATTTAAAACTCTATGAAAAAACAACCAAACATAGTAACGCTCTCATGCTACTGCCATAATTATTTACATATTGAACGAAAAAATATTTCAGCAGTCATCTTTAACTTGCACCCCCATGGGGGGCTTACATAACGACTTAATTATTATTCAAACAGATACGAATATTTCGAGAACTAGACATACAATCGACACGAAATTTCGTATTCATCCTTCTTTCGAAACACACAAAATAAAACTATATGACTCACTTCCACTTGCACCCCCTTGGGGGGATAA
Organism: Propylea japonica; assembly: GCA_013421045.1. NCBI lineage: Eukaryota > Metazoa > Arthropoda > Insecta > Coleoptera > Coccinellidae > Propylea > Propylea japonica. Next base: position 52,044,453 of record CM024241.1, on the reverse strand, counting down.
CCGAGTTCCAGCCGAGTTTTCTGTGAAAAAGTATATCTGCAAACTAGACATAGGATTGACGTCAAATTTGGCAATAACATCCAAAAACACTAACTCATAAATACTGCATACGCCACATTCACTTGCACCCCCCAGGGGGGTCAGTACCAAACAGCCTAATATTTAAAAATTCAGGAAAAAACAACCAAACATAGTAACGCTCTCATGCTGCTGCATGATTGTTTACATATTGACGAAAAAATATTTCAGCAGCCATCTTAACTTGCACCCCCATGGGGGGCTTACATAACGACTTAATTATTATTCAAACAGATACGAATATTTCGAGAACTAGACATACAATCGACACGAATTTTCATATTTGTCCTTTTTCTATACACAAAAATAACTATATGACTCACTTCCACTTGCACCCCCTTGGGGGGATAACCGAGTTCCAGCCGAGTTTTCTGTGAAAAATGTATATCTGCAAACTAGACATAGGATTGACGTCAAATTTGGCAATAACATCCAAAAACACTAACTCATAATTACTGCATACGCCACATTCACTTGCCCCCCCAGGGGGGTCAGTACCAAACAGCCTAATATTTAAAAATTTAGGAAAAAACAACCAAACATAGTAACGCTCTCATGCTGCTGCATGATTATTTACATATTGACGAAAAAATATTTCAGCAGCCATCTTTAACTTGCACCCCCATGGGGGGCTTACATAACGACTTAATTATTATTCAAACAGATACGAATATTTCGAGAACTAGACATACAATCGACACGAAATTTCGTATGTCCTTCTTTCTATACACAAAAAATAACTATATGACTCACTTCCACTTGCACCCCCTTGGGGGGATAACCGAGTTCCAACCGAGTTTTCTGTGAAAAATGTATATCTTGCAAACTAGACATAGGATTGACGTCAAATTTGGCAATAACATCCAAAAACACTAACTCATAATTACTGCATACGCCACATTCACTTGCACCCCCCAGGGGGGTCAGTATCAAACAGCCTAATATTTAAAACTCTCTCTCTGCAAGTGAATGTGGCGTATGCAGAGTAATTATGAGTTAGTCTTCTGGATGTTGCAAATTTGACGTCAATCCTATGTCTAGTTTGCTAGATATAAATTTTTCAGAAAAAACTCGGCTGGAACTCGGCTAGCCCCCCAAGGGGGTGCAAGTGGAAGTGAGTCACATAGTTATTTTGTGTGTATCGAAAGAAGGATGCATACGAAATTTCGTGTCGATTGTATGTCTAGTTCTCGAAATATTCGTATCTGTTTGAATAATAATTAAGTCGTTATGTAAGCCCCCCATGGGGGTGCAAGTTAAAGATGACTGATGAAATATTTTTTCATCAATATAAATAATTATAAGAGCAGTAGCATGAGAGCGTTACTATGTTTGGTTGTTTTTTCATAGAGTTTTAAATATTAGGCTGTTTGATACTGACCCCCCTGGGGGGTGCAAGTGGATGTGGCGTATGCAGTAATTATGAGTTAGTCTTTCTGGATGTGATTGCCAAATTTGACGTCAATCCTATGTCTAGTTTGCTAGATATAATTTTTCACAGAAAACTCGGCTGGAACTCGGCTAGCCCCCCAAGGGGGTGCAAGTGGAAGTGAGTCATATAGTTATTTTTTGTGTATAGAAAGAAGGACAAATACGAAATTTCGTGTCGATTGTATGTCTAGTTCTCGAAATATTCGTATCTGTTTGAATAATAATTAAGTCGTTATGTAAGCCCCCCATGGGGGTGCAAGTTAAAGATGACTGCTGAAATATTTTTTCGTCAATATGTAAATAATCATGCAGCAGCATGAGAGCGTTACTATGTTTGGGTTTCTTTCATAAATTTTTAAATATTAGGCTGTTTGGTAATGACCCCCCTGGGGGGTGCAAGTGAATGTGGCGTATGCAGTAATTATGAGTTAGTGTTTTTGGATGTTATTGCCAAATTTGACGTCAATCCTATGTCTAGTTTGCTAGATATAAATTTTTCACAGAAAACTCGGCTGGAACTCGGCTAGCCCCCCAAGGGGGTGCAAGTGGAAGTGAGTCAAATAGTTATTTTATGTGTATCGAAAGAAGGATGAATACGAAATTTCGTGTCGATTCTATGTCTAGTTCTCGAAATATTCGTATCTGTTTGAATAATAATTAAGTCGTTATGTAAGCCCCTCATGGGGGTGCAAGTTAAAGATGACTGCTGAAATATTTTTTCGTCAATATGTAAATAATTATGCAGTAGCATGAGAGCGTTACTATGTTTGGTTGTTTTTTTATAGAGTTTAAAATATTAGGCTGTTTGATACTGACCCCCCTGGGGGGTGCAAGTGATGATGTGGAGTATAGTATTATGAGTTAGTCTTTCTGGATGTTATTGCCAAATTTGACGTCAGTCCTATGTCTAGTTTGCTAGATATAAATTTTTCACAGAAAACTCGGCTGGAACTCGGCAAGCCCCCCAAGGGGGTGCAAGTGGAACTGAGTCATATAGTTATTTTTTGTGTATAGAAAGAAGGACAAATACGAAATTGTGTCGATTGTATGTCTAGTTCTCGAAATATTCGTATCGGTTTGAATAATAATTAAGTCGTTATGTAAGCCCCCCATGGGGGTGCAAGTTAAAGATGACTGCTGAAATATTTTTTTGTCAATATGTAAATAATCATGCAGCAGCATGAGAGCGTTACTATGTTTGATTGTTTTTCATAAATTTTTAAATATTAGGCTGTTTGGTACTGACCCCCCTGGGGGGTGCAAGTGAATGTGGCGTATGCAGTAATTATGAGTTAGTATTTTTGGATGTTATTGCCAAATTTGACGTCAATCCTATGTCTAGTTTGCAAGATATACATTTTCACAGAAAACTCGGCTGGAACTCGGCTATCCCCCCCAAGGGGGTGCAAGTGGAAATGAGTCATAAAGTTGGTGGTGGATTTAACATGGGCCATTTTGTAGAGAACATACCATAACCAGATTCCAACGTAAAAATGGAAGCATCTCGAATTATCTCGGCGAATCAAAATTATTTGCATCGCTATCCGGTCAATATTCCAGTGGCGTACGAAAAATTCTCCACAAACTCGGCTATCTTACTCGGCTGTTTTCACATCAGTCATCTTGGCGTTATTATACAGGAGCATCTTTTTTCAAGAAAGAACATCAGAGTTTATGAATATGATGTAAATCTCGCGAAATAATGAAAGTTAAAAAAGTTTCAACTAAAAATAACCTTCACAAAAATTCTCCCCTCCCAAATGATACGATTGTGCTTGACATGAAAGAAATGCACTCAATCTAATCGATGCGTATTTTTCATATCAGTCCATGTGTAAACTTTCAGCACTTTATGTGACTCCGTTTTGCGAATAATATGTGGCAAAAAGTGTGGACAGGACGTCATCTTCAAAGGGCACTAGCTCCTTCACGAAGCAATTTTGCATTATGTGATTTGGGTCGAATCTGTCTACAATACGATCTATAATGTCCATTAGAAGTTTGTCAGTCTAATTATAGGACACCCTGTATTTCCATAACAGAATATCCGATTCAAGTAAAATTTATTTTGAGAATGAAAACTATTGTACTGAATGATCATGCAAAATTTCAAAGGGATCGCATCATCAGAAGCATAGAATTTAATTTTGTGTACTTATTTTTTAGATTCTTAATTCTTTGAAAATTTTTCAGAATATAATTGCGATGGTGCTGAGATTCTGCATTTAAATATTTGGTATCAATCTCAAATCCCATATAAAATTCTGAGGTAATAGTATTATTGTTCCACCAAAGAACGAGCACTCAAAAGCTCCTGCTCAGGGCTTTTCCAAAATTGTTTTATGTGGGGATGTCTTATATACGAAGTTTATCAAAACAGGCAGGCTAATATTGATGATTGTAAAAAAGGCATTAGAGTGGAGACAAATAACCTACCAGATGAGACAATTCTTAATTCCACAGACGTGTTTTAACAATGCCAAGTTGAGAGTATCTACTATGTTAAATTCACTCGTATTAAAAAGGTTTTGAAATTTTTGGTTTTCAAAAGTTTTGTCTTATTTCCTGATAATTCCATAAGTAAAATAGAAAAAATTGTATGGAAGATCTACTGATTCCATCTGTCTCGAGCTTGCACAAAACATATGTTTACATTTGTAAGAAAACTTAGGTGGAGTTGCACTAAGGTATTGAAGAAAAATATTTCATTATATTGCCAAAATATGCGGTTGATTCAAAACCAATTAACGTTTTTCAACTCATTTTTCAAAGTCACTGAGTTGAAATATTTTAATTTTATTGAGGACTTTCTCCCAACCCTGTATATAAATTTGTCCCACAAACTATAGGCAATATGATAACTATCATTTCTGCAACATTCGTTTAAATGAAATTTTTGTCAAATGCCGTCGTCTAGCCGATCTTTCACTCCAAGGGACCCTCACAATCCCTGCACTCATAAAGTCAATTGCCAAAAATCGTCAAAAAATATTCGCGAAGTTATTGGATAGCATATTCAATCGAAAATTATTTGTGATGACTTCATTAAAAATAATAAATATTCAGAAATATATTTTATTATTTATTATTTTAATTACATATTCATTATTTTAATTATTTATTATTTATTTTATATATTGTTTTTTTCAGGATGGTTTTCCCTTCTTAATGAAAAAGGAGAAAAGCATGCTGTGGCGCACTCTTCTATTCTGCATCTGGTCAGAGAACAAGTTTGTTCTTTTCTTGCTGTCCAACCATTTAGCGCTTATGCAACCCAATCAACAGATCCAGCTGGTAAGTTAAGCAAGAAACAAATATTATAAGCTTTTTTCTATTTTCAAACTTTTCTAACCCAAGTCATTATACGGCTGTTGATTTTTTCTATTTAGGTACAGAACGAGAAAAAAATATTAATTATGGAAAATCGCTTATTGTTTTTCAAAATATTTTTCATGAATTAACAAAGAGTCTGAGTTTCCTAGTTTTGTAGATCCTCCTTTCTATAATTTTTCAGTATCTTGAATTAGCAGAGCTTTAGATTTGTAGTTTCTCAATATCCTTGTTTCCTAGTCTCAGTTTCTTAGTTCTTAACTTTCTTTATTTCTTTCTTTCTCAGTTCCCAAGTTTTTTAGTTTCCAGTTTTTACGTTTTTCAGCTCCTTAGTTCCTTAGTATGTTACGTTCTTAGAATCTTAAATTCCTAGTCCTTCAGTATCTTAATTTTGTAGATTTATATACCTTCTCAGTTCCTCAGTTTCTTAGTTATTTTCGTTTTTAAGTTCCTTAATTCCCTAGTCCCTGAGTTTTATTCTTTCTCAGTGTCTTACGGTTTTAGAGTCTTAGTTTCTCAGTTTTTGTTTCCTAGTTCTTTAGATTCCTAATTCTTCGAGTCTTAGTTTCCCAATTCCTTAAAGACTCAGTTTCCTAGTTCCTTAGTTTCTCATTTTCCTTTTTGTCTGGTTTTTAAGTTACGAAGTTTATTAGATTCTAACTTTCTGTAGGTACTTCCTCATGCGTTTAAACCATTTGTCGAAGCACGTTTGCCACTTTGATTGAGGTATCACCTAAACATGCATTCTGAACGCATCATCAACCGGTGTTTCAGATGTCGAAAAGCGTAGACCTCTAAGTTTATTTTTTATGTACGGATATGAAAAAAAGTATTTTTCTGCGCCAAGCCAAAACTAATCCAATCCAGTGCTCAAAAATACAGTCGTTTGGGCCAATGTGTTAGAGCAGTCATTGTCTAGCACCCAGAATTGTTTTTCCTGGCTTGTTCTAGTGCGTTCAGTTTTTTCGACCATACTATTAAGTTGCCGTGGACGTGTTCCGAAATACCACTCAAGTTTTTTCGACCAATCGAGAAGTGGCTTGGGCTGAATATTTCGTCATTTGATAACTATGAAAGGTTCAATATTTTTTCTATTCGAGAAAAGAATGAGAAAAATAACTTAGATAAGTTTATGGATTGGCACAACCATACCATATGGCATCTTGAAAAGATATCTGTAATTCGAATCGTATTGAAATTTAATTGGAGTCGACTGAATAGTAAACATATGAAAACGAAAGAAGATCAAATCGAATTCACTGCATCATTGAGAAAGACGTCACAATTAATTTACGACGGCATCGCTACAGGTGAAAAGGTTGGATTAAGACTAATTTGGAGCTTCAGAATACGCCTCAGGCCTTCGTATACAATACAGATTATTTATTATACTTTTAGTTCAGTAATACAATCATGAATGGGAATGATTTATGGAGTATTTAATCTTTGATCTTATTTCATTACCAAATACTAATATTTCATGGTTCTGAAAGGCTAATGAAATTAAAATGGTTGTATTCCTTCACGCTCACCTTCCTAAAAATATTTTATTGATATGATATTGATTATGAAACTGTTTATATTGTTTCGAAATGAGAACGCTCTAGAAAAATTCTTATGTTTCCTCAATATTTGTGAGCATTTGTTGCTATTCAGCAAAGGGGCCTGTAGTTTGATGTCCACCTACTGGAAAACTGGAAAGCATAGCCAAGACATAATTTATTCTGTAGAAAATATTTGAGTCAAAATATTCAATGACATTTTTTTTCAAAGCTTAGGAGATGGTGTTCATTTCTTGCGAAAAAGTATTCACTAAAAATTCAGATAACCCGAGATATGCAGGGTTATAAATGGCTGCACTTGTTTTCCTCATTACTCGAGAAAAGTATAATGAACAGGGTGGGCATATTTCGATGTTTTAGCACTACAACTTAGCACTACAACTTTAAACCAGAGGAGATAGACAAAATCTGATACCCACTTCTCGATCTCTTTTTCTGAGAAACTAACAAGACTGTTATTCATTTTAGGCTACCTTCTTTTGTTTTCGAGTTATAAGCGAAAATTGGAAAAGTGGTGATATCGAAAAAAATTCATATCTCCGCTAATACTGATGATAGAGCTCTGAAATTAAAACATTATAGAGGCACTTTTTAACGTAGAATCCAGTAGCGTGCTCGTCTTTATTGCACCATTTCTAATCACGAAGCTATGACCCAAAGTTATGTTTTTTTAAACGGAAATACTAGATTTTTGTGCCATTTTCTGAAAGCTTAATTTTTTATGATTTCAAAAATATATAACATTGTAAGGTTTGTATCAATATAAGTATAAAAAATGATCAAAAACCTATTTTCTTCTGAATCTCAACATTTTCAACTGTTGATGAGCACAGAAAAATGGATCTTCCTATAACAAGAGCAGTCTCCTTCCGTCAATCTCATTATTTCTACGCTTTCAACTAATTTCTATAAATTCGAACATGGATATATTTCATAAACTCTCATATCTTGAAATGAATTAGGAAATAACGAAAAGATCCACATGATCCTCCGTTTCAATCGATATACTTAGTTATAATGAGATGGATATAAGAAAATATTTGTATTACTCTCCAGAAAAAATACTCACAAGTGCCAGTCTATATTTCAAAGCGCATATGAAATAACGCATATATATGTGATTAAAGTTATCAATTCAGTTAGAAAAATAACGAAGGAAAAATATTTTTCAATACCTAATAGTGATTACAATAATAGGTCAGAAGGTTATAACTTAGAATGAGGATCAAGTTTCATAGCAGTCTATTATTCTTTGATCTTGGAGAAATTGAGTAAAGAGCATAGAAATGAAAAGACTGCTGGAAAGAGATTGTGGTAATTATACGATGCTAAATTTTTCTGTACTCATCAACAGTTGAAACCATAGAAAATATTGAGACTCAGATAAAAAAAGGTTTTTGAACATTTTCTATACTCATATTGATACAAACCATACAATGTTATATATTTTTGAAATCAGAAAAAATTAAGCTTTCAGGAAATGGCACAAAAATCTAGTAACCATTTAAAAAAACATAACTTTGGGTCATAGCTTCGTAATTAGAAATGGTGCAAAAAAGACGAGCACGCCACTGGATTCTACGTAAAAAAGTGCCTGCATAATGTTTTAATTTCAGGGCTCTATCATCAGTATCACCGAAGATATGAATTTTTTTCGATATCGCTACTTTTCCAATTTTCGCTTATAACTCGAAAACAAAAGAAGGTAGCCAAAAATGAATACTACTCTTGTTAGTTTCTCAGAAAAAGAGATCGATAAGTGGGTATCAGATTTTGTCTATCTCCTCTGGTTTAAAAGTTGTAGTGCTAAAACATCGAAATATGCCCACCCTGTACACTTTCCTGGGAAGTGTGATCAGTAATAACTGTCTCTACTACCCCAGTAGGTCAGTTCCTCGTGTATTTTGTGATACACAGGCATGCGAGTTGCTGCACCTTGTCAAGAATAATCTTGGTGTTAAGTTGCTCTGCTTTGGCGTGCCAGACTACTAATTGTTTAACACCATTATATTTCTAATGATTTACACTAAATAACAGTGGATCTGTTATTTTTCAGATGCAGATGGAAACTAGCATATTTCAAGACTCAGGTCCCAGGTGGTCAATTGTTTCAATTGAGAGCCGTGTTTCACATCAGGAAGAGTCGGATGGCAGTCGAAAAAATTCCACCAGATCCTCCAGGATATCCAGATCTTCAAGAGATAAAGATCTGGCCAACAGATACGCACAGCTTGTCAGCCAAACGAATCAGGTGAGTATTTACAAGTCGGTATTGGTTACTCTCTAAACCCAATCAAACGGCTACCAATAATAGTATAAAACGTGTTCGACGAATTATCCGTTGTTGGGCACCTTAAAATATTGGTTAATTTTTGTGACAGATCAAGTGTAGATGGGGTATTCTGATAGTTTAATGTGAATAGGAACATAGTAAATGTGCACAGCTATATTGTGCTACCCTGCCTTTCAACTGATTAGCATATTTCCCTACTGTTCCAGAATTTTATGAACCTCAGCATGAAACGGGTTAAATGATAGAATCTATCCACCCCTTTCCGAACCAAAACTCTTCGCGTTGGTGACCAATATCGAGACAACCTGTTAAAATTTCTGGGACCTTGATTTTCCAGCATTGAAATTTCTAAGAATTTTTGGAGGGCTCCAGGTCAGAAAGACTGCCACAGTACAGGGTATCCCATTTTGGGCACTTTTACGGGATATCTCCGTTATTTTTAACGTTAGCGGGATGCGGTTTTCGCGACAGTGTGCTATTTTTTTGTGAAACTAAAGATGGCGCAATCAGTTTTTGCATAGCCCTCTTAGTTTTTGCTATACAGATGGAATGGAAATGAAAGTATCACTTTTTAATCACCCCCCGTATCTCAGTTGTGCTTGAACTTGGAGAAATGGTTGAAACGTATTCCTATAGATTTTTTTCCGTAGAATCCAGTGGCGTAGTCAGTTTTTCAATTAAACTTTCCGTTTTTGAGTTATTAAGCAAACATATGTTTTTTTAAATTGAACACCCTGTATATTATTTTTTATTCTCATTGAGCACAATCTCAGCTTTCCAAAAACATATTATTTTATGCATTTATTTTCAAAACCAAGCTCAGAATTCAAGATTTTGTAATTCAATTGTCAATAACTAAGTAGTTATTGGCTATGACTGTTTATTAAAAACAAAAAATAAATGTCACGATTTCGTTAGAAATCGAAAATAATGTTAACATAATATCTAGATCACAAACAGGCATGTCATATTTCTCGTAATTTTCGTAAGCAGCCGTAATGAGAAAAACTTAAAACTGAATCATTAATATAATAAATAATAAAAACTGAGAGAACTGTGAACTTTTAAACCACCGACAAAGCTTTGACATTTTTTGTTTGTTTTTAATAAACAGTCATGGAGCCTACTACTTTTATTGACAATTGAATTACAAAATCTTGAATTCTGAGCTTGGTTTTGAAAATAATGCATAAAATAATATGTTCTGAAGGCTGAGATTGTGCTTAATAAGAATAAAAAATAATATACAGGGTGTCCAATTTAAAAAAAACATATGTTTGCTCAATAACTCAAAAACGGAAAGTTTAATTGAAAAACTGACTACGCCACTGGATTCTACGGAAAAAAATCTATAGGAATACGTTTCAACCATTTCTCCAAGTTCAGTACAACTGAGATACGGGGGGAGATTAAAAGTGATATTTTCATTTCCACTCTGTATAGCAAAAACTAAGAGGGCTATGCAAAAACTGATTGCGCCATCTTTAGTTTCACAAAAAAGTAGCACACTGTCGCGAAAACCGCATCCCGCTAACGTTAAAAATAACGGAGATATCCCGTAAAAGTGCCCAAAATGGGATACCCTGTACATTTCTTTAGGATTCTCCGTTCCTCGAGATCTCTTTTTATGTATTTTTTTCTATGTCGAAAAAGTATTCTGGCTCTATGAGAGGAGTTGAAGACCCCTTCCTGGTGGTCCTCCTCGTTTCGCCAGAATTCCGAGTGTTTTGGAATCCACTTTTATTTTTTTTTTAAGTTCATTTAACTTGCCTTGATACTCATACACTATCTTTTAATTGATGGTGCTGAAAGACAACGCTTTAGGGTAGTTTGGATGTCTACGGGTATTGCTATATTGCATTTGTCAACGGGGTTAAAATAGGTTCATTTTCCTATCTCGCCTATTTTCTCTGAAAATAGGATCGGGTAAAAACCTGGATCTGGAGTATTTTCTTTTCGCCCCAACCCTTGTTAAATCTAATAAAAATTTTTAATATCTCATAAATACGTGTATTCAGTTTCAAGATTTTAAATTCAGCCAATACAAACAAAAATGAATATCTATCTTTCGCCTGATTGCTGATACGCTTTATCGTTCCATTTTTATATTGTTGGGTTCGTCTATATTCAATGAAATATCTGTTGCATTTGATTTCTTACCTTACTAATCACGAATTCTTTCCATGATGAAATTCTTTGAAAAAAACTTCGGACGTTCAGGTTTTAACTGAATATTTTTTTCAGGAATTATACGTACCACTGACAACAAAAGGTGAATTCTACGAAACACACACATCTCTTAAATCCCGACTTTGTTTTCCTGGTATGTTGGACAAAACGGACCACTTGCCCTGGATAAAGACTGTCTTTATAAAATATCACACTTACTAAGAAGAGTTCCCCTGCCAGTTAAAGTGAAACTTCTACATGGTTCCTTACCAGATGCTATACCAAAGGATTTTACAGGTATAAATCCCTTATCCTCTTTATTCATACTATTTAACTTTTATAGAGCTCATCAACAAAGTGTTATTTTTGGCGTTTTATTCTTTCTTAGAATATGAGGTTAAAAATTATTTTCTCTAAAATTCTTATAATTTCGTTTCAAAAAAATTTGCAATTATTCTGCAAACGTGGCGAGAGTTGGGGACATCATACTGCAATAATTTTTCACTGAATAGTATAGAGGATTTCATAAAAATTACGAGGCATGTTTTTTAAGTAGGTACCGTTCTGCGATTCCGCCGCCGTAGCGCTACGGTCGGAGTTCCGCGCATGCGCGCTGGTTGCCTACATCTCTTGTCTACGCACTGACACCATTACAGTCTGATTCGCCATTGTATACGTTGTTTACTGAGTGTTTAAGATGCCTCCGATAATCGTGAGTCCCGCTGAGATTGTGAAGTACGGGCTGTTATACGATTTCTTAGTGCTAAGGCGTAAAACCGATCGATATTCATCGTGAGATCTGTGAAGTTTACGGACAAAACGGACTTTGAACAATCTGCGTCGTCCAATCCAAAACAAAGACGTGGCAAGTTGAGTAAGGGTATCGTTTTGTTGCATGACAATGCCCGTCCACATGTGGCTAATCGGACCAAAGATCTCCTCAAATCTTTAAATGGGAAACTCTAGATCATCCTCCATACAGCCCTGATCTGACACCCAGCGACTACCATTTGTTCCTGCACTTGAGGAAACACCTTGGGCGGTCAGCGTCAGCTGCCAGACGATGATGAAGTCAAAATATTTGTGACACAGTGGTTAACAAGTCAGGCGGCAGAATTTTATGAGGAGGGTATCCAAAAACTGGTGCCACGTTATGACAAGTGCGTCAATATTCACGGAAATTATGTGGAAAAGTAGATTAAGATACAGGCTCATGTAAAAATGAAATTATTCGATATCTCTACACGTCTTTTTTTAATTCCAAAACGGTACTTACTTAAAAAACATGCCTCGTATAATAATACAGGGTGTTCCTAAATTGAACGTACAAACGAAAAGGGGAGATTCCTTAAGTGAGTTTAAGAAAAAAAAGTCCCATAAACATGGGGTCGCAAACGTTTCGTTTTCGAGATAGAGTGTTGAAGTTTGAATTTTTTTTCAAGTTTATTTCTCATAGTATCTACACTTCACAAGATATTCACTGAAATTTGGCATAGATATTACATTTGAGAAATTTGAAGATTTCCATAAAAATGACACTGAATTCATTCACACTGATTAAAAATGGCACTGGCCTTCCTATCATAGTTACGAGAATTTCGAGAGAATAGTTCAATTTTTTTTTCCTCGAAATCGTTGGTAGATACGACAAAACTACAAGAGACCGAAAAGTTTAGTATAAAAACAAAGCTTCTTTTACAATTTTTCAAACTAACAGTTGCTCATCAAAAAAAAGTTCTGCAGAAGAACAGGTGGCAGTGTTCCAGAAAAAATATCACCCTGTAGATCTTCTATCGAAATTGCCATGTCACGTGGTGAGAACTCTCAAATGTAAATCTATGCCAAATTTCAGTTGAATATCTGTGAAGTGTAGATACCAATGAGAAAAAAAATTGAAAAAAATTCAAACTTCAAACACTCTGTATCTCGAAAACGAAACTTTTGCGACCCCGTGTTATGGGACTTTTTTTCTTAAACTCACTCAAGGAATCTCCCTTTTCGTTTGTACGTTCAATTTAGGAACACCCTGTATATACTGACCGGCAAAATAATAATCGATCCATTCAAAAAATTGATGAAGTTTGTTAATCCAAAGTATGTAATTGCAAATCCGATTCAAATATTTTTTTTTCAATTGTTGGTATGTTCATCCTCAATCAATCACCAATTTTGAATTTCAAGAAAACGAACGTCATAATATACAGGATGAAACAAAATCTGTTTTTTTTTACCCTAACTTAAGAACCACCCTTGGTGTGTTCCTGTTGTTCCACCGTGTGATTTCTTATTTTATGATCCAGACACATCTTCTCTTGACAATCTAGTTCTTCATTTATAACAATAGCTCAATGTTTGGTAAAGATACAGGTTTTCAGTAAAAAATTAAATTTCGCTGAGGCTACAACAGTATTCAACAAATTCAAACTAAAATTCTGACCCGATGAAAATAAAATGAAAACCATGTAAAAAACTTAACATGTTTTCGCCCAGGCGTGGATAAAAGGAACAATTCGTCTTGGCATGCCCTCAATAAAGTTTTATATTCAATTAAAGCATCATTGAGCTGCTTCAAATTTTCAGAGGTGGTACGCAAAATCAAATTTCCTAACAAGAGCGTCCAAACATGCCCAATTGAGTTCAAATCTGGGCTAAGAGCAGGCCAGTCAAATTCTTGGATATCAGCCTCTGCTAAATACTCCCTGGCAATCCTAGCCACATGAGGTTGATGCGGTCGGGCATTATACACCATTAGCACGAAATCGTTCTCCAATAAACGGTGCATACACAAACAACATTTCGCGCCAAAACTTTTCCAATTTTATGTAATCATTCAGTTTTCAGTTTATTTTCATCACGTTCACGTTCGGATTAAGGTTAAATCTGTGAAAGTACTTCCATAGCCACAAGCGAAATTGTGGAGTTTAATGTTGCTCTGAAAACCCTGTAACTTCAGCAGAAATGGAGCTATTGTTATGAATAAAGAATTAAATTGTCAAGAGAAGCTGTGTCTTGATGATAAAATCACACGGTGGAACAACTGGAACACACCAGGTATGGTTCTTAAGTTATGGTATAAAAAACAGATTTTGTTTCACCCTGTATAAATGACCGTACGCCGAGTTTTCTTGAAATTCAAAACTGGTGATTGATCAAGAATGAAACATACTACGATAGAAAAAAATTCAATCGAAGCAGACTTGAAAAAAAAAAATTTATGAATTAACAAACTTCATCGATTTTTTGAGTGGATCGATTATTTTGCCGGTGTGTAGTATGTAACCAAGCAGATGCTAGAATGAAATCCCCTCTCATCTTTCTAACTACAAACATGTTGAGAAAGGTGCGACATAGTGATCCCAAATAGATGTTTTCGCTTCAAATAACTCGGTTTGACCCACTAATAAATAATGCGAATCTAAAAACGAATCTACCGAGACTTTCATCCGTATTCACTTTAACTTTCGAATGGATGGAGCTAAGACTATACATTTTTGGGGAAATTGATTGAATAGTTTTGAAGAAAAAATATTCTCAAATATCTTCGAAATTACAAATCCATCGGGTCAAATTTCATATTTAGTCGCTCATTGATGTTATGCAGATATCTCTGCTTTGTTTCATAAGTGTTTCCAAAATATTTGAAACTTGATTTCTCGAATAAATTTGATCGATCATATATTTGAAAATTTTGGGGTAGACTTTGAATTGATAAGTGAATAGAAGGAAACCAATATCTTTCAGTTTATTCGAATTTGAAGATTCGTTTACTCAATGTGAACATATCGCAGACTTCTACGTTAGAGCTTTTGTTTTGTAATGCCATTCGATAAACCCAATGAAAATTTTTCTCGTACTTCACTGTATTGCTCTTCATGTTCATTCGTGAATTTTTTAGTTGCGAAATATCGATTCAACTCTCATTTCAAGCAGTATACAATAATATAACTCTAGTAGTTTATCCATGCTGATTCATTTATTATTCATTTACTACTATATGTACTACAAAGCTCACTCTGTGTTAAATACAAAAAACACAACCAAAGCATGATGATTGATTGATTCTATAAAGTTTTGAATCGTCTTGTTTATAGTTAAGTACTAATTCAATGAATCTCATTTTTTTATTACAGATACCTTCGTACTGGAGAAGAAATTTCGAGAGCCCCTTCTGGTTACCTGTACGTTACCACCACCATGGTCCGATACTCCTCATAAGATAAGCTGTTATAACATGAACTCCAAGATAAAAATTTCGAAATTTACATTCGGTTTTGACTCAGAAAACAGACTTTTCAAGTCTCAGAGAGTACAAACCGCCCTGGCATACTGCCACAAAAATGTAGAAACGTGGTATAAAGATGCAAAATTAGTTCCTAACCTAGAAGAAAAATTCAGTGAAGAAGAAGTAAAAATGACGATAATGGAAGAAGAAATTTGTCCAGACTGCAAAAAAACCAAACTACAATGCAACGAAACTGAGTGTATGACTAAAATAGAAAGCCTTAATCATACCGATAACAAACAAATTATAACTAAAGAAGTGATGAATAAATTTCCCAAACCAAAAAAATGGTACCAACATTTCAAGTTGTTGAATGCGAACAGTGATGGAGGCTTTGACGAGCTGAGGGACCCAATGGATGGCATGGAAAAAAGACGTAGTATAGATAGATACAAGGATATGTCGAAATTAATTGAAGAAAAACTCGGAAGGAAAGGTTATAACCCCGTGAAAAAGTCTGCAAGTTTCATGTTTTCCGCCAAGCCAATGGATTTCGAAACTAGTCAGAAAAATTCCAATAACCCAGCTCTTTTGAAATGTCAGAGTCTAGACAGTCAATTATATCCATTAGCTGAAGAAAGCAATGATAGATGTGGTACCTCGAGGTCGAACAAATCTGATAACTTGAGTTATGAATTTCAAATGTGTATTTTAGACTCTGGGACAAGTTCTGGGGAACGCAGAGGCAAGCAGGAAATCAATATAGTGCGTAAAAACCAATCTTGCAACGACGTGAAGCGAATAAGTTCCAGGGTCACACATGTAAATATAGAAAATAAAGTCTCTGGAGGTGTGGAAAGTGGAAAATTGAAAAAGACAAAACCAGATCTTATACCAACGTTACCAAAGGGAGAAACAGTACCGAACTCTTTCATAACTGAACGTCTTTGTGCAGAATTCCACGTGAAAACCAAAGTACAAAAGAAAACAAGCAACAAAATAGAAGCGAATGTGGGAAACAAGTACCAAGCGAATGATTCCAGAAAGACACCAAGTAAGAACACACAGAAGGAAGAATACAAAATATCCAGAGTATTGCTAAATGTGGATGAAATTCCTTATAGTCATGTAGCAGACGAGGTTTGTAGTTCTCCCGCTGGAAAAATTGAAAATATATATGCAGAAATCTGCGAGACGGATTCCCAGGTGTGCAATAAATGTGATAATAAAAATTGTGAATGCATGAGGACTAAAAGTACCCAATACTGCTATGTTAAATTGGGCTCAAATGGGGATAGTGTTACTCAGTCCGATTCTGATGATGCTATTTATAACACTTTAAGATGAAATTTGTAAATATTTAGTATATGTATGTATATGTACCACTTTTCAATATTAACTTACCAATTGTAAAAATAAAGATTGATACTATATAGCACTTGTCTCAGTTCCAACATCACACTCCATAAGAATAATAATAATTCATTCACAACACTAAAAAAACCTATACAGGGTGTCTACTTTTAAAGTGACCAAACTTCAAGGGGGGATTATACGAGTGATTTGCAACAAAAAATGTCATATAACGCATGGTCAAAATGTTGACGGTTATTCTTCAATTTGACATTCCTTGATTTCACGAAAAATTTCAAGTTTTTTCTCTAAAAAGATCATTATTCCTCATTTAGTGTACTTTCGAATGACATATCAACTTTGGTGCTAGCTGCTCATCCTCCGCCATAATATCATGGCTAACATAATAACAACAAAAAGTCTAAAAATTCCGAACCTAAATTTTCTCTATTGTGTGATTTGTGTAATGTAATTTTATGGAAATCATCAATTCATCTTGAATCAAAATAATACCGAAAAAATGAACCTCGTTCTTCAGTACATTTGATACATCGTTTTCGTACTGAATGTAAAACTCTGCAAAGTTCATAGCGTTTCTGACGCATTTCTACACAACACAATTTTATTCTGTCGATGAGATCCCTCCGAGTCTGAAAGTGAGTTAGATGTACCTTTTTTTTCAAAGTATTTTCGATATAAAAATCTAAAGGCTTAATGTCGGGGCTCTCCGGTGGCCATCTGACCATATCTTCCAATCCATTGTATCGCAGTATATTGATTCAATAGATCTTGACATTATGATATTTATGTGCTGGGCAGCCATTCATTTGAAAGCAGTCATTTTATATGTTAGACAAGTGCATTTCATACAATGTGTCTGTCGAGTGGCTTTGGATTAATCTGATGAATTCTTCAGCATTAAGAGTGATCGGTATGCTATAACTGTCGAAAAGTTCTCCTCTAATGACTGCCAACCTCACGTTGATACTTAACTCTTGTTAGAAATAATAAAAAAGTGCGGCATGTGGATAATCTCTCTGCCATACATTGTTATTCGCAAATTAATCACACCTGATTTCGTGAATGTGGCCTCATCAGTCCATAATATCCTATGGCCCCCCACTCTCCTTAGTAAAATCAAGAATTATTGAATTGAAGAAATAACGTCAACATTTCGACCATGTGTTATATGACATTTTTGTTGCAAATCACTCGTATAATCCCCCTGAAGTTTGGCCACTGTAAAATTAGACACCCTGTATATCTTGAAAATAATGAATCAACAAAAAATAATGAAAGTAATACCCACAATATAACACAGTACAAAATGTAGCTGTGATTATACAACAACCGAAATCAGATCAGATGAAGGTGAAGGTGAAGCAACAGTGCAGCGGGGTAAGTGAAGAAACATGATTTATTTGAAACAAACAGATATCGAATTCATTCTATACACATTTCTTCCTCGAGCAGATACATTCGAACCAAATCCTTATGTAGGTAACATGGTCAAAGATGAAATCTCAATTTTTAGTATTTTCTTAAGCAATCAAATATCTTTTTTTGTTGTTCACACCAAAGCTTATTATTGAAAACATTGATGAAAATGTTCAACATAAATAATTGCCCAGAAAAATTCAATATTGATATGAGAGTTTAGTTATTGAAGTTCTTCGAAAGACACATACTTCTGAAAAAATTAAAAAATAACCATAAAATTAAATAAAACAGAATACGTGTAATCATACCTTTATATTAACACATAAGCTCCGAATAAACGATTACAACAAAAACAGTTTTTTGAAATTTTTAGACTATTTAATACAGAATGCCTAAGCTTATGATTCCTTTTTGGAATCTGCAATAACTAACATATGATGGCTACCAGGGACTGCCTACATTTTTCACACTGTGGTTAAACAAACTTGCATGAAATTTAATTCAGTATTCAATTCTTTTTTTATTTCACTAGTTTTTAACTTTTTACGCTAGTTTGATTAATTGAAGTCTTTGTTTTCGATAGCTGAACTATCTGATGTAGAATTGAACAAACATATCGAAATACCTCTCCATTTGTAGAAATGGCACTGGAAAAAGTAATCGCGCTAGAAAATTCACCTGAAAATATAAAAAAAAATAAATTACTTTCACTAAGGTCGTAATTTGCGATAAGGAAGACCACAGTGTCTGTCTATAGTTACAAGTTTATGCATTGTTTTATGGACAGCCTGTATATAGGGGCGGCAAAATCTTAACCTGGAACGGCCCTGGCTTCGAAACCCTGTATCTTGGAAACAATGCATTTCTGGACTTACATTTATGGAAATATTTGTTAATAAAATGATCTAAGGAATCAACGCTTTCATTTTTCGGTGTTATTAAAATTTATCGAAAAGTTCCTGAAATATGATATTTTACAGAACAATTTTTTTATTTTCCCTAAATTCGCACAAGTCTTTGAGAGCAGCAAAACATAAAATGTCGACCGATTGGTTTTCTAGTTTTGAATTCGAGAAATAAAATTTCAGATCCGTTACGAGTGAGTGTTAGTTCTTAGGTTTTCTTTCTAGAGATCCTCACGGAATTCTGTACCAGTCTTCAAACAGGTTGTTTCAGAATAAAGTCATAAACGTCAAATGGAGATTTCCCTGTCCATTTAAAAAAGAGAACTTGGCCCCGAAACGGTTTCGCTACCGATATACGGGATGACAAAATTCAATAATTTTTTTTTAATATTTCAAAATTAAATATTTCTATCGACTTGAGATTTGGATACTTTGACGTCTCGTGTAGGTATCTCGATAACAAAGCCGTTTTGGACCCATGTTTCAGTGAACTTTCCTTCTTAAAATAAGCAGATGAATCTCCCTTTCGCGTTTGATGACATTCTATCTCGATAACAAAGCCGTTTTGGACCCATGTTTCAGTGAACTTTCCTTCTTAAAATAAGCGGGCGGATGAATCTCCCTTTCGCGTTTGATGACATTATTCTGAAACATTGAGCACCTAAATATTGAATGTGGGGCCGATCAGATTATTTATAATTTCGAAAAAAATTCAAATCATCATAGCTAGAGAACCGAGCTATTCCGACCCTAGATTCATTCAAAATTCACTAATGTTAAGCACAGATGAATTAGTAACCAACGACCCAAAAATATAATTCGTTCAGATGGCAGGTAAGTAGGTATGTACAATAAAACCTAAACATAAAAATAGGGATTTATTTTTCGTTTGAAAACTATAAATGCATAAAATCGAAATAATTTGGTAAGCAGAATATCTGTGAAATTATGACTTCACAAGTCTTATATTACCTTATAATAGCTTATGTTTATAAAACAATAATATAAACTTGAAGATTATTCCGATATCCCGTCAAATACGAAACACAAATCGACAATATGAACAAAAAACAATAACAGAAACAAAAAAGTTAACAATTTCAATTTAACAAATTACAACAGAGAAGATTCTTCAATGAAAAGTTTGGTGAGCTTAACAATTCTGTCCTTCTGTTCTGGACTCAGATATTTAATCTGATCAGGTATTGCCATGCTTTCCAAACCTCCTTTATGTACAAATTGTTCGAAGATCTCATCGCTCCAATAGAACGCAGGCATGATCCACTGCGCCATCATGTAGGCATAAAGACTGCATCTCCTGAATTCCCTATCAATCCATTCGTAATTCAAAGATTCGAGTACTTCTCCTGATTCAGTAGCACCAAGTTTATCTGTTATATGGGAATGCAAGTTCAGGAGGTAGAAACGTAAAAGATTCTTTCTATTGTTGATGAAGAACCTAGGATCCAAATTGACGTACATGAAGAAACTCAAATCGTTGGCTGGGGTGCTGTAGACCATGTGTTGTAGATCGATGATTGTTACAAGGTCTTTCCTGAAGACCATGTTATTAATCCAAGACTGCCATGGTTGATAACCCTGACGGGTACATCTTTCCGAATGATTTCTTTTTGGTTTTTCCAAGCATTCTCTTTCAAATTCTCAACTATGTCGACCAATTTATTATCATTATATCTTTGTCTAAGTACTCCCTGTACTACATCCAAGACACGAACTTGTCTATCTCCAAGTGGTGAAGATTCAGGCAGAGAAATATCTGTGATTGAATTCTTTATTTCCTCGAATTTGGCCTTATCTAAATGTTGCATACAGATAGAAGCAGCATGGAGTTTAGCCATTTCCTGAAAATATCTTATATGAAATTATTTGCTTTCAATGATGATGTTTCTTCGAGGAAAAGTAAAAACAATTTTTTGAAAAGTAAGATCATTCGGGAAAGTGAATAAGAAAGAAGGAAAACTTCATAAAAGCAGTGACGCATATAGAGGATGTTTCAGAATGATGTCACCAAACATCAAAGAGAAATTTTCCGGTTCCGACGGGATGTCAAAATTCAAGAAAAAAAATAATTTTGATATTTCATTCATTTCTCTTGTCATTGAATTGAAATTTGGTATACGCTAGGCACATTCGAATTGCCCTGTAAAAACTGAGAAGTTTTCAGGGGCTTTGGAGCATTTCACAAGCCATTCCTACCTGAGTGAACATCTAAATATGAAATATTAATGGGATTTCTATTAAATTTCTATAACTCAAGAACGATTCATCCAATTTAGCTGAATAGCAAAAATTTCTAGTCTCTAGAGCTATTTCCGTTCAAAAGTTAAGGACGAACTGAGGACCAAACAGATTTAGTTATTATCTTGGAATCTTCAACAGATTAGGTTTAAAAAATCGCGTAAAAATTTGGTAAATAGTCAGTTAAATTTTTTCTAATGAAATTTGTATAGAATCAATTTCTTTCAGAAGCTGTCGAATAAATATCAATTGAATTATTTTTGCATATTGAATGATATCTTCACTTGGCTCAAACTCTTTAAACATTAACCATATGCAACAAACAACCACATAATATATACAATGTGTTTGGTCATGAGTTAGCGATAATTTAAGGTTATCAAATATACCTAATATTATCGACAAAAACACCCAAACTTGGGAGTTTACCCCCTTAGTTTTGGAGTAGCCCCCATTTTAAATTTACTTTTGATTTTCGTTGACCCTTCCGAATAATATCGATTTCATTGGACATAAAGGTCCGACAGATGTGAAAAAAATGTTTTTTGAAAGATGATACTACCATCTTTCATTGAAGTATAACAATATAAAAAAATTCAACTTGAAAACGCCATAAAAAATTTTTTTGGAAAAGTTCATAGTGAAAATATGTACTGATTTTCTCAGTAAATCCACAATAGTACAAGAACTAGCACATTGAAGTATAATTTTTTTCAATGATTTAACACGCAAGGACACAAGCTACAAAACAACTTCCACATAATTTCTGTAAGTTACATAATTTGAGAGTTATTGCTGTTCGAACATAACCCTTATCAAAATTGATAAAATAAAAAAAACCTCAGTACTGTATTTTTGATAATTTCCAATGTTCAAACAAACAAATTAATCATAAAAATCGCTCAAAATGGCCGCCTCTGCTCTGTAGACAGGCAGTGGCCTTCATGACGACCCGTCTTGTGTCTTTTGCTCGCGTAGTGATCATATTCGAGCAGCAATAACTCTCACATTATGTAACTTACAGATATGATGTGAGTGTTGTTTTGTAGCTAATATCCTTGCGTGTTAAATCATTGAAGATTAATTGTACTTCAATGTGCTAGTTCTTGTACTATTGCGGATTTACTGAGAAAATCAGTACATATTTTTACTATGAACTTTTTTAAAGAATTTTTTATGGCGTTTTCAAATTGAAAGTTTTATATTGTTATACTTCAATGAAAGGTGGTAGTATCATCTTACAAAAAACATTTTTTTCACATCTGTAAGACCTTTATGTCCAAAGAAATCGATATTTTTTGGAAGGGTCAACGAAAATAAAAAAGTAAATTTAAAATGGGGGCTACTCCGAAACTAAGGCAGTAAACTTTCAAGTTTGGGTGTTTTTGTCGATAATATTAGGTATACTTGATGACCTTAAATTAGCGCTAACTCATGACCAAACACACTGTATAGAGGAAAATTACATGAATAAGATAAATCCTGCTAATAAATTATTGAAAATCTCGTGAGTAACTTGGTATTGAAAATTTCAACAGTCATAAGGGTTTCTCATTTGAAAAGCTTTGTGTCGTGAATATTGGTAATGTAGGTGAGATTATTGTTCTCCCATCGATTGATAGGATAAGAAAATTGAGTTTTCCGTTTACCTCAAAATAAAATTTCAGCACACTAAATTGATCCATAATGCCCCTATTTAATGAGTGTTTCCCCTATTTTAATGCGCAATTATCATGAGCAACCGAACATAAAGTATTCAGAAGCAATACGAGTATGATTCAACTCTATTGAAACATGAATGTTAAATGTATGTCTTTTACAAAATGAGAGTGTATTTCCAACAAGAATTTCTACTCAATTCAAAATGCGTTCGACGAAAAAATCTTGTGATATAGGTACTCGTTATTATTCTAGGGATTATAAACTAGTTGATTAAATACTATTTTGAAACACTTTCAATCAAATTCAAACTTCTTTGTTATCTCCATAACGATATTTTTTACGAGAATTCAAAACTGCAGAAAAAATTTCTCATTACCTGAATTGGGGACCAAATTTGGTTCCACTCAATAGCAAGCTTTTTATTCGCAGTGTGGAATCCGGACGAATTCATATCTTCCAGCATAATATTGGTGTTATCACCATAAAAGAAATGAGGAATTGGTATAGGACTGCTGACATAATCATTCAGGGCTGGAATAATCTGTTTGTAGGCTGCATTTTCATTCTTGAATGCAATATCGGTGTGCATTAATGTGTTCTTTGCCTCATCATCTGGCCTTTCCTTCACTATGAGACTATGAGATGTTGCTGAAGAATGAAGAACGAATTTTATTCTCAACACCAATTTCTATTAAATAAGGTAAAACGTATTCAAAATTATTCATCAAAGCGCTTTCTTTCGCAATTATAGAAATGTAATATTTGTTATACTTGTTATTGGTATTGATTGATGTTCTTCAATTTGGAAAATAAGCCACGAAGTGAACTAGTAAAAGAATAATCCTTCCGTATTTTTGTACTGAAAATAATATTTTTGACTTCAGACCCTTTACGTCCGCCGGGTTCACCCCTTGTAATACTTTTTGACACTCATAAAGTTGTTCAATGTGATTATTTTTACGCCACACTAAAACTAATTGAAATTAAATGTTGAGTTCAATTATTATGATCGTTTAAGTTTCGGCTACAACTAAAACAGGGTGTTTCAGAAAAACGTCATCGAACGCCAAGTTTTAAGTATTTTTCCGAAACGTTGAATACAAAAGGCAAATATGTTGGAAAGAGCCCAAATATTATTTCAATAAATGTTCCAACAATTGGAAATTCAAGTCAACAATGAAAAACTCTCGTGTATCAATTCAAATACGATAAACTGTTGTAAACTTCAACAAACAATATTGTTCCATTTGAATTTTGTTTTAGTGAACAAATTAAAATAGTGAACCCGGCGTGCACTAATTAGTTTACTGTATAAAGAGTCTTCTGTATTTCAAAATTGTTTATTGCTATTAAATTCAAATTCTTCAATCTTTCAGTTCAGTCACGTCGTCATTCTTCTTTTAAAAAACCTCATTATCATAAATTCATTCCATTCAAAGAATTGTTACGCAAACCTGGAATTTTTGTTTTTTATGTTTAAGTGTGTTTTTTAAACGTTTAGATAAATCAAATTGGAGCACCAGATGAACATAAAACAGGGATTAAGCCCACTAAGACACCCTTAAATTCTACACACCTGACTTGAAATTTTCAATCTTTTCTGGATTTTATAGATCACTTCAAATGGGCTTAGTGTACAGGGTGGGCATATTTCGATGTTTTAACACTACAACTTTTAAACCAGAGGAGATAGACAAAATCTGATACCCACTTCTCGATCTCTTTTTCTGAGAAACTAACAAGAGTGTTATTCATTTTTGGCTACCTTCTTTTGTTTTCGAGTTATAAGCGAAAATTAGAAAAGTGTCGATATCGAAAAAAAATCATATCTCCGCTAATACTGATGATAGAGCTCTGAAATTTAAACATTATACAGGCACTTCTTCACGTAGAATCCAGTGGCGTGCTCGTTTTTTTTGTACCATATTAATTAAGAAGCTATGACCCAAAGTTATGCTTTTTTAAACGGGAATACTTGATTTTTGTGCAATTTTCTGAAAGTTTAATTTTTTCTGGTCTCAAAAATATATAACATTGTATGGTTTGTATCAATATGAATATAGAAAATCGTCAAAAACCTATTTTCATCTGAGTCTCAATATTTTCTATGGTTTCAACTGTTGATGAGCACAGAAAATGGAGCTTCCTATAACAAGAGCAGTCTCATTATTTCTATGCTTTCAACTAATTCCTACAAAATTCGAACATGGATATATTTCATTATATACAATAGTTAGTAACTTAGTTATAATGAGATGTATTCAGGAGAATATTTTTATTGCTCTCCAGAATAAATACGCACAAGTGCCAATCGCATATAAAATAACGCATATAGATATGATTAAAGTTATCAATTCAATTAGAAAAGTATCAAAGGAATAGTATATAACATTACTAGCAAGGTAAGAGGGTTTTTACTGGCGAATGGAGGATATAATTGACGAGCCGCAGGCGAGTCAGTTACCTCCTTGAGCCAGTAAAACCCGTTACCTTGCGTGTATTGTTTTATATTTTATTTGTTTCTCGTTTGTAAAAAATTGGGATAAATTCCAAAATAATCTCAATAATTTGTCGCAAATGTCGTAAGCTATTTATGATTATTTATGACAGCGGAAAATTATGACAACTGTCAGTGGCTTTACGAGAGGGAAGTCCTTCGAGAATATTTGCTGATTTCTGACGAAAAAGGCCAGATCCAAATGAAACAAGGTATGCATATCATTTTTTAAAACTTTATAATATTTATTACTAAAAATATTTGTTCCAGGAACGATGAAATTAGAAGGATAAATGAAATTAGAAGCTAGTACGTGAAAAGGAAAGCGAATAGATACGAATATAACAAGGTACGAATATCGTTTTGAATAGTTTGAGAATGTTTATTGAGAAATACATTTGTTCCAGGAACTCTGAGATTAGAAGAATAAATTAAATTAGAAGCAAGTACTTGACAACTTTCAATGTAAATAATACTACTAACTTGTAAAAGTTTTACAAGTTAACTGTCAATTTTACAAGTTAGTGACTTGAAAAAATAAACTTCCTTGATTAATATTGTGTTTTTGGAATCTGACGTTTACAAATGAGAAACAAATAAAATATTTTTCAATATGTAATAGTGATTACAATAATAGGTCAGTAGTTAATAACTTAAAATGAGGATCAAGTTTCAGTGTAGTCCATTATGCTTCGATCTTAGAGAAATTGTGTAAAGAGCATAGAAATAAATAGACTACTGGAAAGAGATTGTAGTAATTATGCGATGCTGAATTTTTTTCTGTGCTCATCAACAGTTGAAACCATAGAAATATTAAGACTCAGATGAAAATAGGTTTTTGAATATTTTCTATACTCATATTGATACAAATAATACAATGTTATATATTTTTGAAATCAGGAAAAATAAAGCTTTCAGAAAATGGCACAAAAATCTAGCGTTCCCATTTAAAAAAAACATAACTTTGGGTCATAGCTTCGTAATTAGAAATGGTACAAAAAAGACGAGCACGCCACTGGATTCTACGTAAAAAAGTGCCTGTAAAATGTTTTAATTTCAGAGCTCTATCATCATTATTAGCGGAGATGTGATTTTTTTTCAATATCGACACTTTTCCAATTTTCGCTTATAACTCGAAAACAAAAGAAGGTATCCAAAAATAAATAACACTCTTGTTAGTTTCTCAGAAAAAGAGATCGAGAAGTGGATATCAGATTTTTTCTATCTACTCTGGTTTAAAAGTTGTAGTGCTAAAACATCGAAATATGCCCACCCTGTACTTTATCTGAATCTTTTATTGAAATTTTGTTCCTGATTACCACATCTATAAACTTCCCTCGAATATTTTTTCAAATTGTACCTTAAATTTCTTTTCTTTCAAACGATTCCTCAGTGAAAGATAATTATGTTAGAACATTATTCTATCATTTTACGTAAATTCAACCCCTAAAAATAATAATAGCTATTAATTGTTGTGCATTCACCATTTTGCGATTTGTGGAGAAATATACGTGTGATATTCAGTTCAGTCAATGAACACAAAAGACAATTTGAAACATAAGAAAACAATCAAATAATTTAAACAAGGTGTCAAAATAAAACAAAGCGGATATGTCACAGTTCATAATTATTATTTTTAAGGGTTTAATATACGTTGAATGATAAAAATTGTTGATCACGTTTAATGTTATGTGTTTTATTTTTTTCAAAATGTGCAATTTAACGAAGATATTTTCTAGGGTTGTTAATCACCAACCCTATAAAATATTGTTTCTGAACAGAGTTTTTGCTGCCATACAAAATACTTTTTGTTTGACCTTTCTACCAAGTTTGAGGCTTTACCTATATATTGGCTGTATGGAACATCTTGGGATATTCTGTATAGTTGAATACAAAAACACTACTTGTGATTGAATGTATCTTCGGAATCTTTTTGAAATAAAATATAAACTTCATTATTTTCAAAAACAATTCATTTTCCATAAATATGACCATTGCAACAACGGAATAATAAAAATGGATATACATGTTGTGTTATACAATAATATTCATTTGCCTGAATTATAATTGAAATAAAATAACCCTGACTTACATTTTTCCGAATCTTTGACGAAAAAAGTCAGTCTCCAAGCATCACATATAAAGTTGCCACCCTTTGGTAATGCTGGTTGGAGGATTGGATGAGAAACCTCAATGTCTTCCTTATCAATAAAGTTGCTAATAACTTTTTTCAGTGAATCAAGGTTGCATGATCCTTTGGAGACAACGGTATCTACTTTCAGATCAGTTCTTGCAAATGCCGAACGAATAAGGTTCTGTAATATTGAAATCAATTAAAGACAACCCTTGAAAAATTTGCTAAACTTTACATACGTTCATACATGAATAACACCGGAAAAATCAAAAGGTTGATTCCTCAGAACATTTCATGAAACAAAATAGGTGAATGTAAGACCAGAAATGCATTATTTCAAAGATTCGGGGTAAAAAGTGGTATGCCACTGAGGTATTTTAAACTAACAATAATTTTTCAATTCTTCGTTATATTTGTGACAACAAATCTTTTTTTCGTGTTGGTGCCGTTTTAATGTAATAAAATGAAACATCTAAACGCGTATTTGTAGTAGAACGTTACGTTAAAATGTTCTATCTTTTTAATTAAAACGGCGACCCACACGAAAAAAACCGTAGATTGAACACAGAATTTAAAAATAATTGTCAGTTCAAAAGATCTCAATGGTGTACCACTTTTTAGTCAGTTTTTAAATAAAACTTCAACACCCTGTATCATGGAAACAATGACATTTCCGGACCAACATTTATGGAAAATTTTTTTCATAAAATGATCTGAGAAATCACCCCTTTCATTTTTTCGATGTTATTCAGATACTCCCTTTATAGGTTGAAATCATCAAACGCAAAATAAATATTCAATTAACATGACTATTTAATGTGATTTTATTCCCCTATTGGATATTGAGTAATATAAAACTTGAGTCTAAAGAATTCGAATGAAGAATTATTAACATCTGATGATTATTTCAACAAATTTAATTTAATGAAATTTCAATTGTAAGTCCGAAAATAATTTCAAGAATTTTGTGTAAGATATTTGCACAAAATGAGCAATAGTACTTATTACTATAAGCTGATCAGTTAGAAAAATAGATAATCAAATTCAACGAGGCCACATTTAAATATACCTATGAATTAAAATAGATTAATTAATGAAATGGAGCCATCAGATGCAATATGTATTTTGGAAGAATATAAAAAATTATTATGTGTAAAATCTTCCTAAAAATAGCTGAAGAATGAATTTCAAATCTATGTCGTTATTTCATAGATAAAATTCAATTCATTCATTGACTAATAATGAATTAAATTTGCAATTACTCCAACACCTAATCGAAAAGATCCTACAGGGAATCTAGAAAAAATTATCAAATCGAATGTTAGGTGTGGTAAATATTCTGGAAGGATATAAGTATATTTGTCGAAAGTTTAGAACTACTATACTATATTGAATTCATCAAATAAATTCAAAATAAGGAAAAATTTCTTCTCGTAGTCCGAAGCAAATTAAAAATTTTTCAAAAAATTCCTACAAATCTAAAAAATGTTGTGAAAAGTAAACGATGTTTTCTCAGTTAAATGACCACTTTTCGGCAAGAGTTGATTCTATAAATAAATGATAAATATGGCCCATAACGATAGATATATAATTTTCTTTCAATAATAATATCAGAATCAAGAAAAAATAGTTACTCCACAGCGGTTTCTGGACATTTTGGACTGCACAATTAAAGGACCACACACCACAAAACACTGAAATTAAATAATTTCTATGAACAAGAAATCCTGCAAAGCGAAAATTGAATACTACTGGACCAGAAAACATTTACCAAGAAAAAACTATTGCTGATGAAAGAAAAACCTGAACCGATAATATGTAGACTGGTGTCCCTCGTATTTCCACAAATCTTCATTTAGTCGTGAATGTCCCGTGTTCGTTTGGACGTCTAGTGTTTTCGGTAAGAATTTCTTATAGTTTTGAAAATTTTGGTTTGATATTTCTGTTCAATCGATTCAAATTTATTAATATCAAATAGTAATAATAAATTAAATAATGATTTTTTACTGGAAATCTTTACTGTATACTTTGGTGAAGAGTCAGCGTTTTCGAAAAGTGTTCTTTACCAAATTAGAAAATTCTTGATATATTTCTGCGGAAATAAATCAAGAATTAATTAATAAAGAGATTATTTCAGAAGATTGGCATTTATGTCGATTTTCTGAAATTATTTTCACAGCAAGAATAAATTTCACGATGAAAAGTTTTCCATTCAATTATTCAAAGTTCTTCAAATAATTCATGAAATGAAATTTAGTCACATTATTGAGAAGAAAACAATGTTTAAAACATTTTCGTAGAGAAACCATTGGTAACCGGCATTTAATGTGTTCAATTTTGAAATAATCTAGTGACATTCTCACTATTTTTTCCGTATCAATGATTTTCAAATTCAAAGCTTTTTCTGAAAGGCAAAATGGTTTAAAGTTTAAATGATTAACAATTCTAACTTAACAATTATCAAATAACACGTGACAAAATTGAATATACCTCATACAGATGAAATAAAAATAAACTAAATCAACATGTAATTAAAAGTTGATAAATTTGTAACTTCTAGAAATCTTACTTTTTGAACACTCTTTGAAGCAAACAAAAATGTTAGGAAAACATTCACCAATAAAAAATTATCAGTGAAGAAAAAACCTGATTGGAATAATATGTAGAATAAGTCTCTTATGTTTCCACAAACCTACATTTATGTCTTGCGTCGGTAATAATTATGATATTTTGAAAATTTTGGTCTGAAATTTCTGTTCAATATGTGTACTTCGCTAATCAGAATTATACAAATAAATTAATTTTTAATAAAAATTCCTGATTAAGTTCGTAGATATTTCGGTGAACTGCTTGAAAAAGAATTCATTTTGCAATTTATTGTTTGAGATTTAATAATTTTTTATTAATTTTTTTGTCGTTATTCTGAAACTATTTTATAGCAATAATGAATCTCACGATGACACGTGTTCCATCCATCGAAGTTGTTTAAATAATTCGGGAAAGGAAATTCGGTCATATTAAATGTATGGTTAAGTATACTGGCAAAATTTTCTCAGTAAAATCACTTGTCATGTGAATTTAATGTTTCCAATTGGAATTCAGAAGCAAAATGTTTCATATTCATTACCGATGTCCAATTCAATTTTGAAAGACAAAATGGTTTGAATAATTAACAATTATAAGATAACAATTATCAGATGAACATCTGTTTATGCAGATCGAATAAAAATAAGTGAAATCAATACCAATTTTCAATATCTTGATAATTTTCAACTTCTAATAAGTGTACTTTTTTGAATACACTTTGAACAAAGAAAATGTTATTGATTATTCATTGATAATTGATATCGTGTGATTGATTTGAGCATAATGAATTAGCATTGACTTTTGTTTTAAACACTTATCAAAATCACTCCAGTCGTTCACGTAATGAAAATGTTCAATAAATATTTTTCTGTCGTTTATCATGAATTCCCATCCTTCGAAAAATTTTGCTTTCAAATATATTTTTTTCATTTATTTATTTCTTATGAGAACGTTTTCCAATTATCAAAAACATTTGAAAACTAGGTAAGAAATTTTCGTTCATCACCATAAAAACTCAACAACTTTCTGTAATCATTCAATTGACCCCTAGGAAATTGAAGTTCACTTGCTGCTAATGTTCTTTGAAATGAATTATTTAGAAGATCAAATCGTATCTATTCTCTTTTCACAATATTTACGATAATTCCCTATGAACTTCAATTCAGTGATTTTTGAACAGGTTTATAGGTCAACGTTTTCTTCATAAAACCAACTTTTTGGAAAAAATAAAATTTTTAATATTAATTTCAAAATCTTCATCAGGGCTCTGAAATTGAATTACAAGGACTATAATAAACCTTAATGTTCAACACTGACACACTTAAAGATTAAAACCTAATTTTTTTTAAATATCACCTTTAAACATGAAATTCCTATTTTTTAATAATATACGAAAATATACACAAGTGAGGAAATCGGTTCGAAAATTTTTTTGTTTTGTTTTATTTTCCATTATAGAATTTTCTACATACACTTACCAAATAAATACGATACCATACAAAGAGAAAATATGAGTAAAGGAAAAAAACAAGAAAAAAAATTTCGAACCGATTTCCTCACTTGTGTTTATATCCGTATATTTTTCAAAAATAGGAATTATATCTTTCAATGTAATATTTTTCAAAAAGAATAAGGTTTTAATCTTTAAGTGTGTTAATTTCGAACATCTAAGTTTATTGTAGTCCTTGTTATTCGATTTCAGAGCCTTGATAAAGATTTTGAAATGAATCGAAATTAGTTTGCCTTGTTCCAAAAAGATTTATTTTATTTTCTACTTCTTGAATGTAACAAGCTCCATGCATTTCCCTTTCGTTGCTCAGTTAAATCGGGTTTATTTAATTACAAAGATGTTTCTTTCCTTTGATGATATATCATCAGAAAATGTCGCAAGTCTCATTAATTCCTTTAAGAAATTCGTAGGAATTCGAATCACTTTCATGAAGTCGTTGAATTTTTCTTTAGGTGAAATCACTATTCCGAAGATATTTGACCTTCTGATAATAAATTATCCCATAATACATACATACATGTAAGGCTTGATTCATAAGAGAATTTTGTAGGAAATTACTCATATGAAGTTATTATATTTATCTAATTCCAAAGATGAATTTTACCTATATTAAATGCGCAGTGGATGCTGCGCGCATTTTGTTTCGCGAAACAGTTTCGCGCGTCAATTTCGCGCAATGGACTAGCACCTTTAGAACTTTAAATAATTATAATTTAAATTTCTACTATTTTTAATGAATCAGGACTTACGGGTATGTTTGCATAATGTGATAATTTTCAATCAGATGGACGATGAAATAGAAAGTTCATGAAGTTTTTGCATCAAAAATATTTTCCTTACACATGCATCTGTTCTCATATAAAGTTATCAAATTTAACTAATTCCAAAGATGAATTTAACCTATATGAAGAACTTGATAACATGAAAATAATTTAAATTTCTACTTTTTTTAATGAATCAGGGCTTACGGGTATGTATGCATAATGTGATCATTTTCAATCAGATGAACGATGAAATAGAAAGTTCATGAAGTTTTTGCATCAAAAATGTTTTCCTTACATATGCATCTGTTCTATAATTTATAATTTTGAAGAAAAAATAGTATTGATGTATATAGTAATGAATATCAAGCAAACATTTGAACTTACGAATGATTACATATACAGGGTGTCCCAAGAAGTTTCATACAGCCAATTTCTCGTCTCAGACAATGTGAAGAGTTCCATCAAAAAGTACTTCATATGGCATATCAGAATCCTCAGTTTAAATTTTGTTTTCAATTACCACCCTTGAAAAACAACCCGCAGATATTTTTTTGAACCCCCAAAAATAATAATTATAACTTATGACGCATCAAATTATTCCTAAATCTTTGTAGTGAAAAAAATATAAGGGTGCCATATATTTGAAAAAATGTATCTGGGGTAGTTTTTTCGGGGTTTGTGTATCGAAACAGAACTAAAACGACAGATTCTGGTAGATTTTTGATAGTATTCAAAATTCTCTTTATTCAACCTTTCTATCTTGTCCGAGAACCTAGATATTGGTGGTATGGCCTGTATATCACATATACGATGTCTATCTGTAAAAGGTTTTTTCATTCGAATCTTCAATATTTCGATTTTACCTGAACTCCTTTTTTCAGTTAAGTGTGAAATACATAGTTCAAAAATGGCAGATTCCAAACCAATCGTAGCTGAACAACAACCCGAAAAACCGGAACAAAATGGAAAGTCAGAGCTGACCGCTGAGGAAAAAGAAGAACAAGAAAGAAGAAATAATCTTTCTTTAGTCAATGTTGATGGCGAGCTACAAACAGAAAAATTTGAAAACGTCATGGCCACTTACTGGCAACTGCAAAAGGTGAAAATCGTTGATGCTAAAGTTGTACCAGCATCAGCCAAAGGAACGAACTTCACTTCTGATGCTTGGAGAGTCACCTTCAGCTACACTGCGAATGATGAAACTGGTCAGTATTTTTGAGCAATTCTATCATTTGTTCACACTGATTTCAGATTATCATTTCTACTGAATTCAAAGCCATAACAAGAATTTGAACATTTATTCACGAAGTTCTTTGGTTGTTATTCCTTCGTTTGTATCAATGGTAATCCTCAAGCTGCGTAATTATTACGGTAGGTAAGGCTTAAACTTAATAGAAACGTTGGCGGAAGTTTCAAAATTTAAGAACTAAAGAAATTAGTGAATAAATAAACTTCCAAATAACTGTTATCGCTTCGAATCCAATATAGAATATAATGGATCTAATTGATCAACAAATATCAGTTTTACTATCAGTATGAGCAGATTTCAATTCGAAATAGCAAATTTTGCTATTAATACAGTATATTTGTGCTTGAAAGAACCCCTTACGGAAAAGTTTTGGGTAGTTATGAAATCTTCCATTCCATTTCCATTTTAATGTTTTTTGAGGTGCTGAATCCGAATCTGAGGTTTGCTAACAAAACTTCGTGACGGAACAAATTGTACTACTACAGCTTGTTCTGCGACAACTTGTTCTGGCTCAAATTATTATAGTTGGAAATGAGGTATTTTCTATGGCTCAATAAATGAAAAAAAATTAATTCTATGGTTCCGATGATACGATCTTCTCAAAATTTCGCATGAACATTCAGTATATCAGTCTCGATTCACAAGAAAAATTTCACTCGAATTGGATATCTTGTTGTGGAAATATAAAGATTCTTCTTTTCAATATTCCAATTGAATTTACTATGGTTCTGTTCACACTATGGTCACACAATTTTGCATGACCATCTTGCTTATAACCGCAACATTTCATTTCGATTGGTTTCGTTTTGTCTGAGACATTAAAGAACAAAAATTTTGAATGGCCATATTTTATGTTTCATAAAACATGGTCATTCAAAATCTTTGTTCCTCAATATCTCAGACAAAACAAAACCAATCGAAATGAGATGTGGCGGCCAAATGCAAGATGCTCATAATAAGCCTTATGCAAAATTGTGTGACCATAATGTGAACAGAACCATAGAAAATTCAATTGGAATATTGAAAAGGAGAATCTTTATATTTCCACAATAAGATATCCGATTTGAGTGAATTTTTTTTGTGAATCGCGAGACTTTTATACTGAATGTTCATGCAAAATTTCAAGAAGATCGCATCATCGGAACCATAGAATTAATTTTTTTTTATTTATTGAGTCATAGAAAATACCTCATTTTCAACTATAATTTGAGCCAGAATCGCTTGTCGCAGAACAAGTTGTGGTAGTACAATTTGTTGGAAATTTTATGTACCTACTTTCATTTTGTAGCGAAAGGTTTTTCACGAAGAGTTCATAGTTTCCGAGTAATAAGCAAAAAACTGACCTAGAATGAGATTTTTATTTTTTTTCTGTATTTTTCTATGTTCTGTCACGAAATTTTGTTAGCAAACCTCAAATTCAGATTCAGCACCCCAAAAAACATAAAAAATGAACGAAATCAAAACTACCCCAAAACTTTCCTGCTAAAAGCACAATTCGACTGGATTACATCGATTTATACCTTTGTCTAAGATTTTACCCTATACTGTTTTCGGCCACGATATTCAGATACATAAGGTGTTTTAAAATAACGTCATCTAACGTCAAAGGGAGATTTCCCACTACCCAGCTTTTCTTAGAAGAAAAGTTCACAAAAATAGGTTCGAAACGGCTTTGTTATCGAGATATCAATGTTTTTTTAGTATTTAAAAATTGACCATTGCAATTGAATTTAATTCTTTCAGTTAAGTCACATCGTTGTTTATTTTGTGAAAAAACGTTATTATAATCAATTTATTCAATTCGAAAAATTGTAACATAAACCTGTCGTTTATGTTTTCTAATGTTAAGTGTGTATTTCTCGAAAACGGTTAGTTATCAAATTGGAGCAAAAAATTAAGTTTGTCAAAAACTTATTGGGTTTTGGTTTGTACTCCCCTGACTTGCAATTTTAATCTTTTCTCAACTTTGAAAGTGCACTTTGAGTGGGTTTAGCTTATATTAAATTTCAATTCCATAGCAATAGTCAATTTTGAAATATAAAAAAAAATTCTTGAACTTTGACATTAGGTACGTATCTCAGAACCATAATTATATGAACTTCCTTTTTTGAAATAAGATGGGAAACCACCCTTTGGCGTTGTAGATTTTTGAAATCAGTAAAATTAAGCATTCGAAAAATGACAGAGAAATGTATTTGGTGTTAGCATTCGACAACATTATTTTGGTCTTATCTCCGTAATTAAAAATCATCCGTATGATCTGAAATATATTTTTATTTAAAATCGTCATTTTCCAATAATAAAATAACTCGAACACAAAAGAAGGTGGCTCAAAATGTATACTACTCTTCTTAATTTCAAGACCAAAGAGTACCAGAAGGGGGAATCAGATTCAGTGAAAAATAACGTTGGAATTATCTTCAAAAATATTTTTTTAATTTTAAAATATTTTCTGAAAATAAGATTCCACCACAATGGAACTCTGTTGGTATGCTCAGCTTAGAATAGAAACATTGAAAAAACCCTGACGTGACGTCGACAGCTTTCGTGCGCTTTTTCCTATTCTTCTGATATCACGTCAGGGTTTTCTTCAATTTTTGAGCTCTCGTTGTACTTGAACGAGTGCTCAATAGTTTTGCCCAATTGGTGTTGTCGAATTTTCAGCCGAATAAGGTTGGTTATACTCACTGCTGACGAATCCGTGGTCAAATTCAATTTTAGGATGAAAGGGTAGAGCCGGGTTTCAATGTTAAATCTGCCCCCGAGGCCTTTTCGATTCATATTGAGGGGATCGATTTGGCATTGAATGAAAATAATTCAGCCAACTTTTCAGCTTTTATCTCTAGCCATTTTTGAGATTTCTGTAAAAAACACTTTTTTCGTTTTTATTTTTTTTCTCTTGTGAAATCCGAAATTTTCGAATGGTGATTTTTTCTCTTGATTCTTTGCTATTAATGGAATAGACGTATAATTTTTTCACGAATTTCAGCTGAAAAATCGATTTTTAGAAAAAAATAAAATTATAGTCATTGGAATTTCGGTGTTCTTCAAAAGTGTCCACTGCCATTTTTTGACATAAAATGTCTTCTTTGGTCCTTTATACCCTGGAGTTTTTTCATATTTATAAAATTGGTGGATCATTTTGAAAAAAAATTAAAACTGTTTGAATTTTGGGATTCAACAGATATCCATCAAATTTTGGTGCGGTATATTCATATTGGCTCCCTGAACAACATTAGTGAAAAAAACAATTGGCGATCTGTCTTAGTTTGGAAGATATGGGCCCCGAAAGTCCGAAAAATATTTCCCCTGAAAATCACTTTTCTCACAACAAAAACACTGAATTACCGTTTTATTAAGTTTAAAGCCTCTCTGAACATTTTAACATGAAGATTTGATTCATTTTATTCCAGATATATTCAATGATTATTGCAAAAACATGTAAGTGCCGTGGGTGAGTTCGTTAACGGCATAAATCGTACAGAGTGTTTCATCAATTATGGCTATTCAAAATTTTGATTTCCCAACATCTCCGACAACAAGAAAACCATTCTCGATTTTTGAGAATTCATTTTCACATAATTCCGAAAATATCAATTCAATCAAACATGAAGTTTTGCATTCAGATGTTCAATACCAATTCATAGCCAGTGGACAAAAATTTGGAAGAAAAACTTTCAATTTAAATGATTTGATTTTGAGGATGAAAATTGAAGAAGT
Source organism: Propylea japonica (assembly GCA_013421045.1). Lineage (NCBI taxonomy): Eukaryota > Metazoa > Arthropoda > Insecta > Coleoptera > Coccinellidae > Propylea > Propylea japonica. The sequence goes on along the minus strand of CM024241.1, from coordinate 52,007,289 downwards.
GAATGCTCTTGCAAAATTTCAAAAAATGATAGAGCCAACAAAGTTATTCCTTTGTTATCGATCTTTCACATATTTTATTTTTCACATAATTCTAAAACTATGATTCTAAAAGAACTGAAATTTTGTAATGATATATTAAGTAGTTACCAATCCTAAGCCTCAAATCAGTTCTATGGAAATAGTGTTATTGCTCCACCAATGAACGAGCGCTTAAAAGTTTCTACTCGGGACTTTCATTTCTACCAAATACATTATTTCTCGAATAAACCGAAAATTCTAATTCATATTTTGTTCAACAGAAGTGAAAAGTGATGCTGTCGTTGTGAAAACAAGGCCAATCTGCTCAGCTACAAACAAGTTAATGCACACTACAACTGCCTTCACCAATGAGATCTTCGCATACGAGCATGTCATTCCAACCCTGAACGACGTGCTTGGTGTAAACCTTCGTGTGCCAAAATTCATGCACGGCAATGAATACAGCATGTGCTGGAAGATATGCATAGGAAATCATTTAAAAGCATAACAAGAAGTTAGCCGTTGAATGGAATCAAGTGTGGTCAACCATCACGGTAAGGGCTCAACTAAAATTCCATCATCCATAATACAGGAGGGATGAAAAACCTATCCGATTTCAGAAAACGTTATAAAAATTAAAACCACTCAGCTTGTCAAAAAATTTTTCTTATTAACATATCGCAAATTTTATGCCATTTTTAAATTTAAGTTTTGAAAAGCACATCACTCAAATGTCGTCCTTGGGAGCGGATACACTTATTTAGGCGCTCGCGGTAGCTTTCCATGACTTTCACCGTCATTTCCACAGGAATTTCTTCAATTGCCCGAGCAATTTTCCCTTCGTAAAGCAAGAAGGGTCCTTGCTCGATGCTGGTAAACCTTCGATTTGAGGTAACCCCAAAGGAAGAAGTCACATGGAGTGAGATCCGGTGAGCGCGGCGGCCAGCAACATCACCTCTCAGAGAAATGAGGCGACCGGGAAACAGTTCCCTGAGAATGTCCATTGATCGTCGCGATGGTGGGGCGGTTGCACCATCCTGTTGAAACCACCATTTCCACGCCATTTTCTTCCATTTTGGGTCTAAGAAAATTTTCCAGCATTGAAATAAGCGCTCGCTGTTGACGTTACGGTTTGCCCATTTTCTTCAAAAAAGTAGGGCCCCCAGACGCCTAGGCGGGAAAGAACACACCACACAGTCACTTTTGGGTATGGAGGGGTTCCTGATGGATTTCCCGAGGATTTTCGTCACTCCAATATCGAAAATTCTGCCTGTTTACGGCGCCACAAAGGTGAAAATGGGCTTCGTCCGTGAAGAGCACAACATCGTCGTTTGGCAGTTCTCGGAGATCGCGACACAGGTTCGTACGGGTTTCCAAATCCCTTTCACTTAATTTCTGTGCAACAACCATTTTGTAGGGATGCTTTTTGAGGTCCCGGTGCAAAATTCGCCGAATACTGCGGTTGGAAATCGCCAAAGCGAGCGAATGTATCGCGCCGAACGACGGGGGAACGTTCAATCGCGGCTCTCACATTGGCCACGTTTTCAGGTCCTGTTGCTGTCCTGGGACGTCCAGGCGACTTCTTTTTCAATGCTGAACTCGTCTGTCTAAAATTTGACACCCACACTTTAATCGTAGCTGATGTGGAACAGGATCATGACGCCCGAGTCCGAAATGAATTCGAAAAGCACGTTGTGTAGCAATTATCGAACCGCCGCATTCGATAAACCGCTCAATAACAAAAGCACGATGTTCATCAGACCAAGGCATGTTGACTACTGACAAATGGCATAAAAACAGCTTCTAACGGTTTTTTACCCCACTACTCTACCTGCTCTCTCTTCTGAGAAAAAGGGAATTGAAATCGGATAGGTTTTTCTGCCCCACCCTGTACTAGCTCAGCTGAGGGGGGAACTTTAGGGCAGCAACCCCCCAGACCATAATAGTAATACAATATAAAAATTATATTGTACATCTCAATATTGTATATTATCATGTCTGGTCACTTCATCGAATGTCAGTAGTAGAATTTTCAAAAGTGGAGTGGGCAATTTTCTTATTAAGCTGACGATAAATGAAATCAATGAAGAATCTTCTGATTTCAGCAGAAAACTTTATTTCTTTTCAAATTGCTACAGACTAACAAGTTTGCACAGAAATGATATCATATTGCAGCATTGGAAAAAAGGAAAAAAGTGGAACGAAAATGAATAATTTAACCAGAATTAACCGATTCTTCATCACATGTGATCAGAATTATTACCTACCTATTTCAGAGAGAATTGAAATTGCCAACATCACGAGAAATTCAAATATATCGAAAAAATGGCAATTTTCAAATTACCTAATTGCGATAACAAATTTCACATATCGATTAAATGTATGGTATTTTGAGCAAACCTTCCGTCCAACTTTTCTCAAAAGTTTCAGGTACATTTTCACTACGTTTGGGATATTTTTTTTTCAAATCTATCAAAATTGTTGGCTTTGAAGCCACTCCTGTCACAAACTTTTGTGAAAAAAAGTTCAAAAATATTAATGCGAAAGAAAAAAGTCTTTGGTGCGGACTTTCTGGGAAACATTTTACATCAAGAAGAATATGTCGTAGGTAATAACCAATCAAATGCATTGAAGACAAACAATTCATGCAGAAACCAAACATTTTTGTCGCTTCCATATACAGGGTGTCTGTAAAACAAATGCGAGGGACTTGGGAGATGATTCCTTGATTAAAATAAGCAGGTGTAGTTCATATAAATTTTTTTCGAAATCGACCCCCTTCCAAGATACAGCCTCTGGAAGGCGATGACGAGTTGACCAGTTTTAAATTTTTTTACGGCTTCCTTGAAACACTGAGTCATAAAACTATACATAATATGAAGCACAATTTTTTTAGATCTCATAACTTTATTATTAGGGGTTAAAAATAACAACCACCTAAGATTTTCGTTCAAAAATGTGTTCGTGGGATACATTCTCGAAAAATAAAATTCTCTTATGGTTTTCCATTCAATTCTGGAGAATTCTGTAAAATTTCGATAAAGTCGATACTTTTCTCGGAAAAAATAAAAAACTTACAAGCAGTTATGATCACTCTTCATTCCATTTCATGGCAAAAGTGCATATCTGCCAAATGCAAATTCGAATACTACCATTTTTTAACTGAGTAATTTATTTCATCACTGCAAAGTAATAAAGAAAATCGAACTTTTCTTAAACTGAAAATTTTAGAAAGAATCATAGAAAATCTTTTTCTTCTGTCAAAACTAATTTTGAGCATTAGCAATATCTTATATATTCATTCTATGGACATACAATGGTGATCATAACTGCTTGTAAGTTTTATATTTTCCGAGAAAAGTATCGACTGTATCGAAATTTACAAGAGACTTTTTTTCTCCAGAATTGAATGGAAAACCATAAGAGAATTTTATTTTTCGAAAATATATCCCACGAAAACAATTTTTGAACGAAAATCATAGGGGGTTGTTATTTTCAAACCTTAATTACAATGAGATCTGAAAAATTTGTGTGAGTAACAACAATTAAGTGCTTTATATTATGTATAGTTTTATGACTCAGTGTTTTTAAGAAGCCGTAAAAAAATTAAAAACTGTCAACTCGTCATCGCCTTCCAAAGGCTGTATCTTGGAAGGGGGGCCGATTTCGAAAAAAAATTATATGAACTACTTCTGCTTATTTTAATGTTAACCTTACTGTTCCACTGAAATCGCTAATGACCTAGTCGTCGAAGCGAAACGTTATAAATAAATAAATAAAATAAATTTTTGAACGAAAATATTAGGTGGTTGTTATTTTCAATCCCTAATAATAAAGTATGAGTTTTAAAAAATTGTATGAGTAACATCTACTAAGTGCTTCATATAATGCGGAGTTCCCACAAGGCGTTATTCACGACAGTGAACCACGCTTTCGTGAAATACACTTCTGTGTGAACGCATTCCTCACGAAAGCAAGTTTAAAAACTATGCGTTCACACAGAAGTGTATTTCACGAAAGCGTGGTTCACTGTCGTGAATAACGCCTCGTGGGAACGCCGCATAATGTATATTTTATGACTCGGTGTTTTTTGGACCCCTGAAAAATTTAAAACTGTCAACTCGTCATCGCCTTCCAAAGGCTGTATCTTGGAAGGGAGGTCGATTTCGGAAAAAAATTATATGAACTACCCCTATTATTTTCATCGAGGAATCATCTCTAGACGTCCCCGCATTTGTTTACAGACATCCTGTATTTTGATCGGTTTTGAGTTGAAGTGTGAAAAAATAAAGGAAAATTGCGGTCATCGTATTTCGTGAAACTCATTTTGCCATCTGTTATTTTCGAATTATAAGCCAAAATTGATAAGTGGGCAATTTCAATTCTGCTCATTTTCTTCGTTCAGTTTCGTGTTATAAACTTGAAAAAACATTATACAGACACTGTTCTGTTAGGAATCCAGTGATTTAATCTAATTTTGCTGAGGGGTTTTCTTCCTGATTTATTACATGAAATTTCGTTTATTCTTATGGAAACAATAATTTATTTTTACTCAAAAATAATCACCTATTTTTCCTCGTTTCAAAAATATAAAACATGTCATATATCGCTCTCCGGTCTGTGGCGTAGCTAAGGGAGAGGGGGAGAGGCACAGTGTTTGCCAAGAATTCAGCTCAGTAGTGATGAATGAATTGGTACAATTTTGTTGAGTATAGGCCATACAAATTTTGGGGGTCTTTGGCTAAACCTTGCCCCCTATCGTCGCCACTGATCTAATTGCGATATATGACATGTTTAGATATTTTTAAAACAAGAAAAAAACATGATTATTTTTAAGTGAAAATTAATTATTGTTTTCATAAGAAGAAACAAAATTTTATATAATAAATCAGAAAGGAAGCCTGTCAGCAAAAATTGAATTGAGCCAGTGGTGTATCAAAAAAAGTGTCTGTATAATTTTTTTTCAAGCTTGCAGCACAAACAGAAACGGAGAAGATCAATTTACGCTTATAACTCGAAAACGAAGGATGATAGATTAATAGAGCAAAGCGCTTGACGGCAAAATGAGTTTCCCGAAAAAAAATGACCGCAATATTCTATTCATTTTCCTCTATCTCATATGGTTAAAAATTTGTTCAGAGATGACCAATTTTGGTCACCCTGTACAGGAAGTTTGTTCAATTCTTAATGTTGGAAAATACAGCATTGACTCATAAGCTTTATTCTTTGTTTATGTCGAAAAACTTTCTGAGTATATTTAGAGATGAATATAGAAACTCCACCCCAATTCAAATACACCTTCTTTATTCCAGGAAATGGCAAAATTGCACGCAGCATCTATAGTCATGAAGAGGCTATGCCCAGATAAATTCGATGCTCTCATCAACTCCATTGTTAAAATACCTGTCGAGGATACAGTACCTTTAGGCGAAAGGCAAAACAACGCCCTAGATACTATCTTGAAGGTTTTGGAGGATGCCAACACCCCGGAAATCACCAAACATAAGGAGATGCTAGAAAGTACGAGGAAGAACTCCTGGAAAAGGCAGAAGAGTATCATCGAAGAAGATGTGCCAATCAGGGTTATCAACCATGGTAGTATTTGGATCAACAACCTCCTGTACCGAAAAGATATGATCACCCTACTGGACTGGCAGCATATCGTGTACAGCTCCCCTGCTCATGATTTAAGTTTCTTCTTGTACGTCAATATCGACAGCGACTTTTTGACCAACAAGAGGCAAAAACTCATCGACTTCTACTTACTCAATCTACATCAATTCATCTACGATGCTACAGCGAATAAACTGAGCAGTAAAGAGATCAATGCTTTGCTAGAACCGCTCACAAGCGAATGGATCAACGCAGAATTGAAAAGATTCAGCCTATACGCTTACATGATGGCCCAGTGGATAACACCAGTTTTCTACTGGAGTGAAGCTGTCTTCCAGGCTGTGTCCAAACAAGGAGGTATCGAGAACATGACAATGGAAGACAGGATGAAACATATGACTTCTGATCAAAGAGACAGAATGATCAAACTCACCAAATTGTACTACAAAGAATCTCAGTGAATAGTGGTTGAACTATTATTTTCATTGTTATTTGTGAATTTTCATGTGATAATGTTAGTTTTTAATTCAAAACATTTCTGCTCATATATATAATCATTTTTATATTAAATAATTCACTATGACATGTTTTCTTTTATTGCACCATCTGAATATAATCATCCGATAATCCATACTTAACTCATTCTGGAACACTACGAATCAGTTATACATACAGGGTTTTCCTTTTAAGTTGGCCTATTAGACGTTTTAGGAGAACTAGTTAATATTTCGTTCTGAAATTTTTGGTGCAGCCCTGAGGGTGAAGGAACTCTTCGCCTAAAATATTTTCAAGGCGACAGTGTTGCCAAGTCTATCTCAAACGCATATCTACTTTCTTATTTCAAATGGAACTACCTATATTTTCATTTATGTATCGATTCAATACCAAATTTGCAGTATAACCCACTGAAAAAAATTCTCTGCTATGCACTGTTGCTAAGTTATTCACAAATTCCTGAAATTTTTGACATTTGCATTGCCAGTTTGGAAATGCAATATCTCGATTATTTTTTATGCGAACGGAACCAAAATCAGCAGTCTCATATAAAGACTCCGTGCATTCATGTGGTATATTCAGTATTTTGATACATCGTAAGGTTTTTCGAAGATATTGCTGCGAAAATGTGAAACTTAAAATTGAAATATTTCGAGATTTTCAAATGGCAACCCCATACTTATTTAACAGCATTCGATTCGAAATGAAAAATGAATGGCAGTCTCCTTTTACACTAATTATTTATTTTGGATAGTTTTCGAATGAGATGAAAAATACTGAAATTTTTCAGTATTTATAGTTCATGATCTATGGTCCTGTTTACGATGAAATTTTTCTATGATTATGGCTTGAATTGTTGAAGTAGATTCTATGGTTGAAATCATAAAAAGTATTCGATGATCATGGATGTCATAGAAAAAAGGTTACCCATATATTCAAACACGATTCGGGTTGTTTCACAATTCACGGGGAATGCAAAAAATTATTGAAAGGACCTGTAGGACCTTTAACAATTGTTATTCACATTTAGCACGAATGATCGGAAAGAAATTCCAAAAATTGTTTAGGCTTTCTGTAACCCTGGCCCTATGTTCATGAGCTCAACATTAGGATTCATTCCGATAATTCACTTTATAATCATGCAGCATTATGTCCATTGAACATGACTATAAAAACTGAAAATTTCAGAATTTTTTATCTCATTGAAAAAAATGTCAAAAAATAAAAAAAGGCCAGGATTACAGAAAGCCTAAACAATTTTCGGAATTTCTTTCAAGTCATTCTTGCTAAATGTGAATAACGATTGTTAAAGATCCTACAGGTCTATTCAATATTTTTTTGGCATTTCCCGTGAATTGTGAAACAACTCGAATCGTGTTTGACTAATATGGGTAAACTTTTTTCTATGACATCCATGATCATCGAATACTTTTTATGATTTGAACCATAGAGTCACTTCAACAATTCACGCCATATTCATAGAACAATTTCATCGTAAACAGGACCATAGATCATGCACTATATCTACTGAAAAATTTCAGTATTTTTCATCTCATTCGAAAACTATCCAAAATAAATAGTTAGTGTAAAAGGAGACTTCCATTCATTTTTTATTTCGAATCGAATGCTGTAAAATAAATATGGGTTGCCATTTGAAAATCTCGAAATATTTCAATTTTGAGTTTCACATTTTCAGAGCAATATCTTCGAAAAACCTTACGATGCATCAAAATACTTTATATACCACATGAATGCATGGAGTCTTTACTATGAGACTGCTGAGTTTGGTTCCGTTCGCATAAAAAATAATCGAGATATTGCATTTCCAACCTGGCAATGCAAATGTCAAAAGTTTCAGGAATTTGTGAATAACTTGGCAACAGTGTATAGCAGAGAATTTTTTTTTAGTGATTATACTGCAAATTTGGTATTGAATCGATACATAAATGAAAATATAGGTAGTTCCATTTGAAATAAGAAAGTAGATATGCGTTTGAGATAGACGTGGCAACACTGTCGACTTGAAAATATTTTAGGCGAAGAGTTCCTTCACCCTCATGGCTGCACCAAAAATTTCAGAACGAAATATTCACTAGTTCTCCTAAAACGTCTAATAGGCCAACTTAAAAGGAAAACCCTGTATTATTACCATTTACATACCATTCTTAAAAAAATTTGTTGATGATATAATTTGTATGATTCCTGAAGGTTCTTGATCTAGTTCTCAATTGTTTCAAAACCATTTACAATTTAATATCTGAAGAAGAAAACAACAGCAGCTTACCTTCTTAGACATGAGAATTATAAGATCAGGAGAAACATTAAAAACGAAATGGTACACCAAACCCACTAGCTCTGGTAGATACCTCCATTATAAATCTTGCCACCCTTTTAACATGAAAATGAATCTAGTCAGATGCATAAAAAATAGAGTTTTAAAGTTGACACACAGAACATACCATAAGGAATGCATTCTAGAACTCAAAAAACTATTCCTAATAAGTGGATACCCCAATAAACTTCTAAATCAAATACTTTTCAATGTTGCTTCTCCTCTAATTATTAATAATGATGGTACTTTACGAGAAATAGAACAACCCACTAATAGAATTCACGCCACTCTACAATATATACCAAACATTTCAAATAAAATCTCTGCAATTTTCAAGGATGTAAGAAATGTAAAGATAATTAACACTATGAAACACACCTTATACTCACAAGTTTTCAGTAAGCTAAAAGACAGAGAAAAAAAGTAGAGTTGGAATCAGGAGTAGTTATAGCATACCATGTGGAGATTGTGAAAAAATTTATGTAGGACAAACTTCAAATTGGATAAAAACAAGAATAACTTCCCATAAAAGTTCTGTAAGAAGAAATTTGAATACTTGTGCTTTGGCCATACATTCAAACAGTTACGATCATAACATGAATTATTCAAATACGAAATTGCTGTTTAAAGAACCTCATTAGGTACAACAAAAGACCGTTCCTTGAAATGTTGGCAATATCCATCTCTGATAACACCATGAACACCAAACAAGATACGAGCAACCTTAATAATTAGTTATTTATTATACAAGGGAAAAAAGTAACAGATTTTAGCTCGAGGTTATATTGTTTCCCGACGCGAAGCGGAGGGAAACAAAAAGCCGAGAGCTAAAATCTAATATTTTTCCCGTGTATAATACACTATTTTTTTCTGTGACAGGAAAAACGACCATTTAATAATGAAAGAAATATAACTCTTCACAAAATTACTTTTTTCCCCGGGAAAAAAGTGAGTACTTTTTTCCCGGCTACATAGAGAATCATTTTTTGACAGGGAAAAAAAGTAATGCGTAAAATAGTATATTATATTATAAGGATTAAAAGTGCATATTTTTTTTACAGCAATATTTGCAGTTGCGAGGCGCAGCCGCGAATGCAAAATTGCGAATTGCGGTTAAAATAGGCACTTTTAATCCGAATAATATATACTATTTTTTCTCAACCAAGTCAAAATTACAATAAAATTGGTTTTAGCAAAGATATTTTACACAAGATGGAGCAATCCTTTACTGGATGAACTGAATGTTATGTTCCCATAAAAACACTGTTTGTTTACAAACAAAGTGTGTTGTCGTAAATAGAAGTCAGTGGCGTGGATCTAAAAATTTGTAAAGAATAGAAATAATATAATAAAGGTTATCGAAAATTATAATCTTTGGTTATTATTCATTGGATGCAGAACTAACGTCATTTTTTTTATAAATTTTGTTAACCTTCCTGATGTTTTCATCTTATTCTAAATCATTGTTATACGCAGAATTTTTATGGTGCTAGCATATTTTCGATTCGAAAAAAAAGTTTAATGTGAAGAGAGATTTGAAATAGCAAATATGATTTTCAAACATTGCTGTTCTGGTTTTAATAATTACAGACAGCTATACAATGAATGTTATATCATTATAAATGATCTTATGAACAATCCTGTTATATCGAATACATATACATATTCGGTCACTTTTCAGTAAGGCTGCATGATACATTAGTACCATACAAGACGATGCTGTATGTCTAAATTTAGATTCTAACACAGTTTGATATCTTGTTCTGAGTTGAGCCCAGATTTTTATTGGGGACCACCATGTTATTACAAATGGAGCTCATTTAACTGCAAAGGTTTGAAACTTAAGGATACTACAACTGCATACTAAGTTAAATTGAATAACAAATATAATAATAAATTTATTGATCCAGTTCGACATGAAAATATATTAGATAGGTCAGTGTTACATCAAGTGTGAAGTACAATCATATTAGTTCTTATTAATGCTGTAATAGGACTTAGTAAAAAATTTTCACCGTCGTTCTGAAACCTTGTCTATCCATTGCCTGCACCTTGAAGGCAAATGATAGTATGAATGAATAGTTTTGTTCCACTATATATTATAAGATAGATTACTGGAATTTTGTGAGTGCAATTGAATGGAAGGGGCATCAGTATTTCTAGTGGAATAGATATGGAGACTTGACAGCATAATCAGGATTGATTACCTTCAAGGATGTATTTATAACTTCCATAAAAAATAACATGTAACATAAAATAAATGATTTTTACATTATTGATTTGAAGAAATACAATAGGTAACTAAAATATACTGATAATCGATTCTTCAGAAATTTTTGTACACCAATAATAAAATAACTAACAATCCAATTGAATCCAAACACAATCGAAACGTAAATGATCAAAAAAGAGTGTTTTATTTTCATGATAGTCCTGAAGACGTTTGAACTTAAAACTAACAATTGCAGAAATGAAATGAAAACTTATTGATTCTGATGCAAAATCAGATGTGTGAGCATACTTCTAAGTCGATTAACCACTTGATCGCTCATTTTCCTTGTCTCGTGGTGAATCTTATAGTGAAATATCTTTTCAATATTAGTTTATCAAAGGCAATTCATGACTTTCTAAAACCCCTTCATCAAATACATTGTCAAATGCATTTTAAACATCATCTTGTATACAATTATGAATCAACTTATTGATTAAATTTTTAGATCTTATACTCATAATATTAGAGTTATTAGAAATCATTTATATTGTTTTTTTCTGCTTGTGTGCATATCTTAATGACAAATTTGGATGCCTTGAATAAATTGCCATAAGTTTTACTTTTCTGTAAAAATGAATATGTTTCACAAGTCTCCAACATATCAAGACATTTTGAGCAAGTGATACATTCCCTTACATAATTATAGGCCCTATGTGAGTAAAAATGTAATGATAGGACCAATGCTCGTAGAGAAGGTGTAAATTATCGGATATAAGGTTCATTTCCCTCAAATTATTCAGTAGTCCTGAGATATCTGCAATTTTCTGTTGCAGTCTCCTGTTCTTCATCCTCAATGCTTTCAGTGTCTTTTTCTGTTCTGCAATTTTTCGTTTAGCAAGGGAGAAGGCAAATTTTCTTTGTTTTGGGGTCCTGAAATCTTCATCCATTACATCACCAACAAAACATTTTCTTTTTCTTGGTCTTGGTACGGTACTTATAGATTCAGATCTGAAATAAGATAATCAAGGTTTTATATCAAGAACCAGAATATATTTGGCAATATTTCCCAACTCTTAAAAAAATTAAGTAAAACTTACGTAGTTGGATGTGCTACCGTAAATACTTCCGAGGATACCAAGTTGCTCGACGATTCTGAAGCTGTCATAGTACCAGACAATTCTGAAACTGTCAATGCACCAGATGATTCTGTAGCGGTCAAAGAAGCAGATAAATCTGAAGCGGTTAATTTATCAGATAAATCTGAATCAGTCAATGTAGCAGATAAATCTGAAGTAACCAGTGTAGCAGACAAATCAGTAGCTGTTGAAGTTCTGGATAGAACTCAGTTTTGAAGATTCCCTGACACTACCCAGTTTATTATCTTCTAATGGCTCCGGAGTCACAGGCCTTTCATCTGGAGATGTGCTACTGGCACTGAAATTAGAAATATTATATTTTGATATTCATATTATCCAAATCAAATTTGAATAAAACACCCTAATAATATTCAATAGACACCAATGAATCGATAACGAAATCCTGGACGGAATAGCTTCAGTGTTCAAAATTCATTTTCCTGCTTTAAGATATATGAAATCTTCATCAGAAAAATGGTCAGAGCAAACATATACCTCCTTCGCTAATTTTGTATTTTCCAAATTTAATTGATCCATCCACACTTTCCGTCTGACATATCACTAGACATTCTATTGAAAGAAAATACTGCTTTTGAAATAAGTTTATGCTTATATTGAGAGCTAGGTATTCCTAGCTACGCCTATGGTAAATTATGTTGTTGTTGTGTTTTACCGATGTATGGATCGCCCGCAGTCTTTACTGGTGCTTTTTTTACATATCACACAGGAATTAACCATTTTTCAGTTTAATACAACAAATAATTATGTCCAACCTCGTTTTCACTACAAAAATCACTTAGTTAACTCAAAACGATGAGTTTGAACTTGTTCCACCTAAGCATCAGCTGTCAAAGAAGGCGGCCATAATGGAATTCATTCGTACGTCCAGGTCACGTGGTAGGAAGCCACCAATAGGAAGCTGCGGGAATGTGTTTTGATTTTGACGAAAATAATAAACATATCGCTATCTTATTTCGGCCACGTTTTCTCTCTCACTATGCTCTATCTTGTTATAGAAAATCTTTGGGTTTTAGTGAAAAATCGTTCATAATTTGGTTATGAATTTGAACACAGAATCATGACAGTGATTGTCAAGTAGACTTCGAATGCATTTACTTTTAATCCAAGGATTAATGCCCGATTGCACCGTTCGTCTAAGCAACGTTTAAGCCCTGAAATGACGTTTCATCAATGGAATAAACGTCACTTAAGGGCTTAAACGTTGCTTAGACGAACGGTGCAATCGGGCATAAAAGTAGCGTTTTTAATCCTAGGAGGATTAAAAGTGTTGCTAAGCAACGAGCAAATTTTTGTACGGTAAGAGAATTTATGACTTTTGCACCTGAAAATAGTACAGAAAAGTCAACATTTTTTGATGGTTGGAGAAAAAGTCATATTTTGTGACCTGTCAATGGATATAAAATGTCACATTTTTTTCCCGTCACAGAAAAATATATATTTTTTTAATTGAACTATCAAAAAAATCATATTCATCTTTTCGCGATTTCTCTATTGATGAAGAATAGAAATTTGAAAATTTGTGAACTGAAGTTTATTGTCAAATTGATGTATGTAGAATATCTTTAGAAAAATCACTTGGAGTGTGAAAACTATTTTAATTGCATGTCCTTTAAAATTATAACTGTAACTCTTAGCTCAGCTTCGATTCTCGCCACCTTGGCGCTGATGTCGTCATGGAATATGCCAAAGCACCAAAAGCAGTGTTGAATCCTTAAGAAAAGGGTTAACTCACCACAGCGACACTTTACCAGAAAAGGAATGGAAAAAGGAGAAAGAGAAAAAACAAACCACAAGATCAGGAAAATCACAGAGCTACAACACAGCGCTACAACACCTCGAATGCACAGAACATAAATATCGAATGATTGTGTGTTAAGCCGGGTTCTCAGAGCTTCGACGTGTAGCTCGCGACACTTATTCCAACCAATCAGAGAATATAAACACAGTGTTTATATTCTCTGATTGGTTGGAATAAGTGTCCCGAGCTACACGTCGAAGCTCTGAGAAACCCGGCTTTAGGCTCCCTCCATCCTTTACCTCCATGAAAAATAAATACGTGTTTAATTCATAGAAAATCGATTCTATTTTTGAAAATATTCTAATTCTGTGACAACTTTTCTGTGTCCAACTAAAACCTAACCAAACTTTTAGTTTCTGTGACTTACTTAACCTTAAAGCGCATATATATTAGTGATGGGCAAAACCGAATTCTTTCAAAAACCGAAAACCGAATGAACGAATGAATTTGAGAATCGAATGATCATTCGAATGATTTTGCATTCGGTTTGAGGCGACACCTACAATAAAAATCAGGAACTATGTCGTTAAGTTCAATATCTCAGCATTTGCCTGTTTTTTTAGGATAATGAACTCTATTGTCATTCATTCGGTCCAAATTTCGAATGAATCATTCGTTTTGCATTCGGTTTCGGCGGCATCTACCTGAAATTGTAGTTACTATGTCCGTAAGGCTCAATATCTAAGTCATTGCGAGCTATTTCTTAGGGAGGTTTTTGAAATTGAGCTCTATTGGAATTCATTCGGTCTAAATTTCGAATGAATCATTCGTTTTGCATTCGGTTTCGGGCGGCATCTACCTGAAATTGTAGTTACTATGTCCGTAAGGCTCAATATCTATGTCATTACGTGCTATTTCTTAGGGAGGTTTTCGAAATTGAGCTCTATGGGAATTCATTCGGTCAAAATTTCGAATAATCATTCGTTTTTTTGCATTCGGTTTCGGGTGGCATCTACCTGAAATGTAGTTACTATGTCCGTAAGGCTCAATATCTATGTCATTACGTGCTATTTCTTATGGAGGTTTTTGAAATTGAACTCTATTGGAATTCATTCGGTCTGAATTTGAATGAATCATTCGTTTTGCATTCGGTTTGGGGTGGCAAATAGCAGAAATATTAGATACTATAAATCAATAAGGTCCAATATTTCTGCGTTTGCATGCTATTTCTTATGGAGGTTTTGGAAATTGAACTTATTGGAATTCATTCGTCAGTTTTGGAGTGGCCCTCATTTTAAATTTACTTTTTATTTTAGTTGACCTTCCGAATAATATCGATTTCTTTGGACATAAAGGTCCTACTGATTTGAAAAAAATGTTTTTGAAAGATGGTAGTATCACCTTTTATTAAAGCGAATCAATATGAAAACATTCAACTAAGTGATGTCATAGGAAAATTCTTAAAAAATGTTAGTGAAAAAATGTAAGTACTGATTTTCCTAATAAACCACAATGGTACAAGAACTTGCACATTGAAGTTTAATTTTTCTTCGATGAGCTAACATCTCATAAGAACTTATATGCTTGAAATCATTAAATGAATTTTCAAGAGTTCAATTTCAAAAACCTCCGTAAAAATAGCACACAAGGCAGAAATATTGGGCCTTATTGATATATAGTATACAATATTTCTGCTAGATGCTACCCCAAACCGAACGCAAAACGAATGATTCATTCGAAATTTTCAACGAATGAATTCCATAGAGTTCAATTTCCAAAACCTCCATAAGAAATAGCATGCAAACGCAGAGAAATTGAGCCTTAATGGTATATAGTGTCTGATATTTCTGCTAGATGCCACCCCAAACCGAATGAAAAACGAATAATTCATTCGAAATTTAGACCGAATGAATTGCAATAGAGTTCAGTTTCAAAAACCTCCCTAAGAAATAGTACGTGATGACATAGATATGAGCCTTACGGACATAGTAACTAAAATTCAGGTAGATGCCGCCCGAAACCGAATGCAAAACGAATGATTCATTCGAAATTTAGACCGAATGAATTCCAATAGAGCTCAATTTCGAAAACCTCCCTAAGAAATATGCACGACGTAATGACATAGATATTGAGCCTTACGGACATAGTTACTACAATTTCAGGTAGATGCCGCCCGAAACCGAATGCAAAACGAATGATTCATTCGAAATTTGGACCGAATGAATGGCAATAGAGTTCATTTTCCTAAAAAAAGCACGCAAAGGCTGAGATATTGAACCTTAACGACATAGTACCTGATTTTTATGATAGGTGTCGCTCCAAACCGAATGCAAAATCATTCGAATTGCTGAAATATTGCATTCGAATGCAACGAATACTTTCAAGAATCGAATGCTGCATTCGATTTTGCATTCGAATGGCCCATCACTAATATATATGTTCTGTGCATTTCATGTTCATTACAATCAGTTCAACAGTTGTTTTTCTTAAAGTTAACCATTATGAAGCTCGTTGTAATTGAAGAAAGTGAAGGTATATCATTTATTGATCTAACATTGTTTTAACATGAAAATGACTAGTACCATTGTTTAAGGTCCTTAAACAATGCTAGTACTTCAATGAAATTTTATTTAGATTCAGGAAGTGAGAAAGATGTTGAGGAACAAACACATGAAAGTGATTCTGACAATGAAGAAAGTGGAATTTCTGATGCAGAGGCTGGTAGTAATGACTGTGGGACAAAGAATTTTGCATGGTCAGATTCCGTTTCTAAAATTTTGAAGAGCAAACCGAAACTTAATAAAACAATAGTACTCTCAAAGGCAAAAAAATTAACAGAGGTAAAACCTAAACCAAAGGATCCAGGTTTCAAGGTGGTACTTAATGATGGTGAAATTAAAAAAGTAGTAAATGGAAGAAAAGCCGGCACAGCTCAAGAAGAAAGAAAAAAGAGTAAGAATTCATGTCCAAGTTAATTTTGTCAATGAAATTGTTAACAAATCAGTCAATATTTATTATTATAGCAGTTAGCATTAATATTAACAATATTTTTCAGAAAAAGAAATTCCTGGACTAAGGACTAAAGTTAACATTTTAGAAAAGGATCGTGAAAGGTTATTAACAAAAATAGCTACAAGAGGTGTTGCCATTTTTTTTAATGCAGTGAGAGCTTCATAATAATATCAAAAAATAACGATTTTTCACATATTTTCTTGTCTCCTCTGTATGCTCCTACCATATAAATATTTCATGTAAATACCATCTTCATAATAATTTTTCCTGTTCAATAAATAAAACAATTATTATTAAAATGATGAAATTTTGTTGTTATTAGTGAATTGGGATAATGAAGATATTATCAAGTGATAATCATAAATTGAAATTTTTAGAAAAATCATCTTCACATAAAACAAGATTTAAAAAAAAACGGATTGGTCTTGAAAATTTATATCGTGCGTTCAAAAAAATTCGTGGTCAAGTAAGCTGTGGATTCTATTTTTTCCAAGAGTCTACGAAGGGAAAAATAGAATCCACAGCCTACTTGACTTGACCACAAATTTTTTTCGAACGCACGTGTTAAATTCAAAGAAAATTCATTCTACTTTTGTAATTCTGTGACCTTACTTAACCTTAAAAATTAATTTATTAACCCAGATTAGGGGGGATTCTCTAGTCTAAGATTAAACCTTAGAATATTAACTCAAAATCTACTAATTGTGAATAAAACACAGAGAAGGCTCAACGTATTTATTGTCAGTAATCAACAACTCTTTTTCTAAACCATGGAGGTATAGGAAGGGGAGGGAGCATATCCTATATTTCCTTTGTTCAAAAGTGTCACATAGTTCGGCCATATTGGTATGGGCAATTTGTGGCGGGAATTTCGAAAATTTGAACTTGTCAAGGTTTCGGTTTACTTTTATCGACAATTGAATTCAGAAATCTTGCTCGAAGAAACGAAACAAGTCTTAAATGATAAAATATAGACTGATATTTTTTTCTGAAATATTTGTCGACTTCCTTCATTTACGAAGAAAAATATTTCTCAAGGAAAATATGATTACTTAGAGTTTTTTGACCATAAGCTTTTAGTTTATTTTTGAACAGATATCTAGGGGTCTATAAGTTTGTACTATTCACAAGATTAGTTAAAGCTGTCTCATATGAATAATTAAGCCTTAAGGTATTAGTGTTTGAATACTTCGAGTTTTTTTGACCATAAGCTTTTAGTTTAACTTTTGAACAGATACCTAGGGGTCTATAAGTTTGTACTATTCACAAGATAAGTTAAAGCTGTCTAATATGAATAATCAAGCCTAAAGGCATTAGTGTTTGATCTATACACCTCATCAACAATCTCATGCGTTACTTTATGTGTCAAAAAATCATGGAGGTACCGCCATGCAAAAAATAATGTTTCATTACAAACTGCTTTCACACACTTCGTAAGTGAAACCATTCTGCTTTTTGTAGGTCTTGTATTTTAACAGATTATCATTCCTCGAGAATGATTTCTTACAAATATTACAAGTATAATTTTTTCTGACCGCTGTGCGAAGTCATGTGACATAAAAGGTGTTCTTTCCTTGTGAAAGACTTGTTGCAGTTTACACAAATGTATGGTCGAAAATCTGTATGCAATTTTACATGTTGGTAGAAGTGTTCTCTTAGTTTAAAACTCTTATGCCATATATCACATACGTGCAATTCTCCACTGTTGAAAAAGTTTTGAATGTACCGGCATTGTTTCAGTTTACTTTTATTGGCAATTACATTCAAAGATCATGCTCGGAGTAACAAAACAAGTCTTAATAATGATATTAATGAATAATTTCTTCAACAGTTGTGCACTTTTTTCAAATTAAAATCGATTGCTAATGAAATTAGTTTGTTTCTTGAGGTATTTCTATTTTAATTGGCAAACCTGAGTTTATGTGTGAATTGATTATGGAAACAAAATAAACACTATAAAATGCATAATGAAACACAGGTAATAACATAAATGTGTTATAATTATGTTTTATAAATACATCAGATAAATACAGGAATTTACTTACAAAATATAGATTATAATATGTATATACAAAAAAATTATGTACAATATACAGTATGACCTTACAATCCTTGAAACAATATGGAATGAGTTAAAATCTATTTTTTTAAAATGCATTAGATCGCTAGTACATTTAGCACTATGGCGTAATCTTAAATCGAAATACTTCATCAGTATGACTTTTATTAAATTGATTCGTGATTCAAATGTTCGAATTCTAGAAATACACCTATCTCTGCTTGCTAAACTTTGCTTGCACCACCTGCTATTATTTCGTCCTTCTTTTTAATAATTTGCACCTTCTGGGCCACAAGATTCCGGTATTTCGGAGGGGTAGTCTCTAAAGCTCTAAGTTCATCCACTTCCATAGGTATTGCTTAATTTAAGGGGTCTCCAGATGTTGATGTTTCCATATCACTCATTACGGTAACACAATAATCTTCTATGTTAAAAGGGGCAGCTCTGCCAACCTGAAATTTCAAATTTATCGAATCAATTAACAATAAACATTAACAAGAAAGTGAAATATTAACCAGCTATTTTCAAAAGAGCTGTAAGATCTTTATAATATGGGGTCTTTATTAATGATTGTAACATCGTATTTTGCTTTGAAAATTTTTAATACTATTGTGTCTTATGGAAGTCAACATATTTATAATTTCAGTCACATTATTCATCTTCTTTCGGAATGACTAGCCTAAACTCACAGTATCGTTGTTTGAATTAAAGTTTACATCAGAATATAAATATTTATAATGATCCAACGCTAAACGCTCTGTTATAATCATTTATAGAGACCATGTTTTGCACAATTTTTTTTTAAATTTAATTATGGATAATGAAGTTTACCTGTTTGGAAGTTAATTCTAAGAAAATTGAAGGTACATCATGTTCTCTAACTCTCACACAGGATAAAGAAGTTCTATCCAAATCTTCCTCCTTGAAATGAATTGAACAAATCCTTGCGTGGGATGATGGAACCCAGTTATTTTCCGAGGGCCTGAATCCACATGGCTCTCCGTTCAAGGTTCAGAGGGAAACTGTGATAAAGAAAAAGTGAGGAAACAGGTATTATGAGGAGATTTGCGATACAGATATCTTATATTACAAATCCCCGCAGTAGGAAAGTTATTTTCAACAATGATTTCATGTTATCAAAAGAAATGATTAAAAAACTATTGACTCAGAGATAACACGTGGGAATATCAAGGTACCTATATTTTTTAGCGTGGTGTAAGCTGTAAGCCACGTTAATAACTGATATCAACAACAATTTCAAAATAAAACAATGGAAAGAACTTACCTGTGAAATGTAACTCCAGGTTTCTTGAGTTTCGCTTTGGATGTATAGAGCACACATTTACAGAACAAGAAACCATTTTTAACTAATACTGAATTCCTTACTGCAACAAAACGTACAGAAAAAGAACAACAAATGAGGAAATAACAATGAAATCCTTCGTTTGAATTGCTCGAAGTCGGCCATATTGGTGTGTCCCTGGTTTGTTTTGTTTACGTGACACTTTTCAATCGTTATGCCCCCTCCCCTTCCTATACTCCATGATTCTAACAGAATGATAAAGTAGGGGCGTTCGGCATCGACATCGGACGTGTCGGATCGATCTAAACCGTTCGTTTATTACATCCGGATTGAGGGGAATACAAATCTGTACCGTTCGTCATAAAAATCTGAGCAATCGGACGTCGATCTTTTCGCTCGGTCTATTTCGACGGAGCAAAGCGATTTTATCCTAGAGTTTTATGTTTTTATTTTTTTTTGTTTTATGTTGAGTTTCCTGATCCGACAACCGATAGATTGAAAAATTCTAACAATTTTATTCTTCTGTTTTCATTTACTCATTAAAACTCAATTAATTCATTAAAATTTTTCAATATAGTTATCGTATATTATCGTATAAATGGGCAGGAGGAGATATTGCTTTCCCGTTTCTTTTTCGTGTAATTAATCAATTAATTGATCAGGATCTTTCGGTACAACTATCGCCGTATTGAACGACCAGAAGGGGATATTGCATTACTCGTTTCTTTTGCATTCAGTGCCTTTGTACTTAATTATTTAATTGAGATTTTATGGTATTCGTTTTGAAGAGTTTCGAGCTCCTGAGCTGTTCCAGCGCTTGTGCGCAGCCAATGGCAAGCCGTATTTCGAGCTTTTGAGTTACTCAGGAGCACGAAATACTTCAAAACGAATAGGCTATTATGGAAGAGCTACTAAAAGGGTGAAGGGATGAGAGCAATTCCCAAATAGTGATCTTTGAAATCTCATAATCTATAAAAGTAGAACAGAGCAGTATGTTCTGTGGCAGATGCTCTGTACCGTTCGTTTATTTCCAGATATTTCAGATTTATCTGTACGATCTGTGGTCACGTGACAAAAAAATCCGTCCGCTCGCGGAGGTCAATGCCGAACGCCCCTAGTGCTTGTGGTCAGTGTTACCAGATCTGGGGAAATTTCTCCAGAAATGAGGAAATCAACAAGGCGTTGGGGACATTTTGAGGAACTGAGGAAACTCGTTAATTTTCTGAGGAAATCTCGAGTTATCAATAAATTTATTTTCGATTGCCTTTGAATACACTTTTTCTTAAACTGCTTCCCAGTAAAAAAGTCCAATGGATTCAAGTCCGGTGAACGGGCCGGCCACGAGATTGGACCAGAACGTCCGATCCATCTTCCGGGAAAAAATGTTACCAGAAAAAAAAATTCCAGAGAAAATCATTTTTCCAGAAAACATTTTTCCGGAGAAATTTCTCTGGAATTTTTTTTTCTGGTAAGATTTTTTCCCGGAAGATGGATCGGACATTCTGGTCCAATCTCGTGGCCGGCCCGTTACCGGACTTAAATCGATTGGACTTTTTTACTGGGAAGCAGTTTAAGAAAAAGTGTATTCAAAGGCAATCGAAAATAAATTCGAACTACGGCAGCTACAATTTAACAAGTATTATACCATTTTGGAATCCTTACTAAATGAGCCAACTTTTGACAAAACATGCCAAACTTGCGTAGTACATTTTTTTTCAATACAGTCAGTTGAAACTAGGCAATTGTTTATTTTGAATTTTTTTTCTGAGAAGCAAGCCCTATTTTTATGAAACCTAGAGCAGCTGTATCCAAATTTTGATTACAGTTTAGACAAGCATTATTCAAGGTTACACAGCAAAAAAAAAGTTGGAAAAAGTTGACATTTGTGGCAACAGGAGCGAAAAGACTGTCACAGGGTGTGGAATTTTGCCCTATATTTTAAAATATGTTTTGTTAAATGCCCTATATTTTAAAATCATGCAACTTAGATTTTTTTTTATATTTTTCTGACAACCAGCATTACTTGCCTTTTCACCCGGTTCCGGGTTGACGTCGAGTTTTGGGACACCCTGTATATTGCAAGGTAGACGACTAGACGAGTAATATTCAAATGAAATTTTTGAGAATACTTATTCTTTCGTGATAATAAGTACTGATATTGTTTTTATTCATCAGAAAATATTTCATTTTGTTGAGTAGGTACCCTAATATAACTATTTTTGAGGATATTTTTTTATTTGTCACGTTTTCAAATAAACTTCATAATGAACATATCGTTTGTTTTCTTTTCCAATCTGGCGAAACTATTGATAATTTTCAAAAATTCTGAAGAATTTCGTTTTAAACAACATTTGAGGAAATCTGGGGAAATTTAGTGAGAAAATCTGGGGAATTATTTCTGTTCGGCCCCTGGCAACCCTGCTTGTGGTCCACAACCATAGAGCATCACATGGAGGTATCCATGGAGCATCATCCTAACCTCTAGCATTTGGTTGGATGTTCGGGGTAGGTAAACGAACGCCAAGGTTAGGGATCGAGTTAACCCGAGTAAGTATCCGAAAACGCCTATAGATGGCGAACCTGTCAAAAATTTTGAGGCAACAGCGGCGGCCATTTGCAGTTTGGGGTGGATTTGAGAGGTGTCACTTTTTCTATGAATTCAAATATTAGAATTACCAATATTCCTTTATTTATTTTATTTCAACGAATTAAAATGATAGGATTACCAATATTGTTTAATAACTAATCACAAGAATCGAAAATATTTATAATTTTAATAGACCGAAATGTCAGAGTTCACAGAACACTAATATAATAGAGTTCGTTTTTCATCACTTCTTTCAAAGGAACGTCTATGTTTCAATCAAAATTCGAGCACAGATGGCATAAAACATCAAAATATCTGTGGTTCACCCCAAACTGCAAATGGCGGCCATTTCGCCATTTGCCTCACTTTTTTCTACGTGACAGTAAGGAAGTTCGACGTCCAGTTAGTATTATTAGCCTATTCGTTTTGAAGTATTTCGTGCTCCTGAGTAACTCAAAAGCTCAAAATACGGCTTGCCATTGGCTGCGCACAAGCGCTGGAACAGCTCAGGAGCTCGAAACTCTTCAAAACGAATACCATATATAGGTCCATGACCTCTAGCAGTGGTTACCACTAAAAAGCATAATATATGACAGTTCTTTGTGAGATTTGCCATCGAATGCTATCAGCGAAAACTTCTTGCCTGGGGGACTTGGGGGTTAAATTCACCCTTAAACCAACATTTGTGGGAAATTTCCCGATTTTCACTTGAAGACGGTCGTGTATCACAATGAAATTTTCAATAAATGTTCTTTGTGAGATTTGCCATCGAATGCTATCAGTGAAAATCTCTTGCTTAGGGGACTCGGGGGTTAAATTCACCCTCAAACCGAAATTTGTAGGAAATTTCCCGATTTTCACTTGAAGACGGTCGTGTATCACAATGAAATTTTCAACAAATGTTCTTTGTGAGATTTGCCATCGAATGCTATCAGCGAAAATCTCTTGCCTAGGGGAATCGGAGGTTAAATTCACCCTTAAACCAAAATTTGTGGGAAATTTCCCGATTTTCACTTGAAGACGGTCGTGTATCACAATGAAATTTTCAAGAAATATTCTTTGTGAGATTTGCCATCGAATGCTATCAGCGAAAATTTCTTGCCTAGGGGACTCGGGGGTTAAATTCACCCTCAAACCAACATTTGTGGGATATTTCCCGATTTTCACTTGAAGACGATCGTGTATCACAATGAATTTTCAAGAAATGTTCTTTGTGAGATTTGCCATCGAATGCTATCAGCGAAAACTTCTTGCCTAGGGGACTGGGGGGTTAAATTCACCCTTAATCGAAAGAGTGTTTATTGTAGATTCCGAGGAGAATTTTGCTTTTCCAAAATTTGATGTACAGTTGTTTCAATCAAAATTCGAGCACAGATGGCATAAAACATCAAAATATTTGTGGTTCACCCCAAACTGCAAATGGCGGCCATTTGCCTCACTTTTTTCTACGTGACAGTAAGGAAGTTCGACGTCCAGTTATTATTATAGGTCCATGACCTCTAGCAGTGGTTACCACTAAAAAGCATAATATATGACAGTTCTTTGTGAGATTTGCCATCGAATGCTATCAGCGAAAACTTCTTGCCTGGGGGACTTGGGGGTTAAATTCACCCTAAACCAAAATTTGTGGGAAATTTCCCGATTTTCACTTGAAGACGGTCGTGTATCACAATGAAATTTTCAATAATGTTCTTTGTGAGATTTGCCATCGAATGCTATCGGTGAAAATCTCTTGCCAAGGGGACTTGGGGGTTAAATTCACCCTTAAACCAAAATTTGTGGGAATTTGTCGATTTTCACTTGAAGACGGTCGTGTATCACAATGATGAAATTTTCAATAAATGTTCTTTGTGAGATTTGCCATCGAATGCTATCAGCGAAAATCTCTTGCTTAGGGAACTCGGGGGTTAAATTCACCCTCAAACCGAAATTTGTAGGAAATTTCCCGATTTTTACTTGAAGACGGTCGTGTATCACAATGAAATTTTCAATAAATGTTCTTTGTGAGATTTGCCATCGAATGCTATCAGCGAAAATCTCTTGCCTAGGGGAATCGGGGGTTAAATTCACCCTTAAACCAAAATTTGTGGGAAATTTCCCGATTTTCACTTGAAGACGGTCGTGATCACAATGAAATTTTCAATAAATATTCTTTGTGAGATTTGCCATCGAATGCTATCAGCGAAAATTTCTTGCCTAGGGGACTCGGGGGTTAAATTCACCCTCAAACCAACATTTGTGGGATATTTCCCGATTTTCACTTGAAGACGATCGTGTATCACAATGAAATTTTCAAGAAATGTTCTTTGTGAGATTTGCCATCGAATGCTATCAGCGAAAACTTCTTGCCTAGGGGACTTGGGGGTTAAATTCACCCTTAATCGAAAGAGTGTTTATTGTAGATTCCGAGGAGAATTTTGCTTTTCCAAAATTTATTGTACAGGGTGTTTTATAAGATGTGGAATAAAGAATATAATTTTCTCAGTTCGGGCATGCACTATCAGTAAGCCATTATATGCGAATAGGTGCCACAGGCCCATACTTATTGCCTGAAATTCTCATGAAGATCCATGCAGGCGTTCAAGAGTTATCCCAATTGAAAATGTATGTAGAAATACATAAAACATCCTGTATCTCTTAAACGAATATTGTTAGGACATATTCCTAACACTGATACAGACTCACCAAAATGTCCTGCATCTGACCCGAAAGCAATAATTCGTGAAACATCCTGTAGATATATTGTTATCATTTCAAACGTATTATAGTTTTTAAATTCAACAAATATTTACTTGACCGAAAAGTGTGCTAGAAAGTTATAGGACTTTCGGAGACCAAAACAGTGCGGGAAAGTAGTTATTCAATTCACTCAATTGAATGAAAGACATACATATTCTCTGATTCTGATCAAAACACTATTCTCGATAATTTTTCTAAATCTAGTCAAATATTATACCTATTTTTATGTAATACACAAAAGTACTGTGATGAAATGAGACTCAAAAATCACATTCTTCTGAATTTGAGAAGAAAGATAAAACGTTTTTTTCACATATCAACCGAGGTCTTCACATCTCATTTTCGAACGAAAGAAGCTAGAAATTTGAAATTTTTCGGGAAGGGGCAATATACCAAATCGGTAGAATAGTTCTCGAGTTATGATGTTTTTTTCAATATTTTCAAAAGCAGAAATGTGATCGGGTCGCATTAAGGTGTTCAATAATAATTAAAAGACTTGGCCAAAAATACTTGAGGATCCCTACTTTGTGCCGGAATGACATTTCAGGGTACATATTGTGGTCGAAATATCTCTTTATGAATTTTTGAATGGTTTTCGAGTTATAAAGTTTAAGATGTTCAATATCCAATGGAAAACTTGTGCAGAATCCCTTGAAGAGAGTCGTCAACAAACCTTATTTAAAATATACGATAATTAAAAAGAACTGTTCATGAATGAAAAGGAAATTGTGACCGTACCTACCTACGTCCACGAAATCAGCATAAAAATTCAACTCCCAAAAAGTAAACTTTTTTTTTATTCGGAAATGCTAAATTTCGTCAAAAAACGATCGATAATATTTTTGCGAAAGCATGAGAAAGGGTGTATGATAGTATATTATGCAACGAGCGTATAATGATTGATATTCACAAGGTGAAGCCTAAATCACCGAGTGAATAATAGCCATTATACGAAAGTAGAATACTATACATTATAACTAGTGTGGAAAAGTCAAGTTGACATATGAGTAATTTTTTGATGTATTGTCATTATACATTTTGTAATAAAAGATGATTATATTTAAGGTAGATTAGGCCCTCGATTGAAAATATCAATAATAATAAATAATATTATAACTGAATCCATGAAGCATCTGACAGCACTGATCAATGATTCATTACTCACTTGTGATTAATGGGTATTATTATGGCCGAGCAAACAGACGTATATTGGGTAGATTATTAAATAGTCGTGGATAAAAAAATATATGAAGGATACTGAAATATTTCTGTAATTACAACATTAAACAGAAGGTCGAAATAATAAACGAATGAAGTAAATACTACATAAGATAAAAAAATTGATTTTGAATACTCAGCATTATTTCAGATGTTCGCAGGATATCAAAAACATTCTGAATATCGAATTAAAAATTGCATGCAATTCAATTTGCTAACGTCGGGGTTAGTTAATAATTGGCGGTTTCAGGGGTGAGGGTCATCGTGATAATTACCCCCCTAAGAATTTTTCGAGTTGTCATTTATTTTTATTCTTCATAGAAAATTCATAATTTTTGGCATTAAACATGTATCTAGTTTTCATATTTTTAGTAATTGCCGAGTCTGGTATTTCAAATATTTATACCAGGAGATTTGAGTAGAAGCGACTTGTGAATGTGTTTCGATTGAGATAGTTCAAGAACGAACCAATGTGGATTTGTTGTAATTTCTTTTGATTTCATTCTGAAACTCAATGTGATTAATTATTTCTGCTATTGAATTCGATCTTGAATTTTTGACGACGATCTCTGAGAAATTTTGAATTGTTGGTGGGGGGGTTGATCTTCAGGCACAGAGCCCCCCTCAGCTGCGCTAGCGCAACGGAAAGTAATGGAACAAAGATTTTTCGGAAAAAACTTCAGTTTGGCTTACATTAATAATTGTTTATAAGAAATATGTTCAGACAGATTAATTTTTGTTAGATGAAGTCTTACAAAATTCTAGAAGAAAATAGAAAGGAATTTAACTCTTTTACAATAATTCTCTAGGTTTCACAAATGGGGTTGTGAATGGAAGATTGTGGGCAGGTAAAAAGAGGTGGATTGTGATGACTGAATATGTTTAAAAAAAAAAAGTTTTCCCCCCGGCGGGGAATCGAAACCCCGGTCTCCCGCGTGACAGGCGGGGATACTGACCACTATACTACCGGGACATGAAATAAGATAGTTATTCTCGTCGTCCCAAACTGAATATGAGACACATCTTCAGACTATCTTCTAAAATTTCGGAGTGCGAAACAGAATTTTCGGCTTATAGTGTTAATTAAGCAGAAAATTTCCAATTTCTCCACATTCAAACGAATTATTTCAGAAAACCTAAAAAAATTTCATAAAGAAAATAATATGTATCAAAAAATACAACTGTACCCAAGGGCGTAGCCCGGGGGGGGGTTTGGGGGTTCAAAACCCCCCCCCCCGAATGTTTCAGAGTTATTTTTTGTTTGCAAAGAATCTTTCATTTTGCACTTAAAACCAACTTATCTCCGAAAATCTAGTTAAAATTATTCATATTACTATGAATTCTTGAAAACAACAATACTTGCTACAGAAAGCGACCCTCACAATCCCGGCACCTACAAGTCAATTGCCAAAATGTCAAAACCCCCCCCGAAATTAATTCCTGGCTACGCCCTTGACTGTACCTGTACCTATTTTACCTTTTTCTAACTCCTTACAGAATATCTATAATACATTTTTTAACGTAATGTGTGGAAAAGATCCAGTGCTTATTTTAATACCACGTCAGTTCAAATGCGGTTCAAAAAAGCTCTTTCTCCAAAACGTCGATTTGAATAGTTTACTATTTTTCTATCTTAGCCCCATTTCGCACCAAGCCAGTCCAGTCCAGTCGAGTCAAGTCACTTCAGAATTGGAACTATTAAACTTTCGTTTAAAATCGTATTGAAACAAATGGAATGTGAAATCTAGTTTCATACTAGGCCCTAGTGTGAATCTAGATTTCACATTCCATTTGTTTTTTAAACGATTTTAAACGAAGGTAATAGTTCCAATCCTGAAGTGACTGACTCGACTGGACTGACTGGCTTGGTGCGAATGGGCTTAGAGCGGAAGGTTGTACTTTCCGCAAAGATTGCCGTTGTCCCAACAACTTTTTCGATCGGAACAATATTTTTCCTACAACCGTATTATAAAAATTCGAGCATTCAAGCAAAGATATTGATCTCATTTTAAAGGTTTTATAGGTACCTTATTCGCATATTCGAGAAATATTTACTTCTCCAAAAATGTGCAGGAAAGTTTTAATTCGGAGTCCAAAACATGCGGTAAAGTAGTTATTTAGGCACTGATATAGGAATAAAATTTTGAGAATCTTTGTATAATACCTATATTTCGTATAATTTTTTTCAGTGCATAAATGAAAGAATATTCACGGGAAAAAACTGATCTAAAAAAAAATTAATTGTACCTGGGGCATGAGAATAATAAAATTCAACATTTTCATAAAACATCACATATCTCCAAAGAGACATCATACAGTGCGTGTCAAAATTATGGAACAAGTTCATTTTTCTCAGAAGATAAATATTTGGCAACAAAATCCAGAAACAGGTCAATTTTTGTTTCACTTCACCAAATATTTATGCATTTTTGAAGGATTTTTGTTGCATCCTGTGCCATCCCTATCAACCATTTAAATTGTTTGAATATGGAAACTGGGTCATCTGGTACTTTTTTGGCAAGGTTTGTATCTTCTTTATAGGCCTGCAGAAACTTTCATTTTTTTTGAAAAATTAATTAGATTTTCAGTATGTGAACTTTGTCATCGCTCATTTACTTTGAGACGATGGTACCTGATGAAATTCGTCACCGAATTAAAGTCTAGCATTAGAGTTTTGTGCATGCATAACTTTAAACCTTTCCAATAACAAACGTCTGTATAACGAATTTCTCTGTATAACGAATTTCGTACAAGACATTGCACCTTGAATAAAAATTCCATGTTGAAAACACCCTCTGAAACGAAGTGAATTCTCTCTATAACGAAATATTCAAAGAACATCACTCTTTGAATGGGTATTGGTAAGAAGGTATAAGGGTGGGTTTTTTCCGAAATTTTTTCCGGACGTACGTAATAAATCCCGACCTTGAACTAAATCATTACGGCGGGCAGAGAGATCCTTCTGAAACAGTTTTCCCTATTCAAACATTTCAGAGGGGATTGCACAAGGTGCAACAATAATCCTTCAAAAATACATAAAAATTCGGTAAAATTGAAACAAAAATTGACCTGTTTCAGAATTTTGTTGTCAAATATTTCTCATCTGAGAAATTGAATTCGTTCCATAATTTTGACGCGCACCGTATAAAAGAAAATAATAATTATATTTGCACCGATTTAATGATTGCTATTCGAATAATCAAATATCGACTGAACAACATTGACATTCTTGGATTTGTTCTAATTATTTTAATATTGAGTGCATTTCAAAGTTGTTTCATTTCTCGGAAAAAATTTCGTAATTTTTATTCTAGATTTTTAGGAGTTATTTTATCCTATGTGTATCAACTGTTTATCATTTATGAAAGTCCGCAAATGAAAATAATAAAAAAAACTCGCATGAAAACAAAATCGTTTAAAAACTTAAACATGTGTGGATTATTTATTGCTTTTGACAATGAAGCGAAATCATTCCAGGTCATTGTGTACTTGTCACCTCTTGTTGTCCAGACGTCCTGTGTTTTTGGTAAGCATTTAAGTTTTTCTAGAATTATTAATAATATATATGTTCTCATATCGAGTAATTGAATTATTATGTTTTTACTGAAATAAATAAGTTCTGAATTATGTCCTCCTTATCATATATTGTCGCATAATATGCTCGACTATTTCTTCTTCTAACAGTAGTAGAGTTATCCATTGAGATTTATTCCATCCCATCGTATATCATATTCTATATATGGTTCCCATTTTCAAAAGCCCAATTTTTCAATTGTTTCTAATAATGGCTAATTATAACTGTCAGTCACTATGCTCGCCATTTCATATAAAATATAAAATCATTATCATAAAAAGTGAATAATTATTCTTAATCTATTCACCAAAGTGTTCCTTCCACTTCCATTTTCGTATTCAAAATATAAAATGTCGATTTGATTTCAGAAAAATGCTAATGAATATAATTCGGAGATACTTTACGTTCCAATAATTATTAAATTAGTAATTTTTTACTACAATGTGTTTGTTTCTGCTCATCTGAATTGCCCGACTATTCAACAATGAAATCTGCGAAACATTAGCCATCACAAAAATTGCTTTCTTCAATTGACCGTTACCCAGTTTCATAAAAATTTCAGCATTAATAATTGAAAACGTTTTGGACAGAAAAGCTAATAATGAATAAAAATTGATAACACTGTTCGGTATGTATGTGACTGACTATACACAGCATTATATTCCTACTATTCAATGGAAAAACTGTTTACTTGGATCTAGTTATGAGTAGGTACATTTAAAACATTAGATCCGCTCTTTCATTAGGTTTTGAAAATCTTCACCCTGAAAAATAAGATACCTTAGTAATACTATATTTTATTATTATTATTATATTTTTCTTATGGTGATTTATGTCTCATGCTTTTTATAATATAAATTAATATTTTATTTTTTTAGAATTAAATTGTATTCTGGTTACTTTCCAAACTAAAGTTTTAATTATCTTGTCTCTGAAGTTATAAATTTCATATTAATATTTATAATCAATATCGGTCAAATTTTCAATGATATACTTTGTTTTTTCTGATAATTAATTTTTTTCACTTCAAATCAAAAAGAAAAAAGTGTTGTGGTAATTGAAGAAGAGACTTAAGGTTATGTTAAAGAGATAGATAATATTTTCTATCTACAATTTTTGTTTATTTTTTTTATCTTCGCAGAAGTTTGTATGAAATTGCTGAATAATATGAGTTCATTGGAAATTTTAAATAAAGTATAAACACTAGGGTTGGGATAAAGTTCGGCACCAAATTAATATCTTTAAAACGGAACGGACGATAATTTGAAATTTGGCAGCTGAGTGTAATGGACCACAATGCATTTGATTAGCATATTTTCATTAATGAGATACTTCCGGTTTAACCGGAAATGACCAAATTTTTTTTTATTTAAATGGGACACCCTCTATATTTCTGCAGATTCTGAAAGAGCACTTTGTTCCGGATCTGTCCATACCAGGTTCCATGTAAAAATTATCTGTAAAAAGAAGAATTGAGACAACGGATTCTTGATGAATGTGCATTAATACATAGAGAAGTCTTGAGAAAAAATACTCAAGAATTTGTTAATAGACTGGCATATTGTCAGGAGGTGAATGGCAAGTACTTCGAACAATTAAAATGATTTTTTTTTAAATTAATTTTAATAAATTTCTACTAGTTAAGTATTTCTTCATTTTATAGATTTTCATAAAAAATACGTCATGAAAGGCAGAAAGAGTTATCCACTACAAAGTATTTCGTTTTATTTCTCACTATTGATACAAATAAAAACGATTTATTTATTTGACTGGATTTTTTCTCAAACGTACAAAAAGACATTTACAGAGAATTTTTACATGGAACCAGATATGGACAGATCCGAAACGAGAGGCACTTTCAGAATCTGCAGAATATACAGGGTCCATTTAATATAAAAAAAATTTTGGTCATTTCCGGTTAAACCGGAAGTATCTCATTAGTGAAAATATTCCCATCAGATGCATTGTGGTCCATTACACTCAGCTGCCAAATTTCAAAAATATCGCCCGTTTCGTTTTAAAGATATTAATTAGGTGCCGAACTTTATCCCAACCCTGTATATAGGTAATGTAATATTATATTTAATTTTCATTTTAATTTATTTCATTATTGTAAATAAGACTCTTCCTATTTCCTGTGTTTCTTCGAACCCCCTACAATAAACTCAAAAACTGAATTAGAAAAACAATGTAACTTGCTCTTGGTGGTTTCACAGGGGGTGTAATCGGGATAATTAAGTCCTCTAAGAATTTATTTCTATACTTAAAATGAAAAGAAAATGTATGAATTTTTGGAATAACACTTATTAGGTTTTATCTTTTTTCAAATTACCCCGCCTAACCTAATTGGCTGAAACGCCCTTGTGATTTCCTTTTTATATTTTTTGGCCATTGACAGAATTATTCGACTTGATAATTTTTTTCAGTTTTGTGTTGAATTCCTAACTCCTACACCTCAAATAATTCGAAAATGGCAGATCCAGAACCACAACTGATTAAAGATAAGGAGGTCGACAAGGGAGCCTTGGAGGATATCATGGGGATGTTCTGGATAAGCATATAGAGGTGTATGACGTAGAACTGGAGCCGGCAACATCCAGAGGAAATAATTTCATTTCTGATGCTTGGATCGTCAGATTCGAATACAAGAATAAGAGGTCGTCAAAAGAAAACGGGACTACAAGTAGAGTCGAAAGTTCAAAATTAACCAAAAGCTACCCTAAAGTTCGTAAAGGTGATTCAAATTATAGTTACTATACATGGTGTCCAGCCGATTGACGTCAATATAGTTATTTTTGTATTAAGTGCGTAAAATGAGTGTTTTTTTCATGGCACATGAGAGTGTCAATTTTGGCCGAGACCGCAGGTCGAGGCCAAAAATTCACTCGAATGTGCCATGAAAACACGAATTTTATACGCACGAAATACAAACAACATTTTTTGTACAACTGTGAATGTGAATTTACATCGTCTGAAATACGTATAATCATTGAAGATAATGCTTTCAGTACAATATTTAAATGAATCCAGTGATCTTTCTGTGTCGTAACTATACAAACAGTTTGTTGAAATTGTTTGAATCTTTGACAGTATTTGCTCGTAGTTGTTTTAATTTCGAATTATTTTAAAGAAGATGAATGTTGAACATGATAGTGGTAGTGATACCCCCGCAGATATGGCTGAAGAAGCAAATACAATTGTATCTTATTGTTACCAACCAGACCAGCAAATCAAAGCTAATAATATGAGAAAACATATAACCAATTTCGAGAATGGCGCAACAAGAACAACGTAAAAAAGGTTTCTGAAAATGTGCTCACATGCTATTTCGAGGAAAAATAAAAATTTTTAAACCTTCCAAGTTATGGAGCTCAATGTTAAAAAAAACATCGAATGTCAAGGAAAATATTGATATAAGGAATTTTCAAAAATGGTCCCGCTTTTTAAGAACAAAAGCGTCGGATACCGAGGAAAGAAATCTAAAGTGTTATGGAGGAATAATATCAATAAATTTCTCAGAGATGCTGATGACGAAACTAATTTACCTTATAAGGTACAGATACAATCATAATTTTGTGAAATTAGTTGTAATTAAAATATTCATTATTTTTAAGTTGTTCTAATTTTAGTTATCAGCAGTGAAAAAAGACTTTTTTTAACGGTGAAAAAAAGTATATTTTACGCATCCATAGTGATGAAGAAAAGTCAAGTTTTTTTGACAGTTGTACAAAAATTATTTTTAGATTCCTCAGACCTGTGGCTATCCAAAAATACCCAATGTTTGTAATGCGATTTTTGTAGTTGTCGAGTTATGATTTTTCGAGTGTTTTTTCAATGTATTTTGCCAGCTAGGTTTGAAAAATTCATATCTTCCTATGCAGTTAGTATTTTGTAGTTTTTATTTTTTAACATGATTGGTCTTGAATGTTGCTTCTATAAAAAAATATTCAGCTTCCTGAAATCACTGTAAGCTACCCAAAAAAGGCTTGAAGGCTAGAACTTTAGTTTTCAGTAGGATCGTAGGATGTATGTACTCAAACATTCATTTTCGATTCAGAAATAAAAAAGGATGTTTTTCAGCTTTTGGCTAAGTTCAAAGCTTCAAAAGTCATAAGGAAAAAAAGGTAGATCGGACTTTTTTGTTGTTATCAGCCTTGGAAGGCGAAAAGGCTGACAATCATTGAAACACGATAAAATTTGCGTTTCTTCTTTTTCTCATTTTTTTTTTTTGAAAATTAAACTTAGAAATGGGATTTTAAATTGATTTTAATTAAAATTCCTGTGAAACAAATGTAGCTTGTGGAATTTATACAATAATTTTGGTCTCACAACTGATGGAAAATGTAAACATTCGTCAGCATTGCTAGTGTGAATTTACCTATTTTGGATAGAAAATTAAAAGCATACAATACTAAAAATAACTATTTATTTCAATAGCTTTTCAAAATCCGTGTCTGCAATTCGAATACATTATCGAAAACGTTCTAAAAATGACGTGTCAATTGCTTGAAGCTAATCGAATTTTCCTGTTTTATTTTTCATCCCGCTTCTGAAAGTTTTTGACTCAATTCTGTTTCGTTGTTGGTTTCCTTCGCGTACACCAGCTCTTTGTAAAATTTCCAATGAAAAAAATCGATTCCAGAAAGATGGATTGGGCGTGCAGGGCTCATCTAATCGGCCTGCGCGTTCGCCAGACCTCAACCCCATCGATTTTTTTAATTGGAGAGAGCTGGTGTACGCGAAGGAAATCAACAACGAAACAGAATTAAGTCAAAAACTTCTAGAAGCGGGATGAAAAATAAAACAAGAAAATTCGAGTAGTTTCAGGCATTTGACACGTCACTTTTTAGAACGTTTTCGATAATGTATTCAAATTGGAGACAGGGGTTTCGAAAAAATTATTGATGTGAATAGTAATTTTAGTATTATGTTCCTTTTATTTTCTATCCCAAAATAGGTAATGTCACAACTAGCATTCTGACTAATGTTAACATTTTCCGTCCGTGGTGAGGCCAAGATTATTGTATAAATTACACGAGCTACATTTGTTTCACAGGAATTTCAACTAAAATCAGTTTGAAATCCAATTTTAAATTTAATTTACCATAAAAATGAAAAACAGAAGAAAAACCAATTTTATCGAGTTTCAATGATTTTCAGCCTATCCGCATTCCAAGGCTGATTACAACAAAAAAGGTCAGACCAAGTACTTTTTTTCCGATGACATTCGTATCGTATCTTAGGACTCCGCAAAGTTTTCAAACTCAGACAAAAGCTAAAAAATACATTTTTTCATTTCTGAATCGAAAATGATTGTTTGAGTACATCCTACTGAAAACTGAAGTTCTAGCTTTCAAGCCTTTTTTGAGTAGATTGCAGTGATTTCAAGAAGCTGAATATTTTTCATTGAAGTAACATTCAACCATGTTAAAAAAACTGCAAAATACTGACTGCATGGGAAGATATAAATTTTTCAAACCCAGCTGGCAAAATACATTGAAAAATCATAACTCGAGAACTACAAAAAATCGCTTGACATACATGGGGTGTTTTTGGATAGCCACAGGTCTGAGTAATCTAAAAATAATTTATTGGCGTCAATCGTCTGGACACCTTGTATTACTAATTCCTCTCTATTTGAAATTATTCGTTCATTTAAATTCAAAGAGACTCCTATCAGATCACAGGCATAAAAATTTCAGAACAATAGAATAATTTTTTTTAAATTATCTATTCCGAATAATTGAAGTTTTGTCAATTTGATCGAGATAAAATCAACTGGTTCATTTACCTATTACGATTAATAAACTGGTTGATTAGCGTAGGAGTTTCCCCCCACTTTTTTAAGCCACTTTAAAATTGATTGCCATATTAACTGACAGTGCTGAAGCACCCATTTATTTATTACAAAACAAATATTTCAAACACAACATACTTTCTATGAACCGGAACATCAAATATTTGAATATCTATCCTTCTCGATTGATTTGCAATTTTATAATTTTTGTATAGTAAGTAGGTAGGGGATTTCGAAAATTCAAATCATTACAACACAATAACAAATCATTGTGATTCTGCATGTGTTCAAATTTATAACCAAATTATTAACGATTCTTGACTGAAACCAATTTTATTGTAATTTTGACTTAGTTGGAGAAAAAATAGTATATATTATTCGGACTAAAAGTGCCTATTTTAACTCGCAATTTTGCATTCGCTCGGCTGCGCCTCGCAACTGCAAATATTGCTCGTAAAAAAAATATGCACTTTTAATCCTTATAATATAATATACTATTCACGAACTCACTTTTTTGCCGGGGGAAAATAATTTCGTGAAAAGTTATATGTCTTCCACTGTTAAATCGTCGTTTTTCCTATCACAGAAAAAAATAGTGTATCATACACGGGAAAAATATTAGATTTTAGCTCTCGGTTTTTGTCTCCCTCCGCTTTGCGTCAGGAGACAACATAACCTCGAGATAAAATCTAAAATACTTTTTCCCATGTATAAAATAACTATTTTTCAATTTGAATTGACCAATTTGCATTTCTTTACAGATGGAATTGGCAAGTCGATTTTCGCCAAATCTAGACCAGAGGATGAAGAACACAATAAACTCATGAGTACCGATATCGCCTTCAAGAATGAAATACATTCTTATGAAAATATAATATTAGCCCTGAGCGTATACTCAAATGGACCTCTGCGTGTGCCAACATACATTCATGGTAATCCGACCACAATAGCTCTTGAAGATATGGCTAATAAAAGCTTCAAAAGTATGAACAGGAAATATGTCACTTCGTGGAATCAAGTTTGGTCTCCTATTCAGGTATACACAAATATTGAACACGATTTTTTTCTACCTGCCAACAAATAATGTTTTAGTTATAAATGATGAATGAAAGTCCGCGAAAAGGAACACTTTTTCTGCCAATATTTTTCAAAAATAGTAATTTACGTAAAAAATTTGGAAATAGGTTTTGTTTGGACGAATAGATGAACATTATGTCTGTGAGTGCAAATAAACTATTTCGGGTGTGTTGCGTACAATATTCAACCGTGTAGAATAGTACTATCGCAGCTGATTCTATTTTATTGCGAGTTGCGAAAAATAGTTATTTTTCTACAAACGTCAAAAAATGACAAGGTTCGCGCATTAGCAAGAATATGCGAAGTAACCTTTTTTTTCATTTCCTTGTTACTATGACACCGTGCGCGAAGTAGTGTGCGAAAACTTTACTTCGCACACTGCATGTAACTATATGGGATTTTTATATTTTACTAACTTTGGTAATTTCTTGAAATCTACGTTTTCTTTAACATTGAGTGTTTCTTTCAACATAGAATATATTGCCCATAGTTATAATACCTAATTACTTGATTTGGAAAAACATTTCAAACCAGTTCAATATTTTTTTTTCATATTAAGCTAAGCGTTTGTAGAAAAAATTTTGTTTGCATCTCATGCGCGAAATACTTTGGTGATCTCGACTATTTTTCTATTTTGTATCTAGTGCGCGAAATGCTACTTTGGTGATCGAGAACTGATTTTTTTTAACGAGGCGCAGCCGAGTTAAAAAAAATAGTCGAGATCACCAAAGTATTCGCGCATGAGATGCAAACAAAATTTTTTCTACAAACGCTTAGCTTAATATGAAAAAAAAATATTGAACTGGTTTGAAATGTTTTTCCAAATCGAGTAATTAGGTATTATAACTATGGGCAATATATTCTATGTTGAAAGCAACACTCAATGTTAAAGAAAACGTGGATTTCAAGAAATTTACCAAGTTAAAATATAAAAATCCCATACAGTTTACATGCAGTGTGCGAAGTAAGTATTCGCACACTACTTCGCGCACGGTGTCATAGTAACAAAGGAAAATGAAAAAAAGAGTCACTTCGCATATTCTTGCCAATGCGCGAACCTTGTCATTTTTGACGTTTGTAGAAAATAGTTATTTTTGTATCTAGTGCGCGAAATGCTACTTTGGTGATCGAGAACTGATTTTTTTTACGAGGCGCAGCCGAGTAAAAAAATAGTCGAGATCACCAAAGGTATTTCGCGCATGAGATGCAAACAAAATTTTTTCTACAAACGCTTAGCTCAATATGAAAAAAATAACTATTATGGGGATTTTAATCGTTGACAAGACCCATCTATACAACTGTGACAAAACTCAGTTGACATATGGGAAGTTTTGGAAAAAGTCATGGTATATTTAATGATGAACATTGCTTTAATTGATGTAATGAAAGTAGATTTTGCCCTCGATTGCCAAGTATACCCAAATTTGTTAGTTTACATATAAAAATCCATATAGTTTACATGCAGTGTGCGAAGTAAGTATTCGCACACTACTTCGCGCACGGTGTCATAGTAACAAAGGAAAATGAAAAAAAGGGTCACTTCGCATGTCTTGCCAATGCGCGAACCTTGTCATTTTTTGACGTTTGTAGAAAAAAAAATATTTAAGAAAGCCCTGAATAGTGCTTTTGAGAACCCGTTCTATGGTGTTTGTATGGGACTTGAGATTAATACTGAATATATAAATGCAAAATTTCAGCACGATCGGAATAATATCCTGGAAGTTATTAAAAACTGAAATATGTAGAAACTCGACATTAAAAAAATTAATTTTGATGATATACGATTCTCTTGAAATTTTGCATCAATATTCAGTATATCAATTTTCATACAGCAAATCAATTTCCCTCGAATCGGATCTCTTGTTATGGAAATATGGAGGTTCTTCTTTTCAATATTCCAATAGATTCTATGGTTCAGATCATGCGATCTTTTCTAAATTTTGCGTGAACGTTCAGTATATCAATCTTCATTCACAAAATAAATTTCACTCGAAGCAGATAAATTGTTATGGAAATGTGAAATGCAAACTTTTGACAACTCATTTCATATGAACTGTCAGCTAATATACCGTTGTTAAGGGCCCCCACTCACTTCGTTCTTCTGCGCCGTTTTTACCCGACGGTTAAAAACGTCATGAAAATCAGGCCTCGTCTGAAATTTGTAACGTCGGGTAAGTGCGCCGTTTTTAGCCCATACACTTCGTTTTTGCGGCATTTTTACCCGACCGTTTTTAAACCGTCAGGGAAAAACGGCGTAGAAGAACGAAGTGAGTGGGGCCCATTATGGTAGGGATAAAATGCATTTATCAAAATCATACCTAATCCTGGCCAAGTCCGGGAAGTACCTACATACACTGTGGACTAGGCCAGGAAATGTTACTTTTTCGGCAACCGTCGGGGAAGTAACCATTTGCCTACGCTTTTTTCTCTAGCTGGGAAGTAAATATGATTTTGATAAATTTAAATAATAATCATACCACAGCAAAGTAACGACAGAGATTCAATATTAAATTAGTTGTCAGAAGTTTGCAAGTTTTCTTATCGCAATTCGCAATAATTCATTAATTCTATAGTGTTTCCTCACGGAGCCGAAAAAATAGTGTAAGTAACACGTCTGAAATAGTTCTTTGTGTGCATAAAATGAGTGTTTTTTTAATGTTACATGAGAGTGTCAATTTTTGGCCTTGGATTAAAAGTAAATCATTTGAAGTCTACTTGACAATCACTGTCATGATTCTGTGTTCAAATTCATAACCAAATTATGAACGATTTTTCACTAAAACCATTTTATTGTATTTGACTTGGTTGGAGAAAAAATAGTACAGTGGAACCTCGATATAACAATCGGAAGGGAATGAGTAAATATTCGTTATATCAAGTAATTCGTCAAACTGAGGTTTGTTATATTGAGGTAAGGTTGGTCCAAATTTGTTATACCGAGGTTTTATTCACCTCGACATTACGTACTCATCTTGTTATAGCGAACTAATTTTGCTCATATAAATGAAAACTCATTTTTATCAAATTACTCATTTATTTATATTTTCTTTTTCAAAACAATAAAGTGAGTAGGTAGGTTTTTTTTTCAAAAATTCGCAAAACAAATAAAAAGAGGTGAAAAATCAACCAATTGGCATAAAAGCCTAAATCTAATTTTATTCATCTTGATTGGAAAAAAGTAATAAATTGTAGTTTGTTTTCCACGGTTTCAATCTTCTGATGTTTGAATGTCGGAAAACTTATCTTTAGATTTGAAAATTGTAGCCAATGAACTTGCGGGAATCCCGAACTTATTAGCTATGTCTAATTTTTTTGTAGAAGGATTTTTGTCAACATAATTATGATGCTTCGCTTTTCTGCGACAGATAAGGAACGCCTTTTACGTTTCTGAGCCATTGCAAAAAAGTGAGGAGCAACACTGATTACTTTCCATCAACTAACTTCGTATTTTACGTAATACGCGTCGAAACCTGTCGCGGCTGAATCACATACATACCTGGTTATTGGTGAAAACGTTATATAGAGGTTTTGAGTTGACGAAATTCGTTAAGTAGAGGTATTCACGCTCTTTTAGGTAGTTAAAAATTCGTTATAAAGAGGTTGTTCGTAAAAAATTTTCGTAATGTAGAGGTATGTTTTACATTGACTCTTGGGACGATTCAAGGGAATTATGAAAAATTCGTTAAATCGAGGAAGTCGTTATATTGAGGTTCGTTTATATTAAGGTTGCACTGTATATATTATTCGGATTAAAAGTGCCTATTTTAACTCGCAATTTTGCTCGTAAAAAAAAAGATGCACTTTTAATCCTTATAATATACAGTGGAACTTCCCTAACTCGAATCGCCAAGGGCCAGTACTTTCACTTCGAGTTACGGAAACATTCGAAATACGGAAAAACCTTTCAAAATTTCACAATATTTTAAAGAACGCGTGTGCAATGTGCCACAAAGAAAATCAGAAAACAAACAAGTTTGGACATATCGGAGGCTCTCCGCTAAGTAATTCCCCGAAGTTGCAGTGTGTGTGGCCCAAAAAATTCGAGTTATGCTTGGTTGCCGCCACGGTTACTGCGAATTCAGTTCTAGTTTTAGAAATACTCGAGTTATGGAGTTTTGAAATTCGAGTTATACAGAAAAATACATAGGTGATATTGTATAATCGTTTTTGTTTCTAAAGAAAATTCGACTTGGGGAATTTTTCGAGATAGGGAAGTTCGAGTTAGGGAAGTTCCACTGTAATATACTATTTTCTTCTCCAACCATCAAAAAATGTTGACATTTTTGTACTATTTTCAGGTGCACAAGTCATAAATTCCCTTACCGTACAAAAATTCACTTGTTACTTAGCAACACATTTAATCCTAGGATTAAAAACGCTACTTTTAATCCTTGGATTGAAAGTAATGGCATTCGACGTCTAGTTGACAATCACTGTCATTAGCATGTGTTCAAATTTATAACCAAATTTTATTGTAATTTTGACTTGGTTGGAGAAAAAATAGTATATATTATTCGGACTAAAAGTGCCTATTTTAACTCGCAATTTTGCATTCGCTCGGCTGCGCCTCGCAACTGCAAATATTGCTGTGCACTTTTAATCCCTATAATATAATATACTATTTTGGACTTACGTTAAGTACTAGGGGAAAAAGTGTTTGCCGAAAAAAATTCCAGAAAAGTTCTGGTATTAAAATTAATGTGAACCATCAACTTGGTAACTAGGAGTTGTTTCAGAGCTCTCAATCTTGATAGTTTCGAAAAATAACCCAGAAAATGGTAAAAGAAATTGTGGTAATTTCGGAAAATGCTGAGAGAAAAAGTTGTTCAGAAGAAAAGTTCACTTGATATACAGAATTTCAGACCAAAATTCGGTAATTCAAAAATTCCCTTTTTTCGAAATATGTATTCGAATTTTTTCGTCATTTTGGCAATTTCAAACTTCTCTGAAATTATTCAATTCACATGTGTCGTAGCATCAGTTCATTATGTTATTCTTTTTCCACCCACTAATTTTTTTCTATACAATAATGCGACTATGAGACCAGTTTTAAGTAGATACTATTTCGCTGGAACAAATTCGGAGGCGATTGATGCACAGTTTTTCCTGAATTCATGATCATTCACGATTAAAAATTCAAAGAGAAACTATACATTACATACATACATATACATACAATAACAAGTTTGCACCAAACTGGTCTAATATCGCAGACAACATTTTGAGATTGGAAAGAATTGAGTAGAAAGGAAATAGAATAATTGAACCAAAATTAACTGGTGCTGGGAAATTGCCACAATCGTGAAAAATTCAAATATGTTCACCAGAAAATGGTGAATTTCAAATTGCCGAATTTTGATTTGAAATTTTGCATATGAACTCAAAGGGGGAAATTTCCACATGTCCACGCTTTTCCTGTGTTATTTGTAGCCCAAAAACTTTGTCAGCGTTATCTTATTTCTCCAAATGTATTAATTCATGAAGAAGCCTGAGTTGTTTGAAATGTTTTGTCTTCTGTATTTTTCACGTAGAATGGGTTTTTTGCGTGTAAAACGGTATAATGATTTGTAATCAATCGTAGGAGCCGAATATCCTAATATTTCACTATTCTTATATGTTGGATTATATTAGATGATTAGAATATCAGAAGAAATAAGATCTAACATCAGAATTCCAAAAAGTATTCCTGAAATGTATGGTTCTCAATAATAGGATAATATAGATTTCAAATCTACGGCTCCTACGATTTACTATAATAATCCCGATAAGCATGATACTACATTATGCCGTTTTACTGAGAAACGACTCAACTTACGAAGAAAATGCAAGAGACAAAAAATTTACAAACAATGCGGGCCCTCCTATGGAATAATTAATTTGGAGAAACCCTAGGAAAGGTGTTGTAAGTCGGCACAATATGCCAAAAATAGCAAAATTGTCGGATTCATGTTCGTATGAAGTTGTCTACTTGAAATGGCTCCAATAGTCAACACCTAAATATCAGCATATCAAAAAGAAACCTCCTTATATCACAGTATTTCTAATGAAATGTTTTTCTACAAATGAATACCACATGGGTATAATAGTAGGAGAGCTGGCACCAATTTTAGGGTAGGTATTTAAGGCAAGCTGAAAACTTGTCAGATGCCTCTCCTATGACTCCTATTATATCCCAACTCGGGATTGCAGACCTGGCTGGTGAGTAGCGGGGCTAAATCAACCCCTACATTTTTAATGGCCTGGCAGGTAGAAAGCCCTACCGAAATGATCTGTCTTTTTGGGAATCTTATTTTTGAGTTATAAATAACACTCCATAAAAATTTCAAGCTGCCTCAAAAACATTTTTTATAATTTTTTGATTTTATATTTTTGCACGCGTCTGGCAATGTTAAAACCCCGATTAAATTATCTGGCTTATTTTTTTTAGTATTCATAAAGCATTACACTGCAACATATATAAATTGCGTATTGCCTCAAATATATTTTTAGGAAAAAAAATAAAAAAAATGTAGGGGTTGATTTAGCCCCGCTACTCACCAGCCAGGTCTGCAATCCCGAGTTGGGATATGATAGGAGAGGTATCTGACAAGTTTTCAGCTTGCCTCAAATACCTACCCTAATATTCATGCCAGCTCTCGGACTATAACTATTCTGATCATGAATCTAAATATCGAATATTCTTTCTAGGAAATGGCTAGACTCCATGCTGCATCTATGGTTATGAAAAAGTTTAACATTGCATATTTTAGAGATTTGGTCGAAGGTATCGAACAAGTCCCTTTAAGTAATACAGTAAGACTAGGAGATATGCAAGCTACCACTATAGATACAACTATTCAACTTCTAAAACTGTCCAACGGACCTGATGTCGAAGAGCACATCAAAATTCTAGAAGAACTTCAGAATAATAATGTCTGGGAAAAGCAGAGGGAAATAATCAATAGACAAGTTCCAAATATGGTAGTGAACCATGGCAATTTCTGGATAAATAATTTAATGTACCGTAAAGACATGACAGTACTTTTTGATTGGCAGCATGTTGTTTACAGCTCGCCCGCAACAGACCTCTGTTTCTTCCTGTACGTCAATTTTGCCTCAGAACTTTTAACCAACCAAAGGAAAGCTGTTTTAGATTATTATCTGATGCATTTGCATCAGAACATCTACGATGTGTGTGTGGAAAAACAAATGAAAATTGATGAGATAGATTATATGTTGGAGCCTTTAACATACGAATGGATCAACGACGAACTAAAAAGAGTCGGTTTATGCGGTTATATGATGGCTCAATGGATCAACCCTATATTTTACTGGAGTGATGCTGTTTTCGATAAAATGGAGAAAGTAGGAGGAATGGAAAGTATGTCAGTTGAAGAAAGATTGCAAAATATGACTTCAGAACAGAAAGATAGAGTAATTCAATTGACTAACGTTTTCATACAAGATTACCTAACTGTAATTGATTATATGTGAAATGATATTTTGAATTGTGATTTTTATATTATGATAT
The DNA here is from genome assembly GCA_013421045.1 of Propylea japonica. Classification (NCBI taxonomy): domain Eukaryota; kingdom Metazoa; phylum Arthropoda; class Insecta; order Coleoptera; family Coccinellidae; genus Propylea; species Propylea japonica. Next base: position 51,962,848 of record CM024241.1, on the reverse strand, counting down.
ATTTTTATTCATGAACTTTGTTATTTACTCGATGATTTTACTATTAAACTTCATGTTGAGTGAGACTGAATTTAAACAATACTTGTTTTTATTGATTTCTGACATCCCTTGAAGTGTTCGTAAAAAAAGCATTATTGCACCATTCGTCCTCACCATAATTTTGCAATTTAATGAAGTAAATATTTGTATAAAACACAAATATTAAGTCGTTTATCTAGCAAGTAGCATATAGCTATTATTTACGAGGTGAATTTTGGGCTACGAGCCGTGGGCGAGTGGTCCAAATCACTGAGCGAATAACAGCCATTATACGCGAGTAGCATACAATACTTTATTTATGACTACTGAATTTATTCCTTGAAGATTAAAACATTTGGTGACAGGACCCTTCTACACTCACCGGCAAAATAATCGATCCACTCAAAAAATCGATTAAGTTTGTTAATTCATAAATAGGTTGTTTCGAGTCCGATTCTATTGAATTTTTTTTTTCAGTTGCAGGTAAGTTCATCCTCAATCAATCACCAGTTTTAAATTTCAAGAAAACTGGGCGTACGTCATTTTATGAATGGTGAAACAAAATCTGTTTTTTACCCTAACTTTAGAACCACCCCTGTGTGTTCCAGTTGTTCCACCGTGTGATTTCTTATTTCATCATCAAGACACATCTTCTCTTTAAATTTAATTCTTCATTTATATCAATATCTCAATTTTTTGAAGATACAGGGTTTTCAGAGCAACATCAAACTCCACAATTTCGCTATGGCTATGAAAATACTTTCACAGATTTAACCTTAAATCTGAACGTTATAGAAATAAACTGAAAACTGAGTGAAAACAAAAAACAAGAGAAGTTTTAGCGCGACATGTTGTTCTGTATGCACCGTTTATTGGAGACGGTTTCGTGCTAATGCTTCATAATGTCTGACCGCATCAACCGCATGTGGCTAGGATTGCCAGGGAATATTTAGCAGAGGTTGATATCCAAGAATTCAACAGGCCTGCTTTAAGTCCAGATTTGAACCCAATTGGGCATGTTTGGATGCTCTTGGTAGGAAAATTCGATCTCGCGTACAAACTCCTGAAAACTTGCAGCAGCTCAGTGATGCTCTGATTGATTTAAAACTTAATGAGGACATGCCGAGACAAATTATTGCACCTGTCATCCACGTCTGGGCGTAAAAGACCTTATGTTTTTGACTTAGTTATCAGTTTATTTTCATAAGGTCAGAATTTTAGGTTGAATTTGTTGAAGCCTTAGCGAAGTTTAATGTTTTACTGAAAAATCTGTATCCTTCACAAAAAGTGTCGAGCTATTGTTATAAATGAAGAATAAGGGTACGTTCAGATGATGAGCGCTCAACGCGCGTTGAGCGCTCACCGTCTGAACGTTCAGATGATGGGCGTTCAAAATACATGTTTTTGTAAATGCGCGTTAGCAAAACGCGCGTTGGGCGCTCATCATCTGAACGTAGCCTTAAATTGTCGAGAGAAGATGTGTCTTATATATGTATATGATGATGGAATAAGAAATCATACAGTGGAACATACCAGGGGTGGTTCTAAAGTTAGGGTAAATAAACAGATTTTGTTTCACCCTGTATAAAATGACGTTTTCTCGAAATTAAAAACTGGTGATTCATCAAGGATCAAGTCAAGTTGACACAGGAGAATATTAGGAGACTTAGTGTCAGTTGCAGGAACGTCCATTAAAATTAAAGGTCCATTAAACTCTTAATCCTCCATTATTACAAGGAACTAATGGAGGATTAAGGGTTTAATGGACTTTAAATTTTAATGGACGTTCCTGCAACTGAGCATTAGTGTCAGTTGCAGGAACGTCGTTAAAATTTAAAGCTCCATAAACTCTTAATCCTCCATTATTACAAGGAACTAATGGAGGATTAAAGTTTTAATGGACCTTTAAATTTTAACGGACGTTCCTGCAACTGAGCATTATCGATGTATATTTTGTAATGAAAATTGTTTTAATTGATGCAATGAAAGTAGATAAGGTCCTCGATTGCCAAGGTATACCCAGCAGTGAAAAATAACTCATTATTCACTTCTGATTAATAGGTATTATTATGGCCGAGCAAACAGAGACGTATAATGGGTGGATTAAATTATTGATTATCAATCTGAGATCCCGACAAATATTAGACCACCTTTGTTCTTATACGAATGCAACTTTCAGGATTTTAAGTTCTAATTTATGTTCTTAGTTAGGGTAACAGCGTACCATAGTTGCTCAAACATCATAAGTTTGGAATTTTAGACCCAGAATCTTCTTGCAGAACTCAAGACTCACTTATAAATAATCCGAGTCAAAGGAATTTCTATCCGGTGCCCACTAACATTGTATAATACATTTATACAATGCTACTAGCATAATGTAAACACTTTCTGCTAGTTACAGTAGAGTACTAGAGATAGACCAGTGTTGCCACCTTTTATTTCTGAAATCTACCGAAGTTGCCTTCAAAATCTACCAAAATCTACTGAAAACTAAATTGCAGGTATAGCGCTGGCGCAAATCAGAACCACAGCAGCATAGCGCATATAGCATAGCAGTCCGCAACTCCACAAACATAATCATAGTTTAAGGTTAGGTTTATACCGGCATAGAACAATTATTCAAGAATCATCCCCCAAGGGGATTCGCGAACACGACATAATTCAAGAATCGGCCCCCAAAACAAGTGAAAATGACATATGATCTAGACATAGACAATTTCATTCAGTAGGTATCACCACATGTCGATTACATGGCTCTTGGTTCCGAAGTATATGTCTATCATTCTAGGTATTGAACAATAAATTATAAATTTGAGGGAAAAGACAAATCTACCAAAAATCTACTATACTGAAGAAAATCGACTACCACAAATCGCCGAAAATCTACCAAAAAAGTAGAAATCTACCAAAGGTGTAGTGCACGATAGAGCTTATAGAGTAGAGTGGGGTTGCACGTGTGGAACAGTAGGTACACTCTACTCAACTGGTATACTAGTTGGCTATACCAAACCAATGTTCTGCACTTAGTAGAGGCATTGTATAATACAATGGTAGAGGGTAGAGTGTATCTTTCTTGTCTTCCTTGTGTGATTCGAACAATTTTCACTTCGAACTACCTATCCTTCCAAATTATTATAGCAACGAGAATACAGTTACACTAGTGAAATAGTAGAGTATCTCCGTACAAAAGTATGCTTGTGAACACCATTTACTCTACCAATGTAAGCCGTACTTATTTTAGTCGCACTGAATGAGCTAGAGACTGTTAAGCAGTGTAGCTGAATTCGTCATCTCAATTTGATCGACAAACAAGGCTAGCCGACAATAGTCACCAGTTTGCCGTGCATCTTTCTACAGCTAGGACATCGGTGTATCAGAAGGCTTTTCTTTACCGAACTGCAAGGCTATGGAATAACCTACCTCAAGATGTATTCCCCCTTGGTTACAACTTTCAGCAGTTTAAGACACGCACAAACCGATTTCTTCTGAATTCATCTCGAGGCGCTTGAAAGGGCGTTATAAGCTCAGTCTTTTCCCGAGAGATGCGTATAAAAAAAATAAGTAGATAACACAATGATTATCGTCAAAAACAAGTCCTTTTTTTGAAAAGGCGTCGTAGTGAATTTACTTAACTCTTTCCGTAGTCTTATTGGTTCTAGAGACGTAGAAAGACACCATAAACATTGGTGTGCGGACGTATCGGCTCGTCAAGAATGAAGGTTATACAATGGTAATATCAATACATATTGGTACGAAACAAATACGTTAGGAAGGCCTATGGTTGGTGTGCCGATATATGCGCACACTGAGAATGTCTAAGCTTAGGCTAAGAGGAAGGAGCATAAGAAATTTTTTAAATAAGAAAAAGAAAAAGCTACTAGACTTTGATAAAATTTAATGGTCACATCTGAAAACATATTTGTCACTCACAATCCCCTGACATAATTGAATAACCATCAAAAAAATCACAAAAATATTATATAAAATTAATTTTCTATTTATATGACTTTAATCACATAAAAGTATTTCAAATCAAAAAAGTACAACTTTCAATAAACACGAATAATATAAATAATTTACTCAAACCATTTTTATATCTCCCATGTAGAATCGACAGAGAATTTCATAGATGACAATGCAAGAGAAGCACTTATGGAAAGAACTATTTTATTAAACAGAATGAATACAAAGCGCCTACTCAATGCAATACAATTTATGTAAAAAATCTTTAATATAAAAGCAAATAATATACAGGTTTGTAAATTCACATCTGAAAGACACGATATACAATGTATCAGACAAAGAATTTTGCAGGCAAGTTGAGCAGATGTATATTCGAAAGTTTCACGTGCTGTAACTGACTAAATCCAGAGCGCCAAAATTCGCCTCAGTTATCTCATTGCAATAAAGTAGTCTTGTCTCTCTCTTATCGTTAGGAGGGGCTTCACTCAGGCAGTATGGTAGGCAACCGTAAGTACTTGAATCGAGAATCGCGGGCAACCTGACACATTTAATAATTCGATGCGCTTACTGCATATTGCCACTTCCAACGTCAGGAAAGAGAACATTACATTATCACAATCAGACAACTGCATTCAGTCAGTTAGACCATGAGAAACTTTTGAATATACATCTGCTCAACTTGCCTGCAAAATTCTCTGTCTGATGCATTGTATATCTCATCATCCCGAAGTGAATTTTCAAAACTGTATAATACGTTATAAACAACCGAAAGTCGACATATAATATTTCATTTGATCTGAAATCTGAAAATTATGTAAATTGAATGTATTATAAATAAATGATTTAGTCTCAATCAAATTCTGGGTAACTTTACAACTGAATGGTAAAGATATAACAATAGAAAAAGTATAAATATAAATATGAGACAAATTTTAATAGCCAATTCTCTTTCTATTCAACCGGTATTTGCAAAATATAATATATTATCACAATAACTATGCAATCAACATCATTTTTGACTGCAACAAAATAAAAAAATCTAGGAAGGAAGAAATCATAAATTACATTTTTTTCAAATACAAATATGGTGTAATGTTTATAAAAACGGGTCAACCGTATTATTTTATGTTAAGTTATTGGACTAAAGTATCTGAAACCCTTGAGCCACCTAACCTAAGTACACTTGACTAGGGAAAATTTGAAAAACAGTTACCTTATAGGTGGGTAGGTATAAACAGTTGTTACAATGATTAAAGTAGAGTCTTTTTGAACTCATGAAGTTTAAAATTCGATTCAACTAAATATAATTCTGTTATAATGTGTAAATAATAAAACAATGAATATCACAATGTAATTCTAAGGACAAACACTTTTTCCTAGTTAAGGATCTTTACGCCACCAACCATTACTTATTCTCATATTAACAAAATGTATCAGAGTAGTATCAGTGAATACTATAAAGCCTTAAAAAAAATTTATATGCAGGTTTGGAAATTCACATGGAAAACATACGAAATTCAATACATCAGGGAGAGAATTTTGCAGTGCAGTTGAACAGAAGTATAATCGAAAGGTTCACTTGATTCGTAACTCTCTGAATAAACAACCAATTGGATTTATGTGGTTTGGTCTCTCTCTTATCGTTGAGAGTGGCTTAATCTAGCAGTATGGTAGAGAACCTGCAGTACTCGCATCGAGTATTACGCGCAGCCTGACGCATTGACTCAATGCCTCGGACTGTCCGTATTAGTCGATTTGAGACAGAGAGAGACAACGATATTATTTGTTCATTGGACCATTCATCACGTCAAACGAAATCGAAACATAGCGCGTATATCTGTCGAGAATTATTTTTTTGATAGTTTTGTGCTCTTGCTCTGTTCCAGTGCTTTGTGCGCAACCAGTATTTCGAGCTTTTGAGTAGCTCAGGAGCAAATCACCGATCAAAACTAATAGGCCTTATACCACTGTCCAACTGCACGACAAAACTCTCTCTCTCTAATGCATTGAATATCGTATGTTTCCTATGTTAATTTCCGAACATGTATACAATCGAGACTAACGAGAAACTTAGGTTAATTTCATGACACTAAAACCCACCATAATATCGTGGGTTAACTTATTTGCAAATCTGTAAGAGATTGAGTGTTATAACAGCTTATGAAAACAATGTCTGGCAATATTAAATATTAAAAGAAAAGTGAGCTATCAGGGCATATACAGTGTGTTTGGTCATGACTTAGCGATAATTTAAGCGCAACAAGATACCAAATTTCATCGACAAAAACACCCACATTGGGGAGTTTACTTCCTTTACTTAAGTTTTGGAGTGGCCCCCCATTTTAAATATACTTTTTTATTTTAGTTGACCCTTCCAAATAAAATCTATTTCTTTGGACACAAAGGTCCTACAGATGTGAAAAAAATGTTTTTTGAAAGATAATACTACCACCTTTTGCCAAAGTGGAACAATACGAAAACATTCAACTTAGAAATGTCATAAAAAAAATCTTTAAAAAAACTCAGTACTGTACTTTCGATAATTATACAAACAAATTAATCATGAAAATTGCTCAAAATGGCCGCCTCTGCTTTGTAGACAAGCAGTGGCCCTCATGACGACCTGTAGGAAAAAAAAAGTTTGGGGTGCTCGCGTAGTGATCATGTTCGAACAAATTATGTAACTTACAGAAATGATGTAGGTGCTGTTTTGTAACTTATATCCTGCATGTTAAATCATTGAAAAAAAATTATACTTCAATGTGCTAGTTCTTGTACTACTGCGGATTTACTACGAAAATCAGTACATTTTTTCAAAGAATTTTTTATGGCATTTTCAAGTTGAATATTTTTATATTGTTCTACTTTAATGATAGGTTGTAGTATCATCTTTCGAAAAACATTTTTTTACTATCTGTAGGACCTTTATGTCCAAAGAAATCGATATTATTTGGAAGGGTCAATGAAAATAAAAGAGTGAATTTAAAATGGGGGCTACTCCAAAACTAAGGGGGTAAACTTCCCAATGTGGGTGTTCTTGTCGATAATATTAGGTATATTTGATGCCCTTAAATTATCGCTAAGTCATGACCAAAAACACTCTATATGCCGTTATAGTATTCACGATTCCTAGCTTTTCCCTTACTGTTTCTTAAGTAGAACTTGGATATTATACTTCAATGTATTGATTTATGGTTTCATAGGAGTGTGAAAGGTCTTGCTTTCAAGCAAATAAGTATGAATGCATTTTTTCATTCGTGCGATCAAGCATTTTCCTTGAAAACAACATTAGCAAATCAGACCTAGATCAGGCGGATCATAGTTCTACTAATATGACATTCAGCAGTTCTAATTCTATTCTCTCGGTAAATCTTCAGGTACTAAATCTATTTCTTCTGTTTTGACTACAAATTCACTCTGTACATTTTCTCCCTCCCCTTCCTTATCTTCATAATCTTCCTGGACTATATCGCCATGAAACCTCTCAATATGCAACTTTCTATGGGCTGTCTGAGAAAACCCTTTACCACATATATCACATACATATTTCCTTTTGTTTTTATGAACTGCATCTATATGAGCTTTTAGATAACCTCTTGCAGTCGTTTTATAATCGCAAAATTCACACTTGAAATTTTTAGCTCTCAAATGTACACAGTCTACATGTTTTTTTAATGAACTCCTTTGATTGAAAGAATGTCCACAAAATTCACATTCGTAAGGTTTATGTTTCAAATGAACTGCTTCGATATGAGCTTTCAAGTTTGAACTTTGAGCAGAGGTGTATTCACAAAGATGACAACAATGATTTTTTATCTTAGAATGCACAGCTCTAATGTGCTGTTTCATAGCGTAGTGCCTTGTGAACTCTCGATCACAAAAAGTACATTTGCTAGCTTGATTTGAATGAGCAGAATTTATATGATTGCGCAGTTGAGAGGGCCATCCACTACTGTAGTCACAAAATTCGCATTTTTGTTTTATTTTAAGATGAACTGCTCGAATGTGGTTGTCTAGAGTGCATCTATCTGCAGCACTGTAATAAAATACTTGTGTCATTTTATACATTCATATTCATATCTTGTGTCCAAGGCTATTGCATTGAAAACAGGTTATAGCATAACTCTAGGTGAGAGGTTAACGTGTATTTTAGGCATGCTGTTGTTTTGCAATTCTGCTTTGAGAACTTTGTTTAGTAAAATTTAAAGGTCTCCAAGGATATTATTGACAGTATCAATAATGTGCAATGACAAATGAACTTCTATTTTAAGTCGAATTTTGGCGAAGTAACCACAGCTTACCATAGTTCAAGTAATGACAAATGAACTTCTGTTTTAAGTCGAATTTTGGCGATGTAACCACAGCTTACCATAGTTACATAGTTGACAGTTAGTACACTAATGTTCTGTCAACTACACGTAACTATGTTGACAGTTAGTAGAGAGTTGAAGTGCTGCCAAGGACGTAGACGTAAACGTTACAATTGGCATGTGCTCATGCGCACTCGTCAGTTTCTTACGTTCACGCTTGAGCCGGCTTTACGTCCGACGTAAACTAGCGTCCTGTCACCAGTCACGTATACCTTATACGGCAATATATGTTCTGTGACGGCAACGTACGTTAACCGAACGTTGAACGAATCCGACCGATGAATTGCGAATGCTGGAATTTTGAAATGACCGTAATGGCGGTTATTACACGCCCCCCCCCCCATGAATATCGAAAACCTTGTTTTTTTACTAATATTACTTTCCTACTATTTTTTCTTATTGTATTATTCCTCCTAAATATTTTGATTAAATTTGTTTCAAGTTTTGAACCTGATTTATGGATCTTGAATCATTACTAAATGAAAAAAGGTATACTATATCGTCAAATCCTCGGATCTTTGATAAATAGTGTTGTTTCAAGAATATCAAACTGGATAAATTTACGAATTTGAAGAAAGAAATATTGTGAAACATCGTCTACAGTCAGTGTTGAGAAGAGGTGTTGATTATCACCAGTGATATTCGGATGGAGCCGATATGCCAAAGCCAAGAAAGGCTGGTATTCATTTCAGAAATGGAATGATGGTGGTGGATTGTGGATCCTAGGTATCAGGGGACTGGATTATGAAAACAGTCCCACAAATGACGACTTGGGAGGGACCCGAATTGATGGTGCTAAAGGGAGACGACATCCCTTAGCCCACCAAAATAACGGCGTTCTCTCCAAGAAGCCATGAAATGAGGTCGAAGAAGATCCTCCGAATCGTGGAGGTTCAGAACTCTATTCAACACTGGGGTTTGGAAAATTCTGAACACCAAGAAGGACGGAAAGGGCACGATCCTCACGATAGGGATTGATCCCAATCGGAGTAAGGCCTAAAGACACAGGGATGCCACCTGAGCTTTCGGTTCGGGCGCATCCCAGTCTCAGGGTTGAGGAAAAAATTACCTGCAGAGGGCCAAGAGGATGCGGAGATGTCATCCACATCCCAGGGGCCCGAGATGCAGGAAGAAAAAGACGCAGGCTTAGGTCTGGGTCAGCCTGAGGGCAGCTGTGGCTCTGCTGCAGACTGACTCTTTATAGAGGTAGAAGCAACCTAGAGAAAATCGGAATAGAGCGGGAGAAACACCGTCTTTACGATCTGGAGCAACATGTTGAACAGATCAGTGAGGCATTGATGGAGTCTTTTCACTCTAGCTGCCCAATGTCTAAAGCTCTATCAAGTAAGGAAGCTCCTTGGAGGAATGAAAACCTGTCAAACCTCCGAAAAGAAGTCCGTAGGCTCTTCAACAGGCCCAAACGAGACGGCAACTGCCAGAGGTACACGAAAAGCCTACTCAGTATAACAAGGAGATCAAGAAGGTCAAAAGACGTAATTTTCAAGCCTTTTGTGAAAATATCACTTCCACTCCTACAGCAGCCAGACTTCAAAAGGTCATGGCAAAGAATAACAAGAACTCCCGTAAGGAGGACTGGGACATTGCTAAGAAAATATTAAAATAAGGAGTAGATGGGGTGTTTCCGATACTCCTGCAGAAAGGAGTAGAGGAGATCATCCCTCATCTACTGAAGATCAAATACCTAGAAAATGGAGAAGGGCAAAAGTAACCATCATACCAAAAATAGAGAAAAAGGATGGGACTGACCCTCGATCCTTTAGACCCATTTGCTCAACATCGTTTTTACTTAAGACGATGGAGAAAGAAGTAGATAACTACATAAGAATGGAGAATCAGGAAAGTATACCACTTCAGAAGTGTCAGCATGCTTACAGAGCGGGACGGTCAACGGAGACCGCTATGTATCAGCTGACTGAAGCTATCCAGAGAACTTTGAAAACAGCAAGATCCAAAAGATATCTGAAGTGAGGAACTAGCCTCCTTGAAGCCTTCACGGATATTGGATTTCATCAGATCTCTGGAACTGGAAGGTGAGCTGTAAAAGGTGTGGTCAGAACAGCTCTGTAAGGGGGCACAATAGACCTTGAGGTCGCAGTGAACTGTAACCCCTTTTTAAACCATAACTATAACTATCACTAGTGATGGCAACACTTCCAATAGTCAATGTTATCATGTTAGCTATGTTCTAATTTGATTTTATCAAGTCTGTAATTATAAAATGTCAATAAACTTATGTCAGAAGTAAGCATCACAACAACTGTGAATTCGCTAATTACACTCAATAGGAAGTGAGTACCTATAGTCCGTTCACGAAAGTTTGAGCGCATATTATGCATTGGTTTATTTATCTGAAGTTGGCAGTATTTACTGTCATAACGTAAAATAAAGTCAAAGTTGCCGAATGTACCCGACCTCGTCCGACGAGCAGACGAGCTTGCGAGTTATCAGAGAACTCTATGCAATATTGACAACATTGCGTATCAATCTGACAAGAAAATAAACAACATAACCTAAAATTTTAATATACACAGTGGAATATGTCAAATTACCATGGCCAACCGACGGCTCAACCTTTCGTGAATGGACTATACCTACTAATTTCATCTAAATAGAGAATATGCACCTTGGCCTTTACTTACCTGTATTCACACAAATGACAATTATGATCCCTTATCTTAGAGTGAACAGTCTTCACATGATGTTGTAAAGCATACTTTCTTGGGAATATGTGATCGCACAAGTAACAAGGATATGTTTTCGTTTTTGAATGCACAAAGTGCATGTGAGTTTGTAACTGTGATTTCCAGGTAGTTGTGTAGTCACAGAGTTCACATTTCTGTTTTATTTTCAGGTGGACTGCACTGATGTGGTGCTGCAAACTACAATTGTGAAGAGCCCTGAAGTCGCACTGATCACATTTGAATGGTTTTGCCTTGAAATGTACAGCTTCTAAATGAGACTTCAAGAAAGATTTTCGATTGAAAGATTGGGCACAGAATTGGCAATGATATTTTTTCACCTCAGATTTATCCACATTCTCTGGTGATGAATTTTGTTCTGGATTATTCCCACTATAAAAAATAGACAGTACTCATTAAAAGAACTTTGCGTTTAAGTGCGAAAATATTGAAAAACATCAGTTGAATCAGGTTTCTCAAAACTACCCCGGAAATTTCAGATTTTAGTGTCTTTCCTTTCGGAGGTTATCGTGTTTATGTCCTACCTGAGGGCTGACTCTATTGAAAATATTCAAAAAACAAAATTTCATTAGAACTCAAAACTGTTCGACCGATTCGGTCCAAATAAAACTATCTAAAGTTCATTTCAGGAGAGTATGAAGTGAAGGAAACCTCCTGTCGCTGCGACCTCTCTATCGTGAACGCGGCAGAGTAGGTATCTATCTCTCTCATACTAGTCCAATAAACCTCAGCTGGTCTTTTATTAAGCTCTCTTCGCTCACTTCACTCTGCATCGTGATCTTTTATTATCAGAGCGAGCAAGAAGATCAGATATATTCGCTCCCGCTCAAAAGCGAGAGCTCTTCCAAATGTCATTTTATTCTAACCTCAAAGTTAGTTTAGGACAGTTTAGGTTAGTTATTTATGTTCCGGATGTTTTAACGAAAGATGAAACTAATTTTGTTGTTACAATATGTGGTACCGCAAATGCAGAGAGACACCGTTTCAGAGCGAAAAATAGCAAATAATAATTTTGAGGTTACGAATTCCTTTGACTTGACAAGCTTTTGCGCCTGAGCGTTCTTTTATTATTTCACTCTACAACAAATGTCATGACGTCACAGATAATCTTGCTCGCTCCGCAGATCATATTTTCAGACTAAGCAATTGTGATTTTTTCTGCTCAATAATATACAATAATGGTATCGTGCACTGTAAGGCTTTCTTCAAGCAGAGAAGAGGCAGATAAGAAGAAAATTTGAGAAGAGGAAAAACATATCACAGGTAAGGATGAGTACTGAACAGATCCGCATTCGAAAAATTTTTGTAATTGTCTGATAATCTGATATATTTTTTATGTGTACAGGGTGTCCCATTACTCGACGTCAACCCGGACCGGGTGAAAAGGCAAGTAATGCTGGTTATCAGAAAAATATAAAAAAAATCTAAGTTGCATGATTTTAAAATAATGCGCATTTAAAAAAACACGCAAAATTCCACACCCTGTGACAGTCTTTTCGCTCCTGTTGCCACAAACATAAACTTTTTACAACTTTTTTCTTTGCTGTGTAACCTTGAATAATGTGCCTAAACTGTAATCAAAATTTGATACCAGCTGATCTAGGTTTCATAAAAATAGGGCTTACTTCTCAGAAAAAAATTCGAAATAAACAATTGCCTAGTTTCAACTGACTGTATTGAAAAAAAAATGACTACGTAGGTTTGGCATGTTTTTTCAAAAGTTGGCGCATTTAGTGAGGATTCCAAAATGGTATAATACTTGTGTTAATTGCAGCTGCCGTAGTTCAAATTTATTTTCGATTGCCTTTGAATACACTTTTTCGTTAACTGCTTCCCAGTAATAGAGTCCAATGAGTTCAAGTCCGGTGAATGGGCCGGCACGAGATTGGACCAGAACGTCCGATCCATCTTCGGGAAAAAAATGTTACCAGAAAAAAAAATTTCAAAGAAATTTCTCAGGAAAAATTATTTTCTCTCCAAATTTTTTTTTTCTGATAACATTTTTTCCCGGAAGATGGATCGGACTTTCTGGTCCAATCTCGTGGCCGGCCCGTTCACCGGACTTGAATCCATTGGACTCTATTACTGGGAAGCAGTTAACGAAAAAGTGTATTCAAGGCAATCGAAAATAAATTTGAACTACGGCAGCTATAATTAAATAAGTACCATTTTGGAATCCTCACTAAATGCGCCAACTTTTGAAAAACATGCCAAACCTACGTAGTACATTTTTTTTTCAATACAGTCAGTTGAAACTAGGCAATTGTTTATTTCGATTTTTTTTTTTCCGAGAAGTAAGCCCTATTTTTATGAAACCTAGAGCAGCTGGTATCAATTTTGATTACAGTTTAGACAAGCATTATTCAAGGTTACACAGCAAAGAAAAAGTTGGAAAAAGTTGATATTTGTGGCAACAGGAGCGAAAAACTGCCACAGGGTGTGGAATTTTGCGTGTTTTTTAAATGCTCATTATTTAAAATCATGCAACTTAGATTATTTTTAATATTTTTCTGACAACCAGCATTACTGCCTTTTCACCTGGTTCCGGGTTGACGTCGAGTAATGGGACACCCTGTATATTATCGCCTGATGTAAAATTGTTTATATTGATATTCAATTGACCTTATTTGAACAGGGTTCCTAAAGACCCCACACGTCGTATTTTTTGGGTGAAATTTGTAAACAGAAAAAACTAGCAACTAAATATGTATTTGTTGTTCGGGGTGAAAGATATTAGCACACAAGCTGACAGTTTAGGCGAAATCTTTTACCCTTATATGAAATTTATGTACTTAGATAACTTGTGGAAATATGTAGATTCTATTCTATTCTATTTGTTGTTGTTTGTTATCAATTGTTTTTGTTTGTTATCAATTCAACCCTGAACTTTCCGCCATATGGTCCCCGACTTAGCCCCGCCCAGTAGTACTATTTTTCCCTACTCAATTGTATGTCATAGCGCGTCTCTTCTCTATTATATCTCGAAGCTTCATACTCTCGTGAAATATAGTATAGTCCCTTTCTCATTCAAGATCGAAAGTAAGAATGTTTTCGGACAGACAGAATTACTTTTCATGTCAGACTTATAAGCATGATAAGGAAAAAAATTAAGAAAGCCCTAAGCAATGAGGCTATCACCTCAAAATTTTGTATAGGACTTGAGATTGATACTAAATATATTAATGCAAAATCTCAGCTCGATCGAAATAACATTCTGGAAATTATTCGAAAAACTGAAATATGTAAAAACTTGACAATTAAAAAAATTAAATTCTATGATTCTGATGATGCGATCCGCTTGAAAATCTGCATGAACTTTCAATATATCAATCTTCATCCATGAAATAAATTTCACTAGAATCGGATATCCTGTTATGTTGTAATTCAAAAACGAGCAATAAGATCCATTACAAAATTAAAGCTAAAGAAAGTTGCAGAGGAGTCTTCGAAAAAGCACAAAATCCTCACAATATACGCTTTATACATCTATGAGTGCTTGATATTTATCTCACAAAATACCAGCGAATTCCAAACTGAAAAAGCCATAGTTATCCAACGAGAACCAACAGCATGATGTAGCCAATCCATACACTTAAGCCTGGTTCTCAGAGCTTCATCGTGTATCCAGCGACAGGTATTCCACCAATCAGAGGATATCAACAAACCTTCCCCTGACCCCCTCCTTTTGGTTTCTGGTTGTCAAAATCTGTCGCGACACGCCTCTTTTGTAGTTGAAATAAACCAACTTCACTTGCGACAGCGAGAGAGAAAATAGGAGTAGTGGGGATTGTCGCTGGCTTCACGTCGAAGCTCTGAGAACCAGGCTTTAAACTCTCAGAAAAACGAACACACTACCGATGTATCAAATTTTTCAATAATCTAGTATCTACCAAACAGGCTACAAACCCTAAGATCACATAAAACCTTCAAACAAGAGCTCAGGAAGTACCTTACCGATTTAGAAACCTATACAATACAAGGATTTCTGGATTCAAACTTAATTAAAGATCTATGTTTTTTTCTGACACAATTTCATGTAGTTTCAAGCTCTTTGAGAATGTAACTCATAATAATGATAATAAGCCTTTATTTCCAACAGGTGTGATATCCAATCACAGTAAATTCAAATTCAAAAATAAACTAAAGTAATTAAAAATAATATATCTCATAGAAATAAAAAAGTTTATTTATTTATTATAGTGATTCTTCTTTTCAATATTCCAATTGGATTTTCTTTGGTTCAGAATGCGATCTTCTTGAAATTTTGCACAAAATGAATTTTAGTTCAATCGGTTATCTTGTTATATAAATATGAAATTTGTTCTTTTCAATATTCCAATTGAATTTTCTATGGTTCTGTTAACACTATGTCCAAAAAATTTTGCATGAGGCTTATTATTAGCATCTTGCATGTGGCCACAAAATTTCATTTCGACTGGTTTCGTTTTGTCTGAAATATTGAGGAATAAAAATTTTAAATGGCCATATTTTATGGAACACCCTGTACGATTTGGCTGGTTAACGAACTTAACCGATTTCGGAAACGAACTCAACCTGAAAATATCAAGTCTCTAGAATAATCCCTTCTAAAGTTATCGTGTTCACGACCGGACGGACGGACGGGCCCACGGACAGAATTAAATTTGACCACGGATTCATCATCAGGGAGTTGAAACCTATCGTTTGAGACCATTTTCGTTTCGAAATTCGAAAATTCGACATTTGGCACTAGTTTAGGTAAGTAGAAAGATCGCAAAAAAATAATTTTAAATAGAAAATCAAGATTATTGCAGAGCATATTTCTATTTTAAGCATTTAGGCTATTAAATTTATGATTTCCTGTGAATGATATTTACTTGCAGGAAAAAATACTATACTAGGAGGAGGAGCCCTGTATTACTTGCTGAACATTTCCCTTTTGAGTAAATCTGAGGAAATCTCTAGGGTTTCCTTTTTGAGCTCTTGTTCTCCTTAAACGAATGCTATATCATTTTGCCCAAATGTCTGTAATTTTCGAATTGTGCGCCGAAAATGGTCTCAAACGATAGGGTTCGACTCGCTGATGGCGAATTCGTGGTCAAATTCAATTCTTCGAAGGGATTATACATCGAGATATAATAAAGAAGAGACGCTATGACATACAACTGAGTAAGGAAAAATAGTATCACACTGGGGTTGAATTAAGTTTACAGTTTTTTCTGTTTACAAATCTCACCAAAAAATACGACGTGTTGGGTCTTTTGGAATCCTGTTCAAATAAGGTCAATTGAATATCAAATAAACAATTTTTCTTCAGGCGATAATTTACACATATAAAAAGATAGCAGATTACCAAGACAGACTACCAAAAATTTCGAATGCGGATCTGTTCAGTACTCATCCCTACCTGTTGTAGTTGTTTGTCCTCTAATTTTCTTCTTATCTGTCTCTTCTCTGCTCGAAGAAAGCCTTACAGTGCACGATACCATTTAATTGTATATTATTAAGCAGAAAAAATGACAATTTAACTAGAAACAGGCGCAAAAATCACAATTCCTCCAGAAAATCAACGATTGTCAATTTTGACTATAGGTGGTAGTAATATGGCGCATCTGATACCGCGTTTACTTCAATGTAGGCAACTCTATACTATCCTATCTCTATGGGATTATCCTAAGGCGAATTTTGGCGATGTAACTACAGCTCACCATATAGTCCTTTCACGAAAGTTTGAGCGCATAGTAGGCGTTTGTTTATTTATCTGAAGTTGGCAGTATTTGCTGTCATAACGTGAAATAAAGTCAACGTTGCCAAATGTATCCGGCCTCGTCCGACGAACTTGCGTTGCGAGTTATCAGAAAACTCTATGAAATATCGACAACATTGCTTATCAATCTGATAAGAACATAACAACATAACCTAAAATTTCAATATACACAGTGGAATGTGCCAAATTTCCATGGCCAACCGACGGCTTAACATTTCGGACTATAGTTACATATAGTCCGTTCACGAAAGGTTGAGCACATAGTAGGCGTTTCTTTATTTATCTGAAGTTGGCAGTATTTGCTGTCATAACGTAAAATAAAGTCAACGTTGCCGAATGTACCCGGCCTCGCCCGACAGGCTTGCGAGTTATCAGACAACTCTATGCAACATTGACAACATTGCGTATCAATCTGACAAGAAAATAAAGAACATAACCTAAAATTTTAATATACACAGTGGAATATGCCAAATTTCCATGGCCAACCGACGGCTCAACCTTTCGTGAATGGACTATAGTTTATAAGTATATAGTCCGTTCACGAAAGGTCGGCCGTCGTTGGCCATGGAAATTTGGCATATTCCCCTGTGTATATTAAAATTTAAAGTTATGTTATTTATTTTCTTGTCAGATTGATACGCAATGTTGTCAATATGCATAGAGTTGTCTGATAACTCGCAAGCTCGTCGACGAGGCCGGGTACATTCGGCAACGTTGACTTTATTTACGTTATGACAGCAACTGCCAACTTCAGATAAATAAACCAACGCCTACTATGTGCTCAACCTTTCGTGAATGGACTAACGCATATTTTCAGTCAACTCACGTATATGTGATGATTTGACAGAACATACGTGTATTAATTGTCAACTATGTAACTATGGTAAGCTGTAATTACATTGCCAAAATTCGTCTCTAGAGACTTGAGATTTTCAGGGTAAGATTGGTTCCCAAGTTCCGCGGTTGAGTTCGTTAACCAGCCAAATCGTACAGGGTGTTCCATAAAATATTGTCATTCAAAATTTTTGTTCGATATCTCAGACAAAACAAAACCAATGAAAATAAAATTTTGCGACAACATGCAAGATGCTCATAATAAGCCTCATGCAAAATTTTGTGGCCATAATGTGTTAACAGAACAATAGAAAATTGAATTGGAATATTCAATAGAAGAGTTCCATAACAAGATATTTGATTAAAATTTATTTTGCGAATAAAGATTGATATACTGAATGTAATACAAATTCTAAATAGGATCGCATCATCAGCACCATAGAATTTAATTTTTTTTTTAATTATTGATTTTAAGCATATTTCATTTCATGTATAATTCCCGGAATATAATTCTGATCTTGTTGAGATTTTGCATATTCATATCCTTAGCATGAATATCAAGTCCTATACAAAATTTTGAGGTAATAGCATTACTGCTCCATTAATGAATGAGTGCTCGAAAGTACCTGCTCGGGCCTTTTCTTAATTTTTTTGGAAGATTTTCAAGAGGATCAATAGTGAAACTTATGTCCAATTCAAAATGAATGTAAGCATAACATAAGCGAATATCAAACGTAATTCTGGTTGAAATATATGAATTACCTGAGAGTCGTGTACATATTGAAAGAATTACATAAAAGTAATTTTTGTGTTGTGTATTGTAAGAACTTTCACGTAATTCGTATATTTCAAATTTGAGAATTACACTTATGTCAGTTATAATTTGGGTATAACGATGTTAAAAAGCCTTATAAAAAAATACAGAAAAAACATACTCGTTCAAGAACTGTTTGATACAAACTTCTTCTTCAGCTTCTATGGAAGCTATCTCGCATTCATTTTTTAATGATTGAGTATCTTCACATTCTTTCTTTATACTAAAACATTCTCTAAAATCATCATTTTCTATATCAGTTTCTTTTTTCAATTCCACATTCCAATAATTTGGCTGTTCTGATATTTGGTTGTAAATTTCAGCAATTCTAGAATATATGAATGATTTCAAATCAACATACAATTTCAATTCATAAAATAGTTATCCTTACTCAACTCCGGGGTAAGAAGTATCCTGATAAGCTACATTCTCGGAAAATTCTCCGGAAAAATTCGAATTTACTGGTAAAATTTCTATTTCAGGGTTATTCACAAGTTTTTTAAATTCTAATGATGGTGAGATGTCCTCAGCCACACTCATTTTAGTGAAAGTTTATTCATAATTGAAACATTTTTCAACTCAGTTCAATAGTTTCGAAGTTAACTAGGTTATTATAGCACCTTCTATTTCCGATTTTATTTGACATTTCTATTTTCAGTGTTTTCATAATTTTCTCTCGTCGAAAGAAAATTCAGTACACAGAAACAGATCATAAATTTATGAAATATTCTTTTGCTATAGCCTGAGGTGTTCCACAAAAAAATTACAAAAAATACAAAACCATGATCGTTGAGTTACTTAATTGATTCAGATGTTAGAATATTTCATAAGTACATTCTTGAAACCATTCTTTTTTTCAAAAAACTTCAACTAAGGTCATAAATTCAAATGTATTCTGTGACAGTGAGTACACAAATTTCATTTTTTTCGAAGATAACCTGTCTGTCGTCTGGTTTGTTGTTTTCAAAGATAACAATTTGAAATTCGAACAATATCCTGCATTCATAATGAATCAAGAAATTAGACAGGAAGTTTTGAAGTTGATGGAAAAAAAAGACCAAATTGAAAATGAAATAAAAGAATTGACTGAAATATTACACTCGGTAGTATGTACACCCTTACTTGACAAAAATTCAATATTTTCTTCTAGAATGGTGTGGATATGAATGACCCCCTGGTAGACTCTGAAGGGTTCCCAATCAATTCGATAGATATTTATCAGGTTCGCCATGCACGCAATAAAATCATATGTAAGTTTTGAACATTTTCTTTACATCGATGTTTATTAATTAAATGTAACTTATTTAGGTCTACAAAATGATCACAAGGCTTTAATGAAACAAATAGAACAAGGCTTGCATGGTTATTACTCCTCATCTAATACATCCGTTAATAATGATGTGGAAATGGAAGAAAGGCCCAACGCTGTAGTACATAAATTGCCTTTTGCCAAGATAAACATAGTTAGTGATGATTCACCAGCACAATTATCTGTAGGTCTACTAAATTTTATGAAGTAATTTTTTTAAATCTGCTGCTATTTTTTCAAGGGTTTGATTGTGGATGATGAATTAGTTGAGTTTGGATCCATAAACAAGACCAACTTTACGAGTCTGAGCGATATTGCAACAGTTGTTCAACATTCAGAAGGAAAGTCTTTGAATGTGAAAGTGAAAAGAAGTGATAGATATATCACAACCGAATTGAGACCAAAAAAATGGAAAGGAAAAGGTTTATTAGGATGTAATATTATACCACTCAATTAATTTAAAATTTTATGTTTATATACATTAATGGTAGTAATTACCATACTGAAGAATGCTTAATAAAGTTGTGATTTTTTTAATTTATTGGTTATAATACAAAGTTTCAAAAGTTACCCTAATATTTTTTAAAAATTCATATCTAGATATTTTCATGTTGTTCTTTGTGGCATCGAAATTTAGAGTAATAAAACGTTTATATTCATACCAGAAATTAAACCTATAATTTTTTGGTCAGATGTTTCCACCATTAGACCAATAATTCGACCTCTTTCAAATTCACTTAGCTGGCGATAAATTCCGCCTTCACGTGCAGAAAACGACTAGGTACAATATTTAAGTTAAAAAAAATTACATGAAAAAACGTTCACGATTTTTTTCTTCAAATTTCAACCATTTACTCCTTGCTTTACTATCTATGTTTTATCAAAAAAATTCAACAGCTGAGTGTTGCAGTTTCTTCATTAGTTGGCAATTTTTTAAGTGTTAGCATTGTTTAAGGAAACAATGGTGTTAGGAAGGAATTATGATACGAATTCAAGATTCTGTATTTCGTTTAAAAGTATATGAACTCAAATTGTAGAATATTTCCAAACGGAATCTAAATTATGATGAAATATCCAATTCCCTCCTCAAAAACTTCTTAAAAAGCATCCTGTATGCATTATCATTGTTTGAAGAGAACTCCTTAATTGTTTGAGGAGAACAAAACAAACCTAAACAATGATATATTATTGAATACATTCATGAACAAATAATCGCTAGAATAGTTAAAAAAAACTAGGGGAAGACTAAGGTCCATTTGTAGCCAAAAAGTCCAGAAAAATAGTATTCTATGAATAATATATTCTACCATAGAAAATTATTGTTATTAACGATTAGTGATGGGCAAAACCGAATTCTTTCAAAATCGAAAACCGAATGAACGAATGAATTTGAGAATCGAATGATCATTCGAATGATTTTGCATTCGGTTTGAGGCGACACCTACAATAAAAATCAGGAACTATGTCGTTAAGGTTCAATATCTCAGCATTTGCCTGCTTTTTTAGGAAAATGAACTCTATTGCCATTCATTCGGTCCAAATTTCGAATGAATCATTCGTTTTGCATTCGGTTTCGGGCGGCATCTACCTGAAATTGTAGTTACTATGTCCGTAAGGCTCAATATCTATGTCATTGCGTGCTATTTCTTAGGGAGGTTTTTGAAATTGAGCTCTATTGGAATTCATTCGGTCTAAATTTCGAATGAATCATTCGTTTTGCATTCGGTTTCGGGCGCATCTACCTGAAATTGTAGTTACTATGTCCGTAAGGCTCAATATCTATGTCATTACGTGCTATTTCTTATGGAGGTTTTTGAAATTGAACTCTATTGGAATTCATTCGGTCTGAATTTCGAATGAATCATCATTCGTTTTGCATTCGGTTTGGGGTGGCAAATAGCAGAAATATTAGATACTATAAATCAATAAGGCCCAATATTTCTGCGTTTGCATGCTATTTCTTATGGAGGTTTTGGAAATTGAACTCTATTGGAATTCATTCGTCAGTTTTGGAGTAGCCCTCATTTTAAATTTACTTTTTTATTTTAGTTGACCCTTCAAATAATATCGATTTCTTTGGACATAAAGGTCCTACTGATTTGAAAAAAATGTTTTTTTGAAAGATGGTAGTATCACCTTTTATTAAAGCGAATCAATATGAAAACATTCAACTAAGTGATGTCATAGAAAATTCTTAAAAAAATGTTAGTGAAAAAATGTAAGTACTGATTTTCCTAATAAATCCGCAATCGTACAAGAACTTGCACATTGAAGTTTAATTTTTCTTCGATGAGCTAACATCTCATAAGAACTTATATGCTTGAAACCATTAAATGAATTTTCAAAAGAGTTCAATTTCAAATCTCCTTAAGAATAGCACACAAAGGCAGAAATATTGGGCCTTATTGATATATAGTATACAATATTTCTGCTAAATGCTACCCCAAACCGAATGATTCATTCGAAATTTTCAACGAATGAATTCCCATAGAGTTCAATTTCCAAACCTCCATAAGAAATAGCATGCAAACCGCAGAAATATTGGGCCTTATTGATTTTTAGTATCTAATATTTCTGCTAGTTGACAGTTGACACCCCAAACCGAATGCAAAACGAATGATTCATTCGAAATTCAGACCGAATGAATTCCAATAGAGTTCAATTTCAAATACCTCCATAAGAATAGCATGCAAAAGCAGAGAAATTGAGCCTTAATGGTATATAGTGTCTGATATTTCTGCTAGATGCCACCCCAAACCGAATGAAAAACGAATAATTCATTCGAAATTTAGACCGAATGAATTGCAATAGAGTTCAGTTTCAAAAACCTCCCTAAGAAATAGTACGTAATGACATAGATATTGAGCCTTACGGACATAGTAACTAAAATTTCAGGTAGATGCCGCCCGAAACCGAATGCAAAACGAATGATTCATTCGAAATTTAGACCGAATGAATTCCAATAGAGCTCAATTTCGAAAACCTCCCTAAGAAATAGCACGTAATGACATATATTGAGCCTTACGGACATAGTAACTACAATTTCAGGTAGATGCCGCCCGAAACCGAATGCAAAACGAATGATTCATTCGAAATTTGGACCGAATGAATGGCAATAGAGTTCTTTTTCTTAAAAAAGCACGCAAAGCTGAGATATTGAACCTTAACGACATAGTACCTGATTTTTATGATAGGTGTCACTCCAAACCGAATGCAAAATCATTCGAATTGCTGAAATATTGCATTCGAATGCAACGAATACTTTCAAGAATCGAATGCTGCATTCGATTTTGCATTCGAATGGCCCATCACTATTAACGATTAACCTAACTTAACACGAGGATTCGGTTATTTTGAAATTCTATTTTCTTGTGAAAAGTGCGGTGTTCCTCCTTACACCCTGTGTTTTTCTGTTTTTCCTGGTTGGTGAGTGTACTAATATGTATTTTACAACCCTGTAGAATTTAATTCAGCACTTTCATGGCAGAACCTAACTAGTTCTAGTGTTTACCTATAGTCCCGGGGGGCTCCCCTGGGTTTATGATCATTATCTCCAAGATCTCAACTAGCAACGATTCGTATTATGAGACATTCTTCCAACAATAGGCTGGATCAATTCAGTACTAAAGATGATTTGAAAGACTTTGCGATTGTGGCGAGTTATTCCACTATTTTTTGACTGTATTAGATTCACAACTGATTCGAAGTTATTATATCAAACTTCAAACCACCGATCAATATTTATGAGGTTTTGTTTATTGGTAATGTCTCGGCTTACGATTTGCTCTTCAAGTTCTTGTTTCGGGTCAAACTGTGAAATTATAGTTTTTTTCTCGCTTGTTACTTTTTATAGAAGCTTAGACTTTAATGTAGCTTGTAGATGCTTGTCAGCATGCAAAATGCCCTATATGTTTGTTCTACATGTGCAACACCTGTTACCAC
Source organism: Propylea japonica (assembly GCA_013421045.1). Classification (NCBI taxonomy): domain Eukaryota; kingdom Metazoa; phylum Arthropoda; class Insecta; order Coleoptera; family Coccinellidae; genus Propylea; species Propylea japonica. The sequence continues at coordinate 51,939,132 of CM024241.1, read as the reverse complement.
ACTGCTTCGGCTTATAGTATGATCAAGTAAAGTCTGTACTAGTCAGTTAAATTAATTCTTATTTTTTGATGATATAGGTCCAGTCTCGACTCCTAGCCACCACTGTACCATAATAGTCAAGAGGTTGAACCACGTCAAGTACGGATCTTAGATACATAGTATTACTGCTGAGCCCAATCCCTTCTCTGGATAATGGTAGCGGGGTTCTACCGCCTAGTGAACAAACTTTTGAATGAAGAAGAAGAATTTCTCTTCTAGTGACTATGTTAAAGTTGTGAATTTTTTATCGGAATAATTTAATAATTTAGCACTCAACGTTAATATGGGAACCATAAGGAATGTAAGTACAATATGCATGATTATAATTCTCTCAAACTCATAAAATCGTGATTGGACTGCAATACTCAGCTAAATTATTTTTCAGCAAAGTGATGACGGAACAACCAAATCTAAAAGGCCAGTTTCAGATGCAGAAGTAGAAGACTCATCTACTAAAAAAAAGAGAAAAACAAATCATCTTACTGTCACCGAACTTATTGATAGTAAAATATCAATTAAAACATCCTTTTTCCGATTGCAAACAGAAAAACTTCTTGAAAAAACGGTGGTCAAGAATAAATATAAAGAAAACTTGTCATCTTGGATTGAAGAAGTAGGAAGATTTCTTCATAGTGATGCAGTTCTAGATAAATCAAACAACCCAAAGTTTCTCAAAAAGATAAAAACACAAGTGAACCATATTCTTTCTTGTGATCAAGAGGTATCAATATCCTTCGAGAAACCCAAAACTGTTGATTCATTTGGCTTATACAAAATTAATGCACTACCAGGTCCAAATATTGAAGTGGGTATATTCGTAACCATACCTAAACAATGTTTGAATGTAAAAGATTATTTGAATAATAGATATTTTGTAAAGAAATATTATTATTTGATGTATATTGCAGAGAATTTGAAATCAACAGATATGTGTGAGAGTATTAAATGTTCTTATCACAATGAAAATATTCTCCTACCATATTTGATTTTGCGTCCCAAAGACATTAAAAGAACTCAAGTCAAGCTATTTTTGGTTCCGGAGCAAAATTATTTCAAGATGTGTAGATGTCTTCCTGAAATAAATAATGTGAAAGCGCAAGTTTTTGCAAAAGACTTTGGTGCCATAGAGAACATTGAAGAACTAACCACAACTTTCTACAATAATGCATTGGCTTTTGATATGTCTTTGGTAGAAAATAATATGTTTATAGAACAATTATTCAAAGATTCGAAAAGTTTCCAAGAAGGATTGAAATTAATTATAATATGGATGAATCAAAGGAAATTCAATACTGATCTGGGAGCATCTTCTATAGACTTTGCTATTTACTTTATGGTTTACTTAGTCTCAAAAGGAAAAATTACCAAAGGCATGACAACTCACCAGGTGTTCAAAACCTTTTTATATTTCATACAAACCATAAATTTAACGAAAACACCTCTTAGTATTGGAGAAAAAATGTCACCTGAAGAACTGCAAAAATATAAGGATGCTTTTGACATTGTCTTGATGGATAAAACAGGATGTTATAATACAGCAGCTGATCTTCATTTCAATACATACCTCAAGATAAGGCAGGAATGTAAATTGGCATTGGACATTTTGGATCGAAATGATTCAAATTCATTTTCCAATTTATTTTTAACAAATGTTCCGATGTGTTTCCAATATGATGCCATCATTGAGTAAGTCAAAATGAATGATATTTTATGTAGAATAAAGGGTAACAGTTAAATTGGTCATATTATAAAGTTTTGTTCTGGGTAGATATTGATAGAGTAAATGAGTAAAATGAGCTTTCTCTTGACGTAGTGCAATCAGCCTTTGCTTGTCTTTTTTCTGGAATGTTAATACAGTGTGTTCACTAGCATTATACACATTTCATATTATCAAATACAATTAACAAATATAGTATGATTCTCATCAGTTCATTTATTGTTCATTTTCGAACCCTTAAAATACTGGGTGTCTTAGAATCAAAATCTTTATCCTCACATGATTTTAAGGTATAAAGTTCCTATGGGGCTATGGGTCTCAGACTCATTGGTTTTGAGAAGTTAGATGTTGAAATTTCAAAAGAAATTGGTTTTTCGATTCATTTTGGACACTGTACCGGGTTTTTCACTATAATTTGACCCCCCTTTAACTTTGTTACTGAAGGGATACAAAAAAATGTTCGTATAAAGTGTTCACGAAATCAACTGAGGTTTTTTGATATGAGTCCAGAAACTGGAAATATACAGGGTGACCAACATATTGATGGCAACTTCATTTTTTCAAATGGAACACCCTGTATATTTTTCCATATTTGTTAGCTCTTTTTTCCTGATTTCGAATATGTAACATATGTTGGTCTCTTTCTTACTCTGAGCACCACAGAGTTTCAAATTTCAATACCATCTGGCATAGCGTTTTGGAAGTTCGTGAATATTTAAGTGGCCAATTTGATTTACTTTAGCAATAATGACAATCAATGGAAGCGGAGAATAATATTAATGATATAAAATCAACCAATATTAAACCCATAATTCGGAACTAATCCTGTCAACGCACAAAGAATAATGATAAGGAACAAAATTTTGAAACTTTAATTTCTGACTTGAATCAGAGCCATAATAATGCTATCAAAAATAGTCTGAACAACTTGAGACAACTATGTGTATTGAATGAAGGTGATAATTTTGAGCAATTTCTTTAATTGATGTTATTCTTACCATATTACCATAGTTTATCATTTTTCATTGGTTAAGTAATTGTTAAGTATTCATTCTAAAATAATGATTTTAGTAGATTGTCTGGATATTAATAATTTCGTAGGTATTTCACATATTTTTTATTCTTCCTGTATATCTTTCCATTGACGATATTATAACTCCAGAAATGAGCATTTTCATTAAACGCATTCTGCCACTTGTAAAATGATTACAGATCTTGGCAGGTGGTTCTTAAAATTTGAAACTCTGTGGTTCTCAGAATAAAAGAGATAGACCAACTTATGTTACATATTCGGAATCAGGGGAAAAAGAGCTAGCCAAACATGGAAAATATACAGGGTGTTCCATTTGAAAAAATGAAGTTGCCATCAATATGTTGGTCACCCTGTATATATTTCAGTTTCTGGACTCATATCAAAAAACCTCAGTTGATTTCGTGAAACTTTTATACGAAACATTTCCTTGTATCTCCTTTAGTAACAAAGTTAAAGGGGGGGTCAAATTATAGTGAAAAACCCGGTACATGATTCACTATTTTTCATATTAAGATTTTTCCCATTCTGGATATTTCTTCAATTTGAAATATCTTAGTGTAAAAATAATTATTATGTCGTACTAAGAAGTTTGTGCAGTGAAATATTGGGCGTATTTCAATATTATCCAATTTTCCTGTTACCTTATTCTTGCATAAAATGTTGTGATTGAAACAACAATACTTTTTTATTTATTATTCTTCTTTATCATAAGGTAACATGTTTTTTTTTCAGTTTGAAGAGCGACAATAATTATGAATCTTTATTGAACAATGTCAGTTCTCAAGAAAAGGCTAAATATGTTGGTAATTACATGGCCTTGGTGGTAAAAATTCTGCTGGAATATTTAAATAAGGCTTTCAACAAGAGGGTGTTGAATATTGTACCAATTGTAGCTGGCCATACAGAATGGGAATATGGAGAAACCACTAAAACAAGCAATAAAAGAATTATATTTGGTTTGAAACTGAAACCAGATTCGGCATTCGATGTTTTAGAATTTGGTCCACTTTTGAATGATCCAGAGGAAAAGGTGTTCAAGGAGTTTTGGGGTGATCTTACTTCAAATAGAAGGTGAGAAAATAGGAGTACTTTATCATCCAATAAATAAATAATATGCAATCAACTTTTTTTTAGATTTCGTGATGGTACAGCCAAAATTGTTGTTTATTTCGAAACAAATACTATGAAAGATAAAAGGGATATTATCAAAACTATTACAGATTATGTGATGAACACAAAACTTCATCTCAATTATAAATTTTACTATAACGAAGTGGAAAATTTTCTACTTAATGGGAAGGTGGAAAAATGGTATCCATCTGGTACAAATGAGGAAACAAGCCTTAAAGTCATCAAAGCTTCAGATGACTTGGGTCAAAAAATAAGATCTTTGAATATTAAACTTGGAATTAGTGGAATAGGAGGCATTTCTGATGTTTTTTGGTAAATATGCTTATTATCATTTTTGATGTGAATTGGAACTGACTGGGATCAGTTTGAGTCAAATTTCTGAATACTTCTATTGCTGCTCTCAGTAAAAAATAATCAAAAATATGCTTCTGAATACACTTATTATTATTTCGCTCATAATTTCCTGATAAATGAAATTATTTTTTCAGTTATACAAATGTATTTCCTCCAATTCCGACTTCATATAAGTGTGGTAAAAAACTTACCACCTTGAATGGACATAACATAGTTCTGAGAGACAGGAGGCTCAATGCTTGTCCAAAATATGTTGAGCCCATTGAGTGTGTAATTCAACTTGGTATGTATAAACAAATACACTCAATTATTTGATTAATTGAAATATCTCCTTCTAATTAAATGGTTGTTATAGCTCACAGTTCCAAATGGCCAGGAGATCTAGATAAACTCCTACATATGAAAACAGCATTCTTAGTTCACATTTCCGAACTTCTACTAAAAGAACATAACATTGTTTCATCAGTTAAACCTCCATATCTTGACGTTCTATATGGGGGTATTGTAATTAGATATAATTTGTATCTATCCAAAGAGATTGCTCTTTTGAAAAGAAAAGGAGAATCAAGTCACCTTGAGATGGAGAAGAAACTTGTGGTGGTACCAAAACTAATTGGAGCTCTTAATGGGTAATTATCCACCTTCAGATTATTTTTTAAGCGCTCATTCTACTAATTGAGTGCTTTATCGTTGGGCAAAGGACCCCGCACATTTTGTATGGGAATTGGCTCCCGGTGGATTTGGCTGAAAATTTGATATGATGTTCTACTAATCCTTCTGATCAATGTCTAAACAGTCACGAAGCTGAAATGCATACTTCTAGGAGTTTTTAGTGATTTTTTATATCCTTATGGCTTACGTATTATGGGAATTGGCTCCCGTTGGATGGCTGAAAATTTGATATGATTTCTACTAATCCTTCTGATCAAACGCTAAACAGTCACGAAGCTGAAAAATGCATACTTCAGGAGTTTTTAGTGATTTTTTATATCCATTATGGCTTACGTATTATGGGAATTGGCTCCCAGTGGATTTGGCTGAAAATTTGATATGATGTTCTACTAATCCTTCTGATCAAACGCTAAACAGTCACGAAGCTGAAAAATGCATACTTTTAGGAGTTTTTAGCGATTTTTTGTATCCATTATGGCCTACGTATTACCGTTCACATAGAAATGTTTGAAAATATTTCGAATTGACAGAATCTGCTTTCAATAATCACGAAATATTCTCAAACATTTCTGTGTGAACGGTAATACGTAAGCCATAATGGATACAAAAAATCGCTAAAACTCCTAAAAGTATGCATTTTTCAGATTCGGGACTGTAGAGACTTTGATCAGAAGGATTAGTAGAACATCATATCAAATTTTCAGCCAAATCCACCGGGAGCCAATTGTCATACAAAATGTGCGGGGTCTTTTTGTAATTTTCGAATTTTGAGGTGAAAAGTCTCAAAAGATAGGATTTGACTCCCTGATGACTAGAGACCGGATTATATGCATTTGCATAATTAAGAAAACTTCAGCGGTATTTGCATATTTTAGCTGAGGTCCAGTTAAGATGCATATTTTTTGTACATATTTTCTTCCCTGCGTTTCTAAATGCGATATAAGTGATGATATCGCTTGAATCCGACCAAATACCACAAAATATGAGGCCAACTGTGTAATAACACTAATAATTGATACTTTTGTCAGATTTGCGAATCACTTTTATCGCATTCCGGAACGCAGTATTAGTAGCTGCATGCTACGTATTATCACGTGATAAAAGAAAAGGTTTACCTTGTACTATATCAACTCTGCCTAGTTGCATCCGTGGATGTGGAGAGAACCTTTTACACATACAAATATATTCTAAATGATCGAAGACAAAATTTAACCGTTGGAACACTTGGAACAATATTTAGTTGTAAACGTTGCCTAAAACATTAAATTAAATTTCAATACAATATTATTAGGTGTTATAGATATGTTAATTTTGAAATAAATATTACTTTTCTTTTTTTGAGTTCCTAAAATTCATTATTCAATTTTGCATATTTGCTTGCATATAGTACGGTCTCTACTGATGACAAATCCGTGGTCAAATAAAAAAATTTGACTTTCCTATAGTTGTATTCTCTATTTGCTGGTAATCCAAAGCTGTCATTACAAAATACATCCTGATTCATAATTTTCCAAGTAAGACGAAATATTTGGGCAAAAATATAACACTGCAATCTTGTTCTTGGAAACAAACCTCTGAAAATAAAATCACCTCATTGAAGTGAGGGTTACAAGAGAAAATCTCTCGAAAATACCCTAATCACAAACATAAGACATATTGATTTGGTAACGAATTACCACATAATATCATTTTGTTATATTCTGAAATCGAATTTTAGGATCAACTCACAATATCCAAGTTATGGAGTGAGTACATGTTTAGCAAAAAGATGGATAAGAGCACAATTAATAGACGAATTTCTTTTACCTGATATGGTGATAAATTTGTTGAATGCACATCAATTTATACACAAATCATTGTATGATCCTGCTGCGACTCCCCAAGTTGCGTTCTTGCGATTTTTGAAATTTTTGGTGGAAGCACAATGGGATTGGCAACCTATTGTAATAAATTTCAATGAGGAATTATCAGGTGAGTTGCCTTCATGCATTTATACTTATAAGTATGATGTTCTTAGTGTTGATCCGTGAAAGATTAAGAATACTTAAAAGGGATATTTTTGGTTTCTTTCTGAAAATATGATTGATATTTGTTATTGTTTTCAAAATTATTGCGAAAAAAGTGCATATTCATTGAACTGAAAACTATCAAGAATCTGATTATTTAAATTGTGGGTAGAGTTTAAACACATTTATATCACAATATAATATTGTACTTTCAGATGATACTATTTCCAAAGTGGAAATTGAGATGGAAAAAAATAGGGAAGGATTTCCACCATTATTTATTTTAACACCCTATGATGATAATAATTCTGTCTTCACAAAAATAGCCCCTTCTAAGCAGGTTCTTACTAGACTCAAAATGTTAGCCATGGAAACACTGAATTGTATCGAAAAAATGATACTTGAAGAGTCTTCATTTGATTGGACAGTATGTATAAAGTTTGTATTCATTAATTACAAAAATAGGATATTACTGTTTACTGTATAAATACTAAAATTTACGATTGTTTAACAGGAAATATTCATACCGAACACAACAGGATTTGATGTTGTTATCAACATCAAACCTCTCATGAATGTTAGGAGGCATGAACAAATACCTAGAATCGAAAATGATTCAAAACTTAGTTTTTCGGAACCCTGTGAAGAGGGAAAATATTTGCCTGTGGTTGACTTTGATCCATTGAGAAATTATTTGAGAGAATTGTGGGTGAGTAGAAATGAAACTTATATATTTTTTCCTTGTTATTATTCGAATATAACTCCATTTTTCATTATCAGATATCAATTTCTTAATATGAGCTGAAAATATACATCAAGAATGATATTTTATTAGGAAAGTCGGTAATTCTATTATAACTTTTCAGGATTCATATGGAGAATTTTGTGTATTTTTCCACAATACCTATGGTGGTAGTTATATAGGTGTTTTATGGAAACCAGATGTGCTTGAAGCAAGAGAAGACATCATAAGAGGTTTTGAAATTTTAGGAAGAGACATTTTGAAATCTATAGAAATTAAAAATCAATAATTGTGTGTAAATAAATTATTGCAGTCTGTTTTAATTGTACATATATAAATTTTAAACACCAAGTCAAAAATTAAACTTTTTTATTTTTTACATTGTGTGAATAATTTACATTAAAGGGATACATACGAAAGCTTTTGGTTTCTGTGCAATATGAGTAATAAATTTATTCTCTCTTTATTGGTTCTCTATTTGGTAATGTTATCAACAGGATTATTTCCTTTATTTTGTTCATGTTCAATTACTAATTTATCTGTATCATACATTCTACCAATTAATACCTGAAAATTAGAAACTTGTTATGTTGTTTTTTCTCAAGCAATATAATTTACCTGTCTCTTTATAACTTCCAAATTTTTCTTAGCTTCATTGAAATGAGATTCAATTATTTCATTTTCACGGATACTCTTATTTTCTCTAAAGCTATCCTTTATTCTACGCAATGCATAATTTCTGAAAAACAGTACTCAATTATTTGTGAGGAATTATATATTGATTAGTACCTAAAATTATAAGACGAAAATTTATCAGCTTCTCGTAATAATAACTTATATAGACTCAAAATCTGTATTTTACTTGGAGGCATGGTTAAAGACATTGATAATTTTGAAGAAATATCGAAAAAAAGTCTGAAGGAATGTTACCAAAAATTACTTTTCAAACTAGGTTAAGTCACAGAAAACTAGTAGGATATTAGAGCACAGAACATAATTTATGTAAACCATAGACATAATCATGGGCGTAGATGTTACTTTTTTATGGGGTAAAAAATAATCTTTCTTCAGACGTAATTTTTTTTACATTTTGGAGTACAAGGTCAAAAGAATTATTGAAACCAAGGGAATTGGATTTCTAAATGAAAAATGAGTCATGTACTCATAGTATTATTATTATTCAAACAGATGAGGTCACCCAGTAGCATTTTTACGTTGACAACCACATTATAAACCAAAATTAACGTTGTCATTGGTTTATCAGAATCTATATTCAACAAGAAAGAGGAAATTCTGGAGCACCTTGCGATCGATAAAGTGTCTCTCCATTGGTCACCAACGGAAAGAGTGTTGGGGTTGGGAAATTTTTAACGGTGTGGATATCCCATCATAGAACCAGTCTCAGTTTTTGAGGTTCATTGAAACTCTGGAACTAGACGGTGAGTTGTAGGAAAATATTCCAACCAGCTGGAAGAACATAGGAGAATAATAGATCTGAAGGTCGCAGGGCGCAATACACCGTAGATTTTGACTTTATTTTTGATCACTCTCGTAAAACAATGTTAGTATACCGGTATGGATATTCACATCGGAAACATATGATAATCATTGCATCAGAGAGAGAGATAGAGAGAGAGAACTTTGCCGTCGAGTGGAACAGTGTTATATTAGAAATATTGACGTGCTACGTTTTTGACGAATGTAGTCAACTGCAAATAATGTTGTTATCTTTCTCTTATCGTTTGGAGTGGCCTCAGCCCGCCGCTAGCTGTCTGAGCGCCCGCGTGCAAATACTGTTATGCCGCCCCCAATGGAGCGCTACATGCTAAGTCAAGGCGTATCCAGAGAGCAATTCGGGGGGGTAGTGCCAAGTTTTAGCGAGGGACCTGAACTGATCTTGATTGAAATCAAGGAAAGGGGGGGGATTTAGATCGTTTTCCATTCGAAGATTTAGAGTGAAAAACTCTTTCCTGGGGGTTAATTACCCCCGTAAATACACCCCTGCGCTAAATATGCTGAGTCTTCAAAATGCAACTGATCCTAGGGGTCTATATTCCGACAAAGACCCTCATTCTGTTTTTATCTCTATTTCGTAATTCTCTCTTCAAAATCACGTACCTACCTAAACTCGGCTAGTAGAAAGAGAAGGGCGCAATTTGGTAACAGATGGTTTTTAATGACATGCAATAATTGGCATAAACGATACGGCGACACTGAAAATATTCAACTACTACTACTACCTGGTTGTAATATTGGGAAAAAGAACATCTGCAAATTTTTCTCGAATAGTATTCAACGAAATCATAGATGCCGTAGGAACTTCTGAATCGATGTTCTTACAGAAAATTTTCCCGAGTGCGCAATTCGAAGTTCCGGGAGGGCAATTTATCGGATTATGTGAAATTTTCGATCTTGAAGTTTTACGCCATTACTGGATCTAGGCGTTCTCACTATTTCGCCGAGGGGGGGCTCCTGCGGAACTTCGGGGGGCGGCAGTGCCCCTCCCGGAAATTACCTGAAAGAAACACTGCAGTGAATTCACTGAATTCCGTGGATATACGGTTGGACAACCGACCCCCTTTTTTTTTCCCTCCCTGCTTACCACGTTTTTGTCCCCTCCAAGAAAATTTCAATTTCACTGGATTTGCCGCCCCCCTGGACGTGCCGCCCTTGTGCCGGGCACGCCTTGCACGTCCGCTTACGGCGGGCCTGAGTGGCCTTATACAAGCAGTATGGTAGGCAAACTAAAGAACTTGAATTAAGTATTATGATCATATGGACCCATGATACTCGATTCGGGAAAGACAACAAATTATTCGCAGTTGATCTCATTCACTCCGCTAGTGAATATATTACTGTTCGCCTAAACCAGTGATTCCCAAAAAGTGGGCGCTGTGGCGTTCCAGGGGGCGGTGATGGCCACGGGTGCTTTTGAATTTAATAAAAACAAAATCTGTTATTTCTGCATTCGTGACAAAACTCCTTCTGTACAAACGAAATTTTGGAAGAGTGGGATTCATCCAGTTTCCATATTTATCAGGAGCAAAAAAAGGATGAAGACATACATTGTTATTGCGAGCACTTAAGGTGCTTTACAAAAAGATTCTATACAAGGATTCGATGATTTTTTTGAAATGAACATACCTGGCTGGATTTTGGATCCTTTTTCGATTGCACAGACACAACAGAATCTTCAAAGATACAAGAAGAACTGATGGAAGTTATAACGAAGGATGAATTGAAATTTGAAAGCGGCTATCAACAATTCTGGCTGCAAAAAGAGATCCCTAGGGTTTATCCTGAAATATTGGCTGTAATTCAGAAGTTTCTTATTGCATTCCTGTCATCGTATTTAGTGGAACGCGGATTCAGTGCAGTTAACAATTTATTAACAAAAAAGGAACCGTTTGCTAGTAGTCAATCGCGGTGATTCGAAAATGCTGTTGACAAAAATGGAACCAAATAATACAAAATTGGTAGCAGCCCACCAAGTTCATCCCTCGCATTGAGAATTTTTTAATTTTTTTTGTATCCACTTTTTATTCAATGAAGAGGTTCACAACTTCAAATTTCAATACTTCTGATTCACATCTTACTTGATTGCAGGTTTCTATACCTATAATAATAGTAACGCGAGAAATTGAAACATGAATCAAGAAATATAACACAAAATATTTCATGTTATCATGTTGCAGGTTTCAATACGATATGTTTTTCTCCTTGATGTCACTTGAAGAGCATTTTCCTGCGAATTCCCATTCAAAACACTAATAAAATGAGAACATGTTTCTTGATTCACTTTTTTTGATGTGTGGCTTACCTTAAAGTTCAATATTAATACTAAGGGGGCGCCGAGCAATGTTTTTTATTGAAAGGGGGCGGTGGATCAAATAAATTTGGGAACCACAGGCCTAAACGGTAAAGTTCACTCTCTGATGCATTGATTATTATATGTTTCCGATAGAAATCTCCATACCGGTATGGTCACACCATTGTTTAAGGAGAAATCTTCTCCCTAAAGACTGTAAACACTTGTTGATTGGAGCGTTGATAATAAAATACGAAAATCCTTTCCCTGGGCTGGTTGATGCTTTTGTCAAATTCACTGCGCAGCCAGGGGGGGGGCTTTGGGGCTGCAGCCCCCCCCAAAGATTAATTTCTTCGTTATTTCTTTCTTCTTTATTTTTTGCAACTTTCGTTATTCACTGTATCATCAAACCTTTTTCAGTTCAGCCCCCCCCAAAATAAAATCCTGGCTGCGCCACTGGTCAAATTCTTGAAAATATAATCGAGTAGGAGTAGGGAGTCTTCAGTTCTCACGCACAATTCACAATGGACGTAAGCGTAACTCTTCCATACAAGAAACATAATGTTTTTACGATTATGTTACGTCCATTGTGAATTGGGCTTTAGTTACAATTCAGAAAAGTAGCTGTGTATTATAGTATTCGTTTTGGAGAGTTCCGTGATCCTGAGCTGTCCCAGTGCTTGTGCGCAACCAAGGGCAACCCGTATTTCGAGCTTTTGAGTTGCTCGGGGGCACGAAACTCTCCAAAACGAAGAGACTATAAGTTATCAATTTTTCTTGTATTTCATTTCTTGCTTTCTAAAATTGAGCGATTTACGAAAGCAATATAGCAAGCAGTGCAAAAATATCCTGATTATTCGAAATTGTGAATCCTCTTTCTAAACAATTAGACTTAAAACGCGAACTTGGTTTAACAAAACTTCATCAAGTAATTGCGATCATTTAGCTTTAGCGTATTCGTTTTGAAGAGTTTCGTTCTCCGGAGTAACTCAAAAGCTCGAAATACCGCTTGCCATTGGTTGAGCACAAGCACTGGAACAGCTCAGGAGCTCGAAACTCTTCAAAACGAATAATTAATGTTAAGTACATGTTAGGTTTGCTTCATCATCGATGGCTTTCAGCTGCGCCGGGCCCGTATTCTCGACAAGTGATCTTTCAATGCGAATACGAACTTCTTTGCGCGGTGTACATTTTTGCAGGTAACAAAGGGACCCGCGCAATAAAGTTCGTATACGCATAGAAAGATCACTTGTCTAGAATACCGGCACTCTGGTTGCGGCAACGACCGTCGAACAACGCGACCTGTCGCATTCGTACCCCCTTTCTAGGAATGCGTCAATGTACGGCCGCTACCTAGATAACTCGATTTATCGTCACATGAGTTCGTAAAAGTTCATGCATTGTTTAAGATCCTTAAACAATGGTACGATCAAAGAGACCAGACTGCTCCAGGAGCGGTCGAGTTGCATGACCGCATCTCATCTGTTGCAGGCTTCGAAACGAGATATGTGTTAAGGGGTATTTATGTTCTACTTTATGTTCTGTGGGGGTACCCATACGACTGGTCGCAATGCCGCATCGATCGCAATGGCCGCGGTGGCCGCTACCATCGAAAGTCTACCTTAGTTAGTGCGAGTCCACAACGGCGCACCGACCCTAGCCACTCGCACCGCGATGTCATCAAATGACGTATTCACTTCGTAACAAACTTCAAATATCGACATCGCGGTGCGATGGGCTAGGGTCGGTGCGCACTTAGGCGATGTAACTACAGCTTACCATAGTTACATGTTGACAGTTAATACATGCTTCTGGAGCGGTCGAGTTGCATGTCCACATTGGTCGCATCTGTTGCAGGCTTCGAAAATCGAAACTAGATAGATGTAAAGGAGGATTTATATTCTGCGGGGGTACCCATACGACTGGTCGCAATGCCGCAATCGATCGGAATGGTCGCGGTGGCCGCTAACATTGAAAAGGCGAATTTTGGCGAGCTGTGGTTACATGTACTATCTAACTATCACGTGATGATTTGACAGAAAATATATTAACTGTCAACTATGTAACTATGGTAAGCTGCAGTTACATCGCCAAAATTCGACTAAAGTACCTTAAATATTGTTTAGATAGGTTAGCTTCTACGGCACTGGTATTAGGGTTATTTAATATGTATCTATGAACATTTTTAAATCTGATTAATTCGATGACCGTTGACAATGATTTTTTCATGTATTCAAACAATTCTAAAAAATTATTCTAAAATTAAAATGATTCAGCATTCAGTTTAAGAACTTCAGGAGAAGCAGAGCGATAAATCTTACAGTGCCATTAGAAATCATGAAAAATTAAGTGAAACGGGATGTGATAAAATTTATTCAGATAGTTTTTATATTTTTCAATTTGAATTTTACTCTTCTCCCATAGATTCAGAATGGGATCCCTATCTAAATATTCCTTAACAGCTTTTGAAATACTGAACGAAGCTTATACTGGTGTAGGAGCTGGGCTATTGGGTATGGCAAAGTTATTATTGAATGGATTCGATGCCAGTAGTTTTTTTAGAACAGCGGCTATGATTACTTTAACCGGATCATGTTTACTGTACGTTCTTCACAATACAGAAAAGTAAAACCATCATCTAAGAATGTTGTTTTCATCACCGGATGCGATTCTGGATTAGGATTCTCTTTTGCACAACATATGGCTGATTTGGGTTTCACCGTTATTGCTGGATTTTTGAATTTGGGGTCTCGAGGCGCACAAGTAATTAAAGAAAACTATTCTGCTGATCAAATTGTGCCAATTCATTTAGACCTAACAGATTTCAATAACATCACTGAGGTAGCGAAGTATGTGGAGTTATTTCTAGATGCAAACAAATATAGTAAGTATATCGTTGATATTTCTTTTATATTATTAGGTATCTGTTATACAGTCAGCTAAACAGATGCTGATTTGAGAGAATTTTGAATGAGAGATATTGCTTCATATGGTAGTGGCATGTTTTAGATATACTTTTTCAGTTGAATATTTACCTTATTACCATGAATAAATGATTAAACATGTATATAGGATGTCTGTAAACAAATGCGAGGGGCTTTGAGAGAAGATTCCTCGATGAAAATAAGCAGGGGTAGTTCATATACATTTTTTTCGAAATCCACCCCCCTTTCAAGATACAGCCTTTGGAAGGCGATGACAAGTTGACAGTTCTTAATTTTTTTTATGGCTTCTTAAAAACATTGAGTCATAAAACAATACATAATATGATTCATTAAGTAGATGTTACTCACAAAAATTTTTTAGATTTCATAACTTTATTATTAGGGGTTGAAAATAACAACTCGTTCAAAAATTGTTTTCGTGTGATATATTTTCGAAAAATGCCTTCCAAACGGTGTATCTTGGTAAGAGGGTCGATTTCGAATAAAAAAAATTTTATAAACTACCCCTGCTTATTTTCATTGAGGAATCATCTCCTAAAGTCCCTTTCATTTGTTTACAGACACCCTCCTGAGAAATTCTAAAACATTATGTAATATACAAAAAAGCTAGACATTTTTACCCATCATCACACTATTATTACACCCCTGAATTTGTTTCAGGGGCATTTTCTTTAATCGAATATTCAAATCTTATATTCAGTATACAGGGTGCATCTGAATAACACTGATAAAATGAAAGATCATTTTATAAAAAAAAAGTTCCCATAAATGTAGGTCCGGAAATGCATTATATTCAAGATACAGTTTTATTTAAAAACTGACTAAAAAAGTGGTACGCACGCCACTGAGATATTTAAACCAACAATCATTTTTAAATTCTTCTACAATTTGTGACAAAAAATCTCTTCTGCCTTTTTTTCGTGTGGGTCGCCGTTTTTGAGTTAAAAAAATGAAACATTTCAACGAAAAAAAGACAGAAGAGATTTTTTGTCACCAATTTACTTAACAAAGAATTAAAAAATAATTGTTAGTTCACTACCACTGTTTTAGTCAGTTTTAAGTTAAACTTTCACTCCCCGTATCTTGGAAACAATGCAATTCCGGACCTACATTTATGGGAACCTTTTTTCATAAAATGATCTGAGGAATCACCCTTTCGGTGTTATTCAGATACATCCTGTATAAAGTCAATCTGAGGAATTCTCTAGGGTCTCCTTTTTGAGCTCTCGTTCTCCTTAAACGAAAGCTATGATATGACGTTTTGTCCAAATGTCTGTAATTTTCTAATTTTGAGCCGAAAAAAATGAAATTCATTCTGTGAATCAAGCTGATATACTGAATGTTCATGCAAAATTTCAAGAGAATCGCATCATCAGAATCATAGAATTTAATTTTCACATACAGTAGAGACTCGATAATCCGAATCAATTAAAGCTAGGGCCAATCCGGATTAATAAGAAATCCGGAATATCGCGTCTTAAAATTTATTAGAGATGCAATTGAATAAACGATTGTGATAAATATAGGCTTTATTGTCGAAATCACAAAACAAATATAGGTACTCCGTTCGCGAAAGGTTGAGCCGTCGGTTGGCCATGGAAGTTTGGCATATTCCACTGTTTATATTAAAATTTTAGGTTATGTTCTTTATTTTCTTGTCAGATTGATACGCAATGTTGTCAATATTGCATAGAGTTCTCTGATAACTCGCAAGCTCGTCGGACGAGGCCGAGTACATTCGGCAACGTTGACTTTATTTTACTTTATGACAGTAAATACTGCCAACTTCAGATAAATAAAGAAACGCCTACTATGCTCTCAACCTTTCGTGAACGGACTATACATTATTTGAAATAATCAGATATTTTTCGTAATTTTTCACTTTAAGAGAAACAGAATGCTTAAAGATATATTTTAGTAGCTGCATTTCAGTAATTGCCATGAATTATGGAATTAAAAGAACTGCATCGGATTGATTTATGATCTGAATGTATTTTCCAACACCATCTCCTTCTTCGAGTACCTAACAATATTTTGCTTAAAGGCCTTTTCGGTATTTCAGTTTTGTTAATTTGACAGCATTTTGAACCAAGGCTGCATCAGAGCTCAACAGTTTGGAGGTAGAAACATTCCATTTCCACAATTGATTATTATTGTCTCAAATCTCATTTTTTTTTTTGATAGACAAAGTATAACATGCTCTGCTTCACCATTCTGCACCCAACGAATGTCAATATAATAAAAATACCTAGACTAGTTAGAACCGAAAACCACGCATGCAACGATCGGAAATTCGGATTATTGAGTTTTGCAATCCGGATTATAAGAACATAGTACAACTTTGACGTCAATCCGGACTAGTGAAATATCCGGATTATCGTTCTCCGGATTATCGAGTCTCTACTGTATTTCATTTTTTGAATAATTGCCAGAATATAATTCCGATTGTGCCCAGATTCTGCATTTATATATTTGGTATCAATCTCAAATCGCATATAAAATTTGAGGTAATAGTCTTATTGCTCCACCAAAGAACTAGTGCTCCTGCTCAGGGCTTTTCTTAAATTTTTTATTAATGCCATTGATTTTTCAGATTTATATGCAATAGTGAATAATGCTGCGGTGATGATTTTTGGAGAATTCGAATGGCTTACAGAAAATCATATTACTCAACAGTTGAATGTTAATCTTGTTGGACCAATGATGCTAACAAAAGAATTTCTCCCATTACTGAGGAAATATAAAGGTAAAAGCAATACATTTTTTTTTCCTCCAAAATAAATAGTCCGTTCAAGCGGCTCAAATTCATGCGTTTTCTTAACTAATTCGGATCAGAAACACATGGAATGTTGAGTTACTGTATCTTAATATACTATTCATTGGTATCGTTGGATAGTGGAAAAATATGCTACAATTCTCTAGTGTTAGAATTCGCATTGAAAATCGTATATTCTACCCCAAAAATCAAGCAATATGCAGTGAAAAATAAAATTACTACTACAGTCCATTTCAGGAGAGTATGAAGTGAAGGTAACCTCTTAAGCCGGCCGTAGACATCGTTATTTTTCATCCGTTTTCCTCGCCTCGGTTCGAACCGCCGAGTCTTATCGCGGAACTGTTTTGCCCACACTCTTTGGTAAATTCTACCAGTTATTCTGCTGTCGTTCGCGAATAAGCACGTCATCAAGCGACCGCAGTTTGGTGCTGAATAAAAAAGAAACGCGACTTTTTCTACAGTCGGTGGCATGACAACCGATGAACCGTCGTGACAAAAATCAAGCATCGGCAAATATTTTTATAGACTAGGCGTAAGGACGGTTCTTCGCCACACACCGCAGAACAGACATAAATATTTTCTTTATGCCACACACATCGATTTTTGGCGAGACGGTTCTTGTCGGTATGAACGGATGAAAAATAACTATGTCTATGGCTGGCTTTAGCCCCGCCTATCGCTACGACCTCTCTATCTTGAACGCAACAGAGTAGAGAATAGGTCTATCCTGGCGTGTTAATTCTTTTCTCCGACTTTTACGCATATCTCAAATTAACATTGACTTCCCTTTACGAGTAAAATTAGATTACCAAGATAAGGGAATTACCCTGTAGATGTCTGGATGCTGCCATGAATTGGCAAAATAGGTCGATTAGTTCCGGAGTTACTGTCACTCAAACTGCGTCTCATTGATTCTTAAATTATATCGAAATTACAAATCCGATCAATATCCTACTTGATATTCAGCGACATGCACATTTGTGCCTGTAATGCCTACGGCTGACCGCAAACAAACTTCCGAAAGGAACAACATCAAAATTCGAAGAGGAAAAGATGAATGCATGAATGAATAGAATGAAACCAATAGACCTCAGGAGATTTCAATTGAATTTATCGTTTTCCCAACATGATCAAGGGAGCAAAAGATTCTGGCTTCATGTCACTGCTTTTTAAAAATTTTTAATTATTATCTTAGCGTTTACCATTCCTGAGAAAATCAAAAACGAATTAGTTAGCAAAAAGACTGAATTGGCCAGAATGAACAGATTCTTAATAATATTGATTTTTAGGTAGAATTGTCAATATCAGTAGCCATTGTAGTCTCAAAAGCCTCCCAGGGCTCTCTGTCTATGGGGCGTCTAAATTTGGATTGAGAGGATGGAGTGAAGCTCTCAGATTAGAAACTGCAAAGTACGGTCTGAAAATAGTAAACCTAATTCCTGGATCTTTCACCACCCAGAGTAACATAATGGCAAACCAACCACAATATGCAGGTGAAATGTTTGCCGATATGACCAAAGGGCAAATAGATTTCTATGAAACATACTTCAAAGAATACCAAAATTACTTAACTTTTATCAAACCACCTCCAGATGTTAAGAAAGTTGAAGATCCAAAATTGTACGAGTTGTTTGAAAATGCTCTTCTGAATGTATATCCCAAAATCGTCTATAAAAATGAGCCTTGGCGTTATTCTTGTTATCATGCCATATTTAGATGGAGCCCTACTGTGATAAGTGATTATTTTGTTGATAAATTTATGCAATTACCAAAATATTCTAAATCTGATATAGATATCAAAGCATAATAAATAATACTGATACTTACATAAAATTATGAGATTTGGATTTTTTCTGATCAATTCGCCAAGAAAATATGCAGATATGTTAAGAAATCACCTTGTAAACAACCTATTTAATACAGATTCAAAAATAATAATCACTTTTCTTTTACTGCATGCAATCAATAGAGTCTACAGATGATGAAATTGATTATAGTCAGATCTGATCATTGTTTAATTTGCAATGCAGCATTAGTTCGAAGATGTCATCATCCTCTCTCACTTCAACATATTTACAACAAAATGTATCACAAAATACATTCATAAATAGTTCAGTAGCATCATCTACACTATAACTTTTATGAAGTTCTTTCGATAAACTGGTTACTCCTTTACCCTCTAAACCACATGGTACTATATGGTCAAACCACTTTAGAACATCCATGGAACAATTTAGAGCCAACCCATGTGTTGTTATATAACGACTACCATGCACACCTACTGCACAAACCTTTTTATCATTTATCCAAACACCTGTGTGTTCACATGTATAAGCTTGCAATTTCAATAACTCACAAAGTTTAATAATTGATTTCTCTAATAATGCTATGTAACATTTCATACTCAGTTTGAAATCCTTCAAATTTATAATTGGATAAGCTACCAATTGACCTGGACCATGAAAGGTTATCAAACCACCCCTGTTAGTTCGATAGAAATCTGCACCAAGTTTTTTCAACTTCTTCTCTACATCTTCGGGATAGTTTGCAGTTCTTATACCAATTGTATAGACTGGTTCATGTTCAAGAAGTAGGACAGTATTTAAACCTCCACCTCCATTCAGGTGCTTTTTCGCTATGAACCGTTGTAATTTCAGACCAGTTTCATAACTTATTGTTCCTAGTTTTAATACTTTTATAATTTGAGACATTACATAGCCTGAGAAATTTCACCAACTCATAACCTCAATTAAATTTGAAAACATAACCTCTGCAAAACACATCTATCACAGAACATAATTGAACACAGATGGTTATATATCCTTGTTTTAATTGAAATTCCCTGTTCAATCTTCGAACCGTTGAAACTTTCAAGTTTTGATGAAGTTGTATTATAAAAAAATTATTAACGCGATAACTATCGATTCAAGGTTTGAATAGAAAATTTGAATTCATAACTGAATAGAATTACCCAAACCACTAGCTTTCAGGATATTTAAATTTCAATAATCATTTCCCAATCCCAATATGAATAAGCGCTCCTTGACTTCATGTCAGGGTTTTCTCCAATTTTTGCACGCTTGTTCCTAGGGAAACAGCGTGATATCATTTTGTCTAAATGTCTGTATTTTTTGGTTTTGGGCCGAGAATGGACTCGAACGACTCGGTTTTGGACCAATGAAAATTCTCGAACGGACTTATCGGGGTTCTGAAATTTTGAGAGTTGGTTCGGGTTCTGAATGCCTCGGTTGAGTTTGTCAACGGACCAAATAGTGTCAGCAGTTTCGGAGTTATGGACATTTGATATTTTTAACTATTTTCCTGATATTTTTGAAACTAGACATTCGATCATTTCGAAATTTCTTATTCTGAAGGAGATTATGACGCGAAAACACATGCAAAATTGTGTGAGGAACGTGCAATTAGAAATGAAAATATATGTTTATTTCGTATATGCGTATTATTTCCGAAACCACAAATCCATGCATTTCGATATTTCGTATTTTGAATAATGATGCTCGAACTTCTGCAAAATTTCATGAGGTATGTGCCATTAGAAATTTTCAAAATAATATGTTCCCATGAACAGTCAAAATCGGTTGATTAGTTCCGTAGTTACTATCACTTAAACCGCGTCTCAATGATTTTCAAATATTACCGAAATTTCAGATTCCATCAATATCAAACTTGATATTTAGAATTATTACAGCGACGCGCATATTTGAGTTTAGTTTCGCACGAATTGAATAATTCCAATAAATAAATATATTCTGGCTCGTAATGCTGGTGTGGGGCTTCTTATTATAGATTTCTGTTGTAATAATCATATACGAGTCAGAAGCGGTGTCACGTTTATTCATATTAGATTAGAATATATTTACTGTTTTTCAAAAGTTTGCTCAGTTTCAGTTCCGATCCCCAAATCTACAGGGTTTCATTCAACTGAATTATAATAAAGTCAGAATATTGCAACAAGCAAATAATCATCATAGTAGAGCGTTTTCCTTCGTTTTAATTTCGAAAGATAGGAAAATCTAACACTTATATGTTTATTTTTGTAACGATTCAGTTGACTGAGGAATTAGAACTTTTAGAGTTTTCCACCGCTTTTTTTCAATAGTGGTAGTAGTTTTATTATAAGATTTGGATGGCAACACTGGTTCTAGTTTTCATTTTATTGATTTATGAAGTTCATTCTCCTGTTTGAATAAATGTTTATGACATCAGAATATATTAGAGAAGGGAAAAATTTACGTTTATGTATTTATGGAAAGTTAGCCTTAGTGGCCGAAACGGTAGCAAGCTTGCTTACTATGCTCTCCGGGGTCGCTGGTACGACTCTCGCCATAGAATGAAATTTTTTCGAGTTTGATTTTTCGCGTGCCTGTTGTGTTTAACTGATTGGGTAAACCATCGGTTTAGGCATGTAAGATGGCGGCTATTCGTTGACAACGGAATGACGCATGCGCAGAGTGTCAAACGTCCTTTTGATTGCCAGATTGTGCAAAAGCCATATCTTTGGAATCGAATGTTGACTTGTACATAACTAGGATTTACGAATTCTTTCAAAAAGAAATTATAAAGTTAGTTTAACAATATTGTCTATTCAGATGATCTGACCAATTATTACTGATGGGAAGATTTACGAAGAAAATAAACACGACCAGTTGAATCCACAATTTAATAAATTACACTATCACTCAAAATTTTCCAATTTTCAGAAAGTTCGGAATTTTATTCTTTTTTTTTTGACCTGATTAGAAATAATTTTAAATTGAAATATAATCAAGCCACATTTTGAAATATAATGTAAAATTGCACTATGATTTTATTTTTCACATAGGTGATAAAGAAGCTTTTTGCAATATTCTGACTTTATTATAATTCAGTTGAATGAAACACAAAAGGAAATTCAGTCACTGTGAAATGAAAACTGTAGATTTGGGGAACGGAACCGAAAACTGAGCAAACTTTTGAAAAATAGTAAATATATTCTAATCTAATATGAATAAACGTGACACCGCTTCTGACTCGTATATGATTATTACAACAGAAATCTATAATAAGAAGTCCCACACCAGCATTACGAGCCAGAATATATTTATTTACTTGGAATTATTCAATTCGGGCGAAACTAAACTCAAATATGGGTCCGGTCAAACCGGAAGTGACTTTCAATTTTCGTTTTACTCAAATGAAGGTTCCTCGAACGAAATGCAGAACATAAAATTTTCAAATTAATATCTTTTGAAATGGCTGAGATAATGAATGCATTGGAACCTTAGAAAAAAAATGTCTAAGATTGGAACAGACTTAGTGGGACACCCAGTAGTTATAATCATTTTCCATTTATCAATGGTCAAACTCGATTGACATCTCATCAGTGACGGTTGTTAAATTCAATCAGACACTAATTTTGAAATAAAGGGTTATCCATTTTGCGGTAAAAGTAAACGTAATAAACATATAAAAATATTTTTTATCATGATATTTATTTTTTTTTGTTATAAGTTTGAACGTTGACATTATGTGTGAACATTTTTACCTCATTTAAATGACCACCGCAATCATCGATTCTTCTGAGGTAATTTTCGCCACTTTTGACACTTATTGGGCGGTATCTCAACCATACTTGACGAATATTGGTTTTTAAGTGATCAAGAGTTAAAGGTTTATCTGCATAAACACGGTCTTCGCGTAGCCCCACCAAAAAGTCAAGCAGTTGAAATCGCATGATCTTTGGGCCAGTTGATATCGATCGCCACGACGAGAAATTACACGACCAGGAAATGTCTCTGCCAATAAAGCCATATTCGCTCGACTTGTGTGGCATGTGGCACCGTCTGTTGAAACCACATATTTTTTTAAGCCCTATTCTTCAATAGCACGTAAAAAAAGTCGGTTTATCAATGACCCTAACGGCTCGAATGACGGTGACAGTCGTTCCATCGTCATTCACGAAGAAGTAAGGCCCAATTACACCTCCGGTCCAAAGAGACGCACCAAGCGTCCAAGCAGTAACTTTTTGTGGATGTAATGGCCTCTCTTCAATTATTTGAGGATTCTCAGAACCCCAAATACTACAATTTTGTTTGTTACATACCCAACGAGTGAGATAAGTGCTTTGTCGCTGAAGAATTTTTTTGCGAAAATGGTCAGCTGGCTTCAGTTGTTCTGTGAGCTGGATTTTATATGATGTAGGTGGATTTTATTGGATATACACCTAAATATGTGGTACATTATGGCGTATTTTGCATTAAGATCTACACCATAGATAAGATATACACTACATACGTAAATACATCTATATAAATAATAACGCTAGTACCATTTAATCGTAGCAAGCTACGCCATATGTATACATTTTAGGTGTACCGTAATTCCTGAGAACGACGAGGAATCCTACATTCGGGTCTTCGGCAACACTAGCTTCACTTACAGCAGCGATATTTTCAGTGGTACGAGCAAAACGATGATACACAGGCCTTACAATATCTGTAATCGATCCAGTCTCTTCAAATTTCTTCACAATTTTGCCAATTGCTTGCGAGTTGGACGATTATATAAACCATCATAACCTCCTCTTAAAGCACGATATGTGGCTGTGGCAGTATCACCATTTTTGTTGTAGGTTTTACAATTTTCATGCTTTGTGCGATAGTTAAGCGATTCATTTTCGTAAATGTCAGACTTTCAACTGAAAAAAATGGTTTAAAAATTTAGTTTGACAGATGTCGAATTCCAGTCTATACTTTTGAAACCGCAAAATGGATAACCCGTTATAATTATCATATTAGAAAAATAATTGAGTTGTTATGAATTGTGAAATAGTTTTATTAATTATATCCTCATCCTTAGACTTGATTCGCAGTCAACGAGTTTGGACTTCGAGTGCATATCCAGATGTGAAAAAAGCTAAAAGTATGGTTTGCTATCAATGTCAAACTAACGTGTCAGATATTTTTCCGATTTGTGAGTCAAATATGCTCAAAATCGCTACTAGAGCAGAAAAACAAGATTTGTTGTATTTTTGTCCCCCATTTGCCGCCTCGTATTGTTTTAAATATATCGAAAGAAGTTCAAATTCAACTAAAGTTACAAGAGGATGTGTTGGAAATAGTGATTCTAAAGGAAATCTACTGAAAGTAGGATGTGTACATTTTTCTAAAAAGCATTCCACTTTATGTCTTTGTAACAGCATCGCTTGTAATAGGTCTAGTAACGTTTCAATTCATTATCTTTTCATTGTAGCATTCTCACTGAGTTGGTTCTTGTAAATGATACTTATGTCCATATGTAATTCATTCATTCAAATAAAGAACAGTTCACATTCTCTGTCCAAGGTTCGTGAAATTTAGAATCAAAATATTGTGAAAATTAAGTTTCGTACTTAAAACACTCGTACCTATAAATATAGGTACCACAAGATTGGATCCTAGAAATGTTCTCCTATTATATATAATGAAAATCAGAATATTCGGATCTATTTAACAATTTTAGATCAAAAAGGTTCAAAAAGATATAAGTTCATTTCAAAATGATTGGCATCTCGGGCGGCTGTGAGAAATCGAAAATATGTTGGTATGGGTCCGTTCGGTGAATTTCGATTTGCCGATTTTAGGTTGGTGTTGAAAATATCACTGACTTTGACTTTTTCCAGTTTTTAACCTATTGAAGATTTTCGAATTTAATTGTTAATATCAGTTTATATTCTTGATTTAATCGACAAGTGGATTTAAATATCTCTTAAATCTACTTTGATTTGATTACTGAATTGAAAACGGCCGGATTAAACCAGATTCCTCTCATCTTACTGCAAAGGAACGCCAGGCAGTGTATCGGTGTTACTGCGAGGGATTGAGCAGATATTTCTGCTAGTATTAATGGCATTTCGTTCGTTTTTCAGGTAAACGATCATGTACAATGTGTTTTCTGATTAAGTAAGTTTTAAAATTTCAGATTTCTCCTAGACTGTCCGAAGAATTTCGGAGAAAAAAGTAGAAGGCAAGTTGCTAGAGCCAGAGTTAGCACTGGAAGGAAACCTATTCCACATGATTATACCTTCAAAGAGACATTAAACGACTTTATTTTTTCTAAAATCAAAAACAACGAGTCAGTTTGGATATCATTTTTGAACTGGCTAAAAAGCACCTGGATTGTGATCATTTCAAGTCAACACTTTATAGAATAATCAAAAAAATTGGTTACAAGATAAGAAAGTTGATCGAAGGAATTCTTATTGATAAACATAAAAATATCGTGAATAGAGTACGGTTTTGTGGTGAATATCTTGAATACTCAAGAAAAATGTAAAATTTGTTTATTTAGAGAAAACATGGATATTCGAAAATGGTAGTCAATTTGCCAGTGGACATTAGAAAGTAATCCTAAAGGTTTGCCAAGAAAATTCATAGGTGAAGGCAGGAGGTACACAATTTGATGGATTTTTACCTGTATGTGATCTAATTCTTGACAGTGGTATCAATGATACGGATTACCATAAAACAATGAATGGGGAACTATTTCATTAATGGATTACTGAACAATTAATACCTTCTCTCGCTTTCATAAAAACAAAGTGGTGTCATTATCATGGGTAATGCACCATATCATTCAATTAGAGTTGATTAAATACTTATGACTGCTTCTCATAAAAAAGTTATTCGGCAAGGGCTACAAGAACATAAGTTTCCTATAAATGATAAACTTAAAAATACTTGAATCTTTTGTGGATTTATAGAAAGTTGAATTGTTAATACAATTTTGATGTTTACTCTAACAGTTATTTTACATATGTTATGTTCGCTTTGGAGCACTGCATTCAGAAGAAATTCTAATATGTAAATAATAGTAAAATGTATAAGTCTATAAGTTTCCACTGTACTTTTAATAATTATTTTCAATGAATCCATGATTGCATATAATATTTCTGTCTCCAATTAACAATAAAATTTTTGAATAATGTTCTGAATGAATTTCTCAATTTTGTAGAAAGCTTATTCTAGTTTTTCACTGTAAATTGTCAGTGTTAAGGCAATGTTAAGTGTGTTCCTTACCCATAGCGGTAAGGATTGAAACAAAATTTAAAACTTTTGCTTCCTCTGATTCCAAACACTCAAAGGAACTTAATCAACTTTTATCTGAAATGACACCGACAAGACCTACAAAAGCTAATTGACAATCGTTTCCAATAAAAGCCAAAATATTCACCATTTCTCTATTCTAGACTTAGGGAAAACTGTGTGTGCATCTATTGGGGATCTGAAGAAATACATAGTACTTAATTAATATAATGGATATTTTAAATCAACAAACAAATACTCAATTGTTCATATCAACGTAACCAAGGCATATGAATGATGAAATCATTATTTAATCTGAGCAATAGTATATTCTAAAACAAGTATGATTTTCATACAAAAATGATAACATCTTGTGGTCCACATTTTTCACTTTATTTTTAACACCTTTGGCCACACACACTCGGTTCATATTTTGGCTATTCAATGAAATATTCCTCTTACTAAAGCAGACAATCGGTGATAAATTTATTAAAGTATACAATGTAGTACAATTAACGTACATACTGAATAAATTCTTTAATTTGTGTTTTTGTCTTATTATTGTATGACAAATTGGTCCACACCTTTCAAAGTATCAACAAGTTCTTTTTGTTTCGTTCACCAGTTTGCTATCTCAGTTGAATTTGAGTGAACACACTCATTTTAAGTTATAATTACAAATAAATTTGTAAGAGAAAAAGAAAATATATCTTAAATATTTTCAATAGAGTCTCAATCTTCATCGGTGAATTATATGAATGACATCTCATTAGAGTACTTTGATAGTTTATAGTTTTGTTTATTGAGGCAGCGACATAGTAATAAAACCTGAATCCCATTGATGAACTGACTGAAATATAAATGACTGTGTTTATTTTTCATGATATTCACAAGCTTAGGGGCTATACCTATTCTTTCCTCGCTCTTTAGCTGCAAATGATGGTAAATACGAAAATTTGTCAATACAGTGTCAGAAATTATATACTGCTGGTAGGTTTAGAGATTTACACAATCCTAATGGTATTTAAGAATCAGAACATTCTCAAGCTCAGAAATTTGCTTTGGAAAATAAATATATTTCTAGGTTATGTTTTTTTATTTCCCTTCTCTGACTGATGAACCCACAGAAATTTTTAGTGATTTTTTAGTAACTAGAAATAAAGCCCCGACTGGACTTTCATGGCTTGCTCTGATGACAATCATTTTGAAACGAACTATAGTAACGATTCTCATCCACAAAGGTAGAAAAGGTGAAAGGATACCTACGCACTGCGGGTTGCTAACATTTCCATTTGCCTAACTTCACCTGAACCGGAGCCCATCCAGAGTTTTTTGTTCTCTATGCTCTGGAATTCAATATTCTGTGTTCCTTCCATTTTATTTTTAATTTTTTATGCTCTGTGTTCTAACCTCAACCTTTATTTTTATTGGATATTTTCCTAAGGTGGATTTTCCGCAGATCCAGCAAGTACATATATTTCAATTCAAGGAAAATGTCTAAAGCGGCAGCAAGATTGAAATCAATGAAAAAAACTGTAGAAAAAATTAAACACGGACATGTACGAACTAATATTCCGGCTGGGTTAGCTTCAGCTGGTCCACCCTTAGGTCCTGTTCTTGGTCAGGTACTATGATGATGCTCAGAATTGACGAATTAAAAGAGAATATGTCCCTTTCAGAGAGGAATTAATATTGCTGCTTTCTGCAAAGAGTTCAATGAAAAGACGAAAGATATAAAAGAAGGAATACCTTTACCAACCAAAGTTTTTGTTAATCCTGACCGAAGTTATGAGTTGATTATCCATAAACCACCAATAACATATTATTTGAAACAAGCTGCGGGTATACAAAAAGCCTCCTTAAAAGGTGAGATATAAGGTAATATTAGTGTTACACTATATAAAATTTAATTATAGGAGGGGATGAGATTGCTGGTATGGTTACACTGAAACATGTTTATGAAATAGCTAAAGTTAAGCAAGAAGATCCTCCCCTACAAATAAAAACTTTGGAAGAAATATGCCAAATGATATGTGGAACAGCTAGATCGTGTGGAATAAAAGTAGTAGAAAGCTTAGATGCGAAAGAATATGGTGAATTTCTAGAGCAAAGAAAAAAGTTTGTGGAAGATTTCCAGAAGGAACTCCAAGAAAAGAAAGAAGCGAAAATGTTGAGGACAGGATAAACAGTAATATATTACTTAGATGTTAATAGGGTAGTTTATTAAAATCAGTTGAGCTGAATAATGCCTTGTCAATTTATTTATATGAATAAAAAAGAAAATGACTTGGTTGTTCGTTTGGAATAAAGTCAAGTGCTACAAGCAAACTGAGCTGGCGGGCATATGAACCGTTGTTGCAGTGTACAAGCAACTTTAAAAGAATGAACTTAACTGAGAACAATACTTGGTTTGGAGAATAGATATCCTTCTTTTCTTTCATGACTATTAGCAATTGTATCACTCATCAATTAATATAATACAGTGAAAGGGTAATTGATGTGAAGTTAGGGCAGACTTACTTTTGAAGTCAAGACCATAATCTGTATCGTAAAAAAATTTACTTTAAAAATATTTATTCAGGAGGAAATGAAGGTAATTAGGAAAACATCAATTTGCAAGACAAAAATTGTGTCTATGATGATTTCAATTCACATTTACATCAAACATGAGTAAACTTTGAGGTATTCTATATGTACAGCATTAAAACTAAACAAATTTAGTGAATTCCCTTCTTTTGTCGTTTGGTAATATGCTTTTGAAGTTTATTAGATTTCTTCAATTCCTCATATTTATTAAGGAGCTCTCCAACTTTCTTTTCAGCTATAAAATAAAAAACACATTAAAGATAAATCTGTAATGAAATAATGCTCTACTTACATTTCCTCTTGAATATTGGTTTCTCTCCATTCTTGAGTTTATCTCTAATTTCTTTTCTTTCTTCTAGTTTCTGTTGCCGCATTAGTTCCCTCT
This sequence comes from Propylea japonica, assembly GCA_013421045.1. Classification (NCBI taxonomy): domain Eukaryota; kingdom Metazoa; phylum Arthropoda; class Insecta; order Coleoptera; family Coccinellidae; genus Propylea; species Propylea japonica. The sequence goes on along the minus strand of CM024241.1, from coordinate 51,909,876 downwards.
TCTCCTGGTCTCTAATTTGGTTACCTATCCTTTGAATAAGATACTTAATTTGCTTTTTTCGCTCTGGTTCAACACAAACCATCAGCTCTTTTTCTAATTCTTCCTTTTCTTTTTTTCTTATATTATTAACAAATTTATAATCATCTCTAAAAGTCTTTTCATCATATTCTCCACACATTGAATCAAATCTTGGATCTCGTTTTATGATTTTTTTAGTTGGTACCAGGCTTTGTGTTCGCACTCGAACTTTGGAGCTCATTTCCCTTGGCCGATTTTTGTTTGCTCTTTTGAAATCACTTTTTGGTTTACTGGTTTTGTCTCCTAAGACAACTTCATTGAATACTTTCAAACCAATCTTCTCCTTCAATTTTTGTATGTCCTCAAAAGACATACTAGATAATTGTTTTCTAATTTTTGCCTGTAAAAAATATGATTATAAAGTAGTAACAGATAATAAATGTATCGAATTTCCTCATATATAATATACCCTTTTATTGTTTTCATCATCTGGTCCATTCAGAAATTGCTCATTTCCCTTGGATGATTCAATGGTTGAACTTTTAGGCTCCATGCCTTCTATCTCGATAGTAAACTTCCAATATGGTTTTCAGATATTATATATGAATTTTCATTCAATATAAAATATGCATTCAGGCCTGCTTACTTTGCTTAATGAAAATGGAAAAATAAAAACACAAGGCAGAAAAAATAAACATAACCTCACACTCCTCAGCCTCACAGAACCAAAATCATAACCTTACATAAAAACATAGAAATTAAGTATAAGTTTATCTTCGATGGTCCTCTTCCCTATGGCCTCCGGAATGAGATAATTTAAATATTTTGAAAATAAATTAATTAATTGGAGCTCAAGTCATTTTATGTTATATATAAAAACAATCTGACCAATCTGTTCTGTTTACTTTTTATTCTTCTTACCCAAAAAATTGCATTCGAAATATTTGAACCAGTTGTTTTGACAATTTGAATGTTAACCTAACCTGAAAAAATTTAATTATAACAGTAAATGTAGAATCATTTCTTTATTTTTTCGCTGAAATAAAATATAAATATGAGCGAACCCAGTAATTTTAAACGTTTCGTCAATAGGAATTTGGTTCTTATTGTAATGGTTCCCATGCTGATTTCTATACATTGGGGCTGGTATACTCTCCAAAAAAATCCTAAATTAGTCGATCCCTCTCAAAGAACTGATCCATACACCGTTGTAAGTAAAATGAGTTATTGAAACTATAATAGTTATATTATAGCATTTGTCGTTCGATTCAATGAGTCTTTTTTAGGCTATGAACTATATAAAAAACAAATGGAAGGAGGGAAGCCTGAGGAGAAAGAATCTCCATAAAGTTATCTCATCAGGTGTTTGTTTTTTAGTGAAAAGTTAGTTTGTAAATAACTTGTTTTGATACAAGAATAATGTAAATTTTAAAATTGTTTTATCTTCGCAGTACCTTCTATATCTCAATTTTTAATTCTGATATCTGGAAATGAACTTGTTATTTACATAGTTCAATATTGTCTCTGGTAGTAAATGCTTGATGAAATATGAGGCATATCGAAGGATAATAATTAAATTAGTTTTCAAGTGAACTTTTTGCTCTGATTTCGTCTGATATGATCATAGATTGTGGGGTACAAGAGGTGGAATTCTTTTTGATCTCAACTTTATTCTTTCTTTATTTTGCATACTTATCATGGTTAACGAGATCTATAATTCTGCCAAAATCCAAGCGAATGCTCTATTTGAACTTCATATACACATCGAAATGCAGTTCAATTCTTTCAAAGACAAATTTGGGACCAGAGGGACCTATTGCACCAAAATACTTTGCATTCTGACAAATTTCAAAAATGAAAAGAAGTATGTTGCACAACATTCTCAACATTTAATTTCTGCAATGTGCTTTTCACTTTGCACTTGACTTTTACATTGCACTTTTCAATTATGAATGCGTTTTGTGCAACTTAATTAATTTGAAAAGTGAAAAGCTGCAAAGTATTTGATGCAATAGGCCTATTGCCCCTGTTTCAAACTTAAATTTGTTAATGTAAAGCTAAAATCTGTGCAATATTTCGAGAGTTAGTATCAATTATTCGAATTTCTTCAATATCCATTACATACATTTTGAAATGTTAGACTTAGTAAAATTAATAGCTCTACATATCATATTGGTCATTAGATATCAAACTGTGCTTGACCAATAACAAAAGATTTAATTAGCTATTTCAGACTTTCTGTTTTCTGTTTCTATTCAATATGAGAAAAATTTATCTCTATTTCACAAGAGTATGAAGTGAGTAAAACTTTGGCCCCTCCTTCCCTATAGAACATTCGTTAGTTGCCGTTCATATTCGCGCGCGACCGGAATGTGTCTGAGGTTTATTGGACTAGTATAAGAGAGATAGATGCCTATACTCTGCCGAAAGTGCTGAAGAAAACCCAGGTTTGTCCATTGCTCGTCGTTTTTTGAAATTAGGCATTCCACAAACGTCATTACATTACTGGACAACGTTTACTTTCAACAAGACGGCGCTACGGGTCACACCAACAACGAAACCATTGATCTTTTGCAGGAAAAGTTTTCGGACCGTGTTATCTCTCGAAGAGGTGATCGCAATTTGCCACCGCGATCTTGCCGCCTTGCGACTTCTTCCTTGGGGCGACGTGTGTGAAAGAGAAGGTCTACGACTACGCCAATAGCCCAGCGTCGATTCAAGACCTCGAAGATGGAATTCGTGAGGCTATCGAGGACATAGGGCAGACACTTTGCGATTTGGTTATGGAAAATTTCATTAAAGGATATGGTCCTGTAAGCGTGGTCGTGGTGGTGGTCATTTGCCTGATGTTATTTTCCACTATTAACGGCATAGCTTCTTCTTTTATAATGAAATAACATCTGATCTTTGATCTAAAAATTATACCAGGTGTCCCAGTTAACCGTTTCCGAAGGATTATCTCACCCGGTCAACCGGTCGAATTGTACAGGGTGTTCCGTTAGAATGTGCCATTCAAAATTTTTGTTCCTCAATACAGGGCGTAGCTAGGAATTAATTTCGGGGGGGGTTTTGACATTTTGGCAATTGACTTAGTAGGTGCCGGAAATTGTGAGGGTCGCTTTCTGTAGCAAGTATTTGTTGTTTTTAAGACTTCAATAATAATTCTTTTCCTACTTCGAAAACAAATTTAACATAGATATTCCTGGTTTGGTTAGGTGAACCTATTTTACAAATATGCTTCAGAATTTAATTTTTATTCACTCAAACAAAAACTTAAAAAATAATATTTATTTTCCAATCAATACTTACAGGATGAATCAATATGAAATTAGTGTGGATGTGTGCTTTCATTGGAACTAAATAGAGTTTTTAATGTTATACTCCAATATAGTGCCAACAACATATGAATTAAAAATGAAACAGTGAGAAAACACAAACAATATTTTTTATGGTGAATTCCTTCAGTTAAAGTCTATCCGTCTTTTTTCTAGCGAATTGGTCAACCACTTCATTTTCATCAATTTTCACACTATAATGAATATTCATAAGCGCCAAACCATTCAATCTAGTTTCGCTAGAAGAACTGCGCAGGTAATTTTTAATTCTCCTCAAGCTGGAAAAACTTCTTTCTGGAGTAGCAGTAGATACTGATACTGGAATCGTAGCTAGAATTTGTAGTAGGATGTATAGATGTTCGGATACATATTCTGATTGCACTCATCTAAGCATTCGAATGCCGATTTTGAAATGGAGTTCATTGACATTTTCCATAATTTAAATTCTGCTTTAATTACGTTTTAATTTTTTTTCTTGGAGTAGTGAAGAATACATCGATAATGCGTCTTCTAATTCATATTCTCTGTTAAAATTCTGGGGGGGTAGCAGACCAGATAAGGCTGATATTAATTTTCGGTGTTTAGAAAATCTCCAGTTAATTGTTGGATAGTATGTTCTAGAAATGAAATGAAGAAATTAATTGTTAAAATACGTTCTATCTAAGGCTGGAGCATTTGACCAGTTCTTCTGCCTGCTGACAATACGTGGCATCTGTAATGTACCTCCGTTTGCTTCTATTAAACACTTGGTTTCGTCATAAAGCCGTTGTTGAAACTCATCATCCACTTTATTTCTCAAAACCCGCAAGCAGAAAGCGCAATTTCTATTTGTGTGCGATGTTATGAAACTTTAATATCATCCATATTGCTGATATGAATTGAAAATTCTAACTAGATTTTCGGAGATAAGTGGGTTTAAGTGCAAAATGAAAGATTATTTTTGCCAACAAAAAATAACTCTGAAACATTTCGGGGGGGGGTTTGAACCCCCAAAACCCCCCCCCTGGCTACGCCCTTGCCTCAATACCTCAGACTAAACGAAACCGATCGAGATGAAAATTTGCGGCCACATAAATAAATGATGTTCATCCAAAATTTGTGGCCATAGTGTTAACAGAACCATCAAAAATTCAATTGGAATGTGGAAAAGATGAATCTTTATACAGTGGAACTTCCCTATAACGATATAGCTAAATCCGAAAAAGATTTCGTTATACAGAAAGGACCCCGCACTTTTTGTATGGGAATTGGCTCCCGGTGGATTTGGCTGAAAAATTGATATGATGTTCTACTAATCCTTCTGATCAAATGTCTAAACAGTCACGAAGCTGAAAAATGCATACTTCTAGGAGTTTTTAGTGATTTTTTGTATTCATTATGGCTTACGTATTATGGGAATTGGCTCCCAGTGGATTTGGCTGAAAATTTTATATGATGTTCTACTAATCCTTCTGATCAAATGTCTCCACAGTCACGAAGCTGAAAAATGCATACTTCTAGGAGTTTTTTAGCGTTTTTTGTATCCATTATGGCCTACGTATTGCCGTTCACAGAAATGTTTGAAAATTATATTTCGAATGGACAGAATCTGCTTTCAATAATCACGAAATATTCTAAACATTTCTGTGTGAACGGTAATACGTAAGCCATAATGGATACAAAAAATCGCTAAAAACTCCTAGAAGTATGCATTTTCAGCTTCGTGACTGTAGAGACATTGATCAGAAGGATTAGTAGAACATCATATCAAATTTTCAGCCAAATCCACCGGGAGCCAATTCTCATACAAAATGTGCGGGGTCCTTTCCTTATACAGAATTTTTTTTCTATAGTGTCAAGTGTCGAAACAAGCAATATTTCTTTGCATTATTTGATTGTGAATATATAGTCCGTTCACGAAAGGTTGAGCACATAGTAGGCGTTTTTTTATTTATCTGAAGTTGCCAGTATTTGCTGTCATAACGTAAAATAAAGTCAACGTTGCCGAATGTAACCGGGCCTCGTTCGACGAGAATGCGAGTTATCAGACAAACTCTATGCAATATTGACAACATTGCGTATCAATCTGACAAAAACATAACCTAAATTTTAATATACACAGTGGAATATGCCAAATTTCCATGGCCAACCGACGGCTCAACCTTTCGTGAACGGACTATATATACATAATCAAGAAGGTGTGTAAATGCATTTTAATAGCTCATAGGCATTCTATTCTATCTATTCACTTATTTGGAGCAAATAATTTTTGTCTGAGTTTTTCGGCGGATTGCCCTTCTATCATCACTGCTATCGTAGTGATCTCCAACACCGCATTTGATACTTTTTAAAATGCCCTTTTCAGTTGGAAATTCATTTGTTTCAATATAAACATCGACATTATAATTCAGACAAACACTGTCAATATCAAGTATCAACATTTCCAGCAGATTCCAACGTTTCAGAAGGATCTATCCGCCCGCCGTAATTATGTTTATGGTCGGGATTATTACCTATGTTCGTCATGATTTTGGAAAAACCTACCATTATACCTTTTCACCAATACCCATTTAGAGAGTGATGTACTTCGTCTTGCAATATTTCGTTATAGAGAGAATTTACTTCATTTTAGGGGTGTTTTAACAAGGAATTTGGATTAAAGATGCAATGTCGTGAAGGATTTTCGTTCGCTATAGGGAAGTTCCACTGTATTCCTAACAAAATATCCGATTCGAGTGATTGGAAGTTATTTGAATTTGAGAAAATGATGATTGTATACTGAATGTTCATGCCAAAATTTCAAGAGCATCATCATTTTTCTAATTATTGATTTTCAGATGTTTTATTCTTCGAATAATTTCCAGAATATAATTCCGATCGTACTGAAATATTGCATTCTTATACTTAGCATGAATCTCACATTCTATATAAAATTTAAGGTAATAGCTAGGTATTAGCAACATTGCTCCTTCAAAGAACGAGCGCTCAAAAGCTCCTGCACAAGGCTTTCTTGATTTTTTTTAGGTTTACCGAATGACAATTTGACCATTTTTCAAGTTCCTATCCTGTACTTTAAAAAATTTCGGGGGGGTCCGGACCTCATCGGACCTCCCCCCTCTCTACGACATTGGGTTAAATCTCCTCAATACATAGGTTTCGTGGCCATATTATGGGTAGCATGTACGCCTTCCTTACTCGGGGTCGCGGATACGAAATTCGTTATAAAATAGACTTTAGTTGAGTTTGATTTTTGCGAGCTTGTTTTTCGCCCATATTCATATTGAGAAAACGATCAATCAAATTTAATATCTTGATTGATATGGTTTCATTATATTCATTCATAAAAACCTACATTCATCTTTGCTTTTCAAATCTTGAACCTACCTTGAAAATTTCTAGTTTTGAAGTTGATCCTTCCGGAAGTAATCGTGTTTACTATCGACCGTAGGCTGATGTGGAAAACGAAAATTGAAATTTCAAGACTTGTACTCAAATTCAGTTCTGACCACACGATAACTTTCGAAGGGATTGTCCTAGAGACTTGAGATTTTCAGGGTTAGTTCGGTTCCCAAATGCCTCGGTTAATTCGTTAACCAGCTAAATCGTTCCATAAAATATGGCCATTCAAAATTTTTGTTCCCCAATATCTCAGATGAAACCAAACCAATGATGGAGATTATATTTTGCTGCCTTTGAACTCTCGAAATAAAGTTTGAGTACTGTATTATTTGACTGCAGGAATTAGCTTCAAACAGTGTGAATTTTAATGTTTTTGATGATATGGGGTTGATGATATAATGATTAGGTACACTAAATTTGTTGTGTTGGAGTATAGGTATGGTCGAATCGGCAACATAATATTCTTTGAAGATTGTATAACATGTTGTAATATATTGCCCTAAGATTAACTCAGATATGATGAACTTATATAGGGTGTAACAAGATGTTTTACACAGCCAATATATTGACTCTCAGACAAGGTAGAAAGTTCAAACGAAAAGTATGTTGAATTATAACAAGTTGATAGTTGAATAGTTTAAACAGGGGTTACAGTTCAGTGCGACCTCAAGGTCTGTTGTCCCCCCTTACAGAGCTGTTCTGATTACATCCTTCACAGCTCGCCTTCTAGTTCCAGAGATCTGATGAAATCCAATATCTGTGAAGCATTCAACGAGGCTACTTCCTCACTTCTACAAGTTTTTCGCCCAATGCATTCTTTCCTTAGGCTCGCAATGGCAAAGTATTACGGTGAATGGGGGTTTCTTCCTCCTCCCACAGAACCTACACTCGTCAGTGTCCGATTTGAGTCGATGACGTAGGAGCTCAGTGCTTTAATAGCAGCTTGACTATCTGAGTGTATGGCTATATCGCACTTCTGATAGTTTCTTTCCAGATTTATACTTAGACATATTTCAATAGCTAAGATTTCCGCTTGAAACACGCTCACACAGAAGCCTAGCGACAGTGCACACTTGGTACTTGGCCAGTATACCCCAGCGCCAGCTCCTGTAGAGGTTTTGGAACCATCTCTATACCATTTTACGGTATTTTCTTTGAGGTTATAGTCGGTGTATTCCCGTTCCCATTTTTCTCTTTTACTTTGCAATGTCCTGTCCTGAAGTTTCTTGAAGGACATTATAGCAAACAGAATCTGTCGTTAAATTTGGTTTCTGATTACCATCCCATAACAAATCATCACCAGATAAATTTTTATTGCACCCTCATTTTTTTTCCTCCACTTCTCCAGTGAAAAAATATGTATGCTAAAACAATTATTATCACTAGCTTTTACCCGCGACTTCGTCCGCATAAGTTTTTTTGTTTTCTATATATATATAATCGGCTTAGAACGTGCGACGACGTTATCCTAGATCTAGTTTCCATTGCCTTCGGTTCCTCCATTGATCATCATTCAACTTTCTTGCACTCATTGCTTTTCGAATTCCTTCGTTCCAAGTTGTTTTCGGGCGTCCTCGCTTTCTGCGATGATGTGGTATTCAATTCATGACTTGTTTTGGTATTCTGCCCTCATCCATACGCTGTACATGGCCGTACCAAATGAGTTGTTTTCTCTCTATGTCAGTTAAAACTGTGTCCTGTAGCCCTACTTGTTCTTTTATTCTTTTATTCCTTACTCTGTCCAATGTCCATCCTTGATACTCTAACTGATCTTCTTAAAGCATCCATTTCCGTTGCTTCTACCATTCGTATATGTCTGTCAGTCATCCTCCAAGTTTCCGATCCGTACAACAGATTGCTCTTAATGAGTGTGTTGTATATTGTACTTTCTACGTGTTGTTATATTTTTACTCCAGAGAATTCCATCAGCCAATTGCTTTTCGTGCTTATGTACAGGGTGTCCAGAAAGGGTATCGGGTATTTGTAAGTTCAATAAAACAAAAAATATTTGTGAACAATGAAGAAATTATTGTTTATTATTAACATATGAATTGGAGAATTATTTGAAAAGATAATGTTATCCAAATGATGACCGTTGCGTTGCTGGCACTCTTCTAAACGGGAACGAAGATTGGCGATAACACGTTGACACATAGCTATATTGATATTGCTGCCATTTCTGATCTGATTTTTTGCTTCATCTGGTTTCGATTCGTCGGATTATTTTGATAAAACTTACTTTTAAGGTATCCCTATGCAAAATAGTCAAACGGCCTAAGTTCAGGGCTTTTGGGAGGCCAGTTTGATGTTACCTCTTCGCGAAATGACTTGTTGAATCGCTGCAGCATCTCGTTCGGAAAATCAGTCGATTAGCATAGTCCGCATCCTTCAATTCTTGAATCAATTGAATTTAATAGGTTTTTAGATGTAAGTCTTTCTCTACAATCGAAAGTAAAGACGATTTTTAGATGTTCAACGCTTGGCTTCGCTTCGGATGGATAAAGACCTTAGACTAAGGAAGACTTCCTTAGTCTAAGATAAAGACGGATTTTGACGAACCGACGCCTCAACTTCTTCAATTGTTTCTTCATCGCGAAGTAAACGAGGACGACCAGAGTTTTGAAGTTTAATGTCGCACCTGTATTCTCGAACATCCTGATCCATTTCCTAATGCTATCGTCATTTGTCGCGTGGCGTGTAGATATTCCGCACGATAGAGACGTTGAGCAGTCACTATTGAACCACCATTACGATAATACGCTCATACGCAAAATGCGGGATGCGTTCTGAGTATTGTTCCATCGTGACTAAAACTCCACAAAATGGCGGACGCCACGAAGCCCTTCTCGCTCCTTTTAGACGTCCCGTTCTGAATATGGCGCGAAAACAAATACCCGATACCTTTCTGTATTACTCTAGATCTTATTTCCATGTCGTCTGAAGCTGTTTTATCAAATGTTACACCCAAATATTTATATTCTTAACAGGCCCTATTTTTTCCGAACCTTCTAGTTGCAGCTCACTACTTTCTCCCCCTACGCACAAATACTTAGTTTTTCGATGTTCATTGTGAGTTCCCAAATTTCGTAGACTTCTTTCAGCTTTCTGCCAGATATTCGAGGTCCTCTTTATTCTCTGCAAGAACTGCTGATCGTCCGCAAACTGTAAACAAAGATTGTGCTATCTGCCAAAGGAACATCCATACCTGAACATTTTTGTTTCCATTTTGATAAAACTTTTTTAACATAAAGTTTTAAAACAGCGTTGGAGGACACACAGCACCCTTGTCGAAGACCCTTCGTTACAAAGAACTCGTTAGACAGTTTATTTCTATTTTTATTCTTGATGTGAATCTTGTACAGATTTTTCAGAGCGTTTATTAGAGTTTGGTTGATGGAAGTATTCTGTAAAATTTCCCGTAACTTGTTGTAGGTTATTATCAGAAGACTTAGAGATGTCAGATATATGAATAAATATGAGTTTACAGATTAACAGCCGATCTCTTCTCTATTATCTGTTTCATAGTGAAAACATTTTCTGTGCACGATTCCAGCTCTAAACCCACATTGATCTTCTTCTTCTTCTGTTATTTCTGCTTCTATTAGATCTCTCAATATCCTCCATATAATCTGCTAATCGAGCTTGTCACCGATATACCCTATAATTGTGACAGTCGGCTTTATTGCCTTTTTTGAATATAGACGATATGTGGCCATCTTCCATTGGCGAGGAACTTCCTGACCATTCAGACATTCATTAAATATTCTTGTTAAAGCTGATATAAGTTTTTCCGTACCATTTTTCAACAGTTCACAATACACTCCCTCTGGTCCACATGATCGTCCATTCTTCAGTCCGGTTGTATTGTAGATGTTTCACCATCTTCTCCTCTATATGTAGGTACTTGTTCCCCTCTATGTTCACTGGAATATCATCCTGAGTATATTGTTCTCTTGTTTCTGTTAGAAGATTTCTGTAGTGTTGCATCCACTGCTCCGCTGATATACTCCGAAAGTGAACTTTTTCAGTGCCTGTTGTTCTTACCCGTTTTTTGTTATCTCCCGGCTGTAATTCCCCCTGCAAACAATGACCCACTATCGTGTTCCAGTCTTCAACTTCACATAATTTGTTCAAAAGCAACCTAAGCTACATAATGGATAGCTCCGAATATTTCCTTAGTAAATATAAAAAGTAATAATGTAAATCGCTTTAAAATACTACTAACTACCTACCTGCCAACCCCCGATGTTAGACAGTGTGACATCCGCAACATCGTCTGCGTAGGAGGTACTAACTTAATGTAAGTAGTATAATATGTATAGGAAGCTAAAAATAAGAGGCCTTATTACTGTAGTACATTTTTGTAAACTATGTTCTTTGTTTTTTCCCTCTCTGTCTAAAATGAGTATTAACTTATCACTATGATTGATTACTGAGCTTAAAGTTCGTATAAATCTCTATCTGTCAGTCGACTAGTCGGTGGTAGGAGCTTGCCTCTCGGTACGGACAGCCCTACGAGCGGAGGGCCCCTCGGTAGCGGAGGGGACCCGGAAGCGGAGAGCTCCTCGATAGCGGCCGGCCCGTCAGCAACGGAGACCCCTGGGATATATCTTGCGACAGCCAGGGAACTCTGAAATCTCTATCTGATGTTAGAGTTGATTCTCTTTTGGTAGAAGAATGCAGGAAAGCTCTGCGTGGGCTGGGCTCTGATAACTTTTGAAAGTGATCTGGTGTCCGGCTCATGCGGATATACCTGGTAACGTCAAGGCAGATGAACTGGCTAGGCGGGGAGCCGGATTAGCATTTGTTGGTCCGGAGCCTTCGCTGCCAATCTGACGCATATCTGTCAGAAGTTTCTTCAAGAACTGCTGAACAGGGAACTTTCCTCGGAATGGAGCGCAGGGGTGGGCCTGAGGTGGTCGAGGATTCTCATTGAGAGACCGTCCTCGTGATCTGAGGTCAATAGGCTTCTGCTGCTGGAGAGGAAACAACCCGGTCTGGTGACTGGTGCATTGACTGGTCACCTGTTTAACAAGCATTTGAAGAGAATGGGATTGACGAGCTGCTCCCTATGCCGTTGGTGCAGGAGTACTGATGAACGGTTGAGCATATTTTTGTTCAACTGTGGAAACCTTACTGAGTTAAGGTCAACACACCTAGGAAATCCAACACCTTCTATTCCTATGGTGAGAGGGACCACTCCTGGCAGGCTCGCGACATTTCTGTCTTCGTGTCTGAGGAGCTGAGTCTCTATAGAACGATGCAGGTGAACAATGGGCCACTAGGCCTCAGTTCGGCCGGTAAGGCACCGCACAGAGAAGAAGAGATGTCTATCTAATTACCTCCTCAAGTTTAAAGCGTAGCTAGTTATGTAGTACTATATTAATTCTGTGGTGTAGGTAATTAGATTTTATCTGTATGTAATGTAACAGTCAGTTGAATAAAAAATCGTATACAAATCAGATCAATAGTTTTGGCTTAATGTGATTCTAGACAGAGTTTTAATGTTGTAGATAGGTAGCTGTGTATAGGTTCCTGTGGGAATGAGATATTTTCCCGAAGTAAAAAGTAGTCTGAATTTTGGTACCTTCCTACCCTATAAGTTAAGTATAGTGTGATGGAATGTCGCTAAGTTTCGATCCAAGTAAAAACTGTTAAATAAAGACAGTTGCATCAAAATTTTATCATAAATTCCCTAAATTATGGCGCCTACCGACCCTCTAAGTTGGAAAAGTGATCAAATACTACTTGAAGTCTTAGTAACACTCAGTTAAAAAAAAACATCAAAATCATTTCAGTAGCTATGGCGTCATGCGCTTCTTGACACGATCACGCTAGATTTCCGTGGGAATGAGGTTTTTCCCGCCGTGAAAAGTAGCCTGTGTCCTTGCCTAGGATCCTATCTTTATATTACCAAGTCTTATAAAAATCCGTTCAGACGTTGAGGCGTGAATGAGGTCAACTTTTAAAACAAACGATTGAAAATCACAAACTTAATTAGTTTTCTGTCTACTGCCTACGCCTTGAGTACGATAGCATGAATATAATAGCCCATAACCTTTTCTAGGTTACTATCTATCACCTAACTAAATTTCATCAAAATCTGTTCAGCCGTTTAGGCATGATAGAGCAAAACTTCCAGCAAAAAGCATAAAAAAATCACTAACTCAATCAGTTCTCTCTCTGCCTACTTCCTACCCCCTAAGTACGATGACGTGATCAATTTGATCTTATATCCCGTTTTAGGTAACCATCTATTACCTTACTAAATTTCATCAAAATCTGTTCAGCCGTTTAGACGTGAAAGAGCAAAAGTCCCAACAAAAAAGACTAAAATTCACTAACTCAATTTAGTTATCTGCCTACTGCCTACCCCCTAAGAACGATGGCGTGATTATTTTTAGCCTATGACCATTTCTAGGTTATCATCTATCACCATACCAAATTTCATCAAAATCCGTTCATCCGTTTAGGCGTGAAAGAGTAACAGACAGACAGACAGATTTACTTTCGCATTTATAATATTACTATGGATTTTTCGTTGATTCGACCCTTGAACACTACTACCTATAAACTGTGACGCATTCGCCATTTTGCGATTCACGATGAAATATTTTCGGTGTCCCAAGATGTTCAATACAGACAATAAACAAAACATCAATATCTTGTAACATAATAAAATAACTGAATTATTGAAACAATGGAATGAAATAAGGTAGCAAAAGAAAAAGTGGATATGCCACAATTTAGAATTATAATTTTTGAGGGTTGAGTCTATATAAATGATTAAAAATTGTTCAAATAAATATTTTTAGTGCTCGTTCGACTTGAACGAGTGCTATATAGTTTTGCCCCAATGTCTGTAATATTCGAATATTGAGCCGAAAATGGTCTCAAACGATAGGGTTCGACTCCCTGACGACTACTTCGGGGTCAAATTCAATTCTGTCCGTTAGCACGATTACATTCGAAGGGATTGTCCCAGAGACTTGAGATTTTCAGGGTCAATTCGGTTCCCAAATGCCGCGGTTAAGATCGTTAACCAGCCAAATCGTACAGGTGTACAAATTTTGAATGGCAATTCAAAATTGTTGTTCCTCAATATATCAGACAAAATGAAATTGAGATGAAATTTTGCGGCCACATAGGTACCGGTTTTTTCACTATAATTTGACCCCCCTTTTACTTTGTTACTGAAGGAGATACAAAAAAATGTTTCATACAAAAGTTTCACGAAATCAACTGAGGTTTTTTGATATTAGTCCAGAAACTGAAATATATACAGGGTGACCAATATATTGCTGGCAACTTCATTTTTTCAAATGAAATACCCCGTATATTTTTCCATATTTGGTTAGCTCTTTTTCCCCTGATTTCGAATATGTAATATATGTTGGTCGATCTTTCTTATTCTGAGCACCAAGAGTTTCAAATTTTAATAACAAGCTGGCATAGCGTTTTGGAAGTTCGTGAATATTTAAGTGGCCGATTTGATCTTTGGATTGGTAATGGCGCACACATTTTATGGCTACCAAATAGTCCCGATTTAACACCGTGGACACGTTTTTATAACCGTTCCTGAAGGAAAAGAATTTCTTCAGCAATAATGACAATCAATGAAAGCGGAGAATAATTTAATGATATAAAATCAACCAATATTAAACCCATAATTCGGAACTAATCCCGTCAACGCACAAAGAATAATGATAATATTGTAATGATCAGAAACAAATTTTGAAGCCTTAATTTCTGACTTGAATCGGAGCCATAATAATGCTATCAAAAATAGTCTGAACAACTTGAGACACCTATATGAACTATGTATATTGAATGAAGAAGGTGGATTTTGAGCAATTCTTTAGTTGATGTTATTCTTACCAGACTACCATAGTTTATCATTTTTCATGGTTAAGTAATTGTTAAGTATTCATTTTAAAATAAAACTTAAAGTGGATTGTTGGATATAAGGAATTTCGTAGGTATTTCACATACTTTTTTATTCGGTGTCATCATTTCAAAACTTTGAAATTCTGAAAATTGAAGAGACAGTGTCCCATTTGAAAAATATAGTTGCATTCAATGTTGTTCACTCTGTATATCACCCCATGGCGTTATTATAACTCCAAAAATGAGCATTTCTGTAAACGCACTCTGCCACTTTTAAAATGATTACAGATCTTGGCAGGTAGTTCTTAAATTTAAAACTCTGTGGTTCTCAGAATAAAAAAGAAAGACCAACATATGTTACATATTCGAAATCAGGGAAAAAGGAGCTAGCCAATCATGGAAAATATACAGGGTGTTCCATTTGAAAAATGAAGTTGCCAGCAATATGTTGGCTGCCCTGTATGTATTTCAGTTTCTGGACTCATATCAAAAAACCTCAGTTGATTTCCTGAAACTTTATATGAAACATTTTTTTGTATCTCCTTCAGTAACAAGTTAAAGGGAGGGGGGGGTCAAATTTAGTGAAAAACCCGGTACAAGGTAGGTACTCATAAAAAGCCTCAAGCAAAATTTTGTGGCCTTAACAACCATGGAATATTGAAAAGACGAATCTTAATATTATCATATTACCATAACAATACATCCGATTCGAGTGACATTCATTTTGTGAATGAAGATTGATAAACTGAATGTTCATGAAAAATTCCAAAAGGTTCGCTCCATCAAAACCATAGAATCATTTTTTTGTTATTATTGATTTTTACACATTTCATTCATTGAATAATCTCCAGAATATGATTGCGATCGTGCTGAGATTTTACATTTATATACATACTTAGCATGAATCTCAAGTCCCATACAAAATTTTGAGTTAATAGCATTATTGCTAAACCAATGAACGAGTGTTCGAAAGGACCTGCTCAGGGCTTTTCTTGAATTTTTATTATTAACTTCATGAAATTGTGATTTATAGGGTGTTTTTTATTTGTTGAATCTTATTCATCTATTTTTTCTTTGCCGGAGGTTATTCTGACTCACCTCAGTGTTCTCTATCTACCCTGAGCTTCAGTCCTTTCACCATGAATCACCTCTGCAAAATGTTTAAAGTGATCGAAGAAAAACTTATTATTGACATACCATTTGAAATTGATCGATATTACATATATTAACACTCAAAATGAACATATTTCTTTATAAACAAGCCAATTAGGAAATGTACAGTCCATACAAGCAAATTACTTCGTGAAGAAACTCTGTGTATGTCATATATTTGGATGATGGTCCACCTTTGCATTCTGCTGAATATTCTGATTTGATGGACAATAAAGAGAGATAGACCCTTCAACTATATTCAGACTCACCTTAGTGTCTCTATCTACCCTCAGCTTAGCTTCAGTCCATTCACTAATGAATCATCTGTATAATGTTTGAAGTGATCGAAGAAAATTTTATTATTATTAATATTACATTACAAGAATTGATTGATATACATACAGGGTGTCCCGTAATTAGACCGACAAACTTCTAGTGAACATTATAAACCGTATTTTAGACAGAATCGACTCAAATCATATAATGCAAAATTGCTTCGTTAAGGAGGTAGTGCCCTTTGAAGATGACGTCCTATCCACAATTTTTGCCATATATTCGCAAAACGGAGTTTCATAAAGTGCTGAAAGTTTACACATTGGCTAATATCAAAAATAGGTAAGCATCGATTAGATTGAGTGCAAGCACAATCGTATCATTTGGGGAGGCGAAGGCTATTTTAAGTTGAAACATTGAGTACTTAGTAAAAAGAGAGAAAATTTCAAATCTATTTTTTTCAGAAATGGTTGCATCTGAGCGTTAATAACAAGAGCATCTTTTTCAAGAAAAAACATCGGAGTTTATGAATATGATGTAAATCTTGCGAAATAGTGAAAGTTAAAAAGTTTCAACTAAGAATATACCCTTGCGTTCTGCTGAATATTCTGCTTTGATGGACAATAAACAGAAATAAACCCTTCAACTATGGGTTATTCAGACGCACCTCAGTGTTCTCTATCTACGATTAGCTTCAGTCCATTCACCAATGAATCAACCTGTATAATTTCTGAAGTGATCGAAGAAAATTTTATTATTAACTAACACTTGAAATTGATTGATATACATATATTTACACTCAAAATAAACATATTACTTTATAAACAAAGCCATCAATTAGGAAATGTTCAGTCCATCAAAGCCAATTACTTCGTGAAAAAACTCAGTTTTTGTCATATGTTTGGAAGATGGTCCACCCTTGCTTTCTGCTGAATATTCTGCTTCGATGGACTCATAGTTTTATTCAAACCAAGCTGTGGTAGTAACATCGCATTATTGGAGTTCTGAAAAATGAAATGGAGACCTTGCAAAATATTATACGGGTTAGGAAATTCATATCTAAACATACGATATTCAATGCACCAGACAACAACATTTTCCATGCGATTCAACAGTTGTATACTCGAGAGATTCACGTTGCCTACCAACGATAAGAGAGAGAAACACTACATTATTGTAATCGGTCATTTATTCAGGCAGTTACTTAGCACGTAAATCTCATGAATATACAGCGGTTCAACTGGAGGGAAAAATCTCTTTCTGATGCATTGTATATCCTATGTTTTCGATGTGAATTTCCAAACCTGTATAAGTTTCCGACGACCTCAAAATGAAGTGTCGGTTTGAAATATACGAAATTGATCAATAATGACATATTTTTATGTTCAATTTTGGTATGCTATTTCAATGTGCAATTGTCATGGACAACCGAGCACAAACTATTTAGAATCAATGTCACAACTCTACTGGATCATTGAGACATAGGAATTATATTTTGTCGAAATTATGTGCTGGGCAAAATCTCAATCAAAATCTATACTCATTCATTATGCGGTCGATGGAAAAATCTTTTAATCAACTCATGGTCTAAATAGTTGAATAGTTAGTTAACATTCTATAACATTAATAGCTGTTATTCATAAACTAGTTGATTAAATAATTATTACTCACCCTTGAACCCCTAGATATTTTCTCTGTACTTTGAACCTCGTTTTCATCTACTTTGAAATGAAAATTGGCGAAATATTCATGTCCCAATAATTGATTGCATGTCCATCTTTTAACAGGATCTTTATCCATGCATTTCTGGAAAGTATATTCATTGTGAAATAAGCTCACATTGTTAATTCTGTGCAGAATGGACCGATATTCTGGAAGATATTTTTTTGTTTCCATGTTATTGACTAGCGATTAACTTAACCATTACCAAATTTCAAGACACATACGAGCCTTTGCAAAAAAGGTGAATTTTAAAATTTTCAGAGAAGTATCTATCTATTTATTCATCAATATCCAATCTCCCTCAGATATAACATGCCCTTATACCAGGTGATTCTTTCATCCCTCGAAGCAGTTCTTATACAGGGTGTCCCGGATAAGATTGGAAACATTTTGATGGGAGATATAAAACACCTAGAAAATTCCGATAAACCCCCATATATGTAGTATCTCAGAGTACCTCAGACTCTCAGACTTTTGAATTTGAATGGAAATTAAAACTACTGTATCTCCCGAACGAAATCACTGATTCATCCAAAATTTGAAATGAAGACAGCTTTTATGAAGTTCTAGAGAATTGCTATCAAATATACTTAGATTTGCAGGATCGTATCGCATAAATTTGGACAGTTCTGAAAGTTCGCGGAATCACCCTGTATAATGAATTTTATAATTTCTGCAGCATTCTGCCTTGGTTTTTAAGCGTGCCATACGCAATGGCTGAAAATAATTAATTTCAAATTTGAAAAAAGCATTTGCGTACCATTTTTCACCAAATTTATTCGGATAGAAGTCTGTACGGACGCCACTGGTGTAATTTAAAAATTATTTTGAATTGGAAAAATGTGTTTTTATGCTATCTACCATATGTATATCTCATATATTTTTGAAATGAGAAACAAAAACTGTGATTATACCTATCTAAGTAAAAATAAAATATTGTTTCCATTAGCAAAAATAAAAATTGATGTAATACATCAGGACAGAAACCTCTAAGTAAAGCACTGGATTCCAATCAAAAAGTGTCTGTATAATCTCTTTGATTCAAGTTCATGGGACAAACATGGGCCGAAGTAGAAACTGCCCAAATGTCAATTTCGGCTTATAACAGGAAAAGAAAAGAATATGGGGCAATGCGGTCAATGGTATTGTGAGTTTCTCAAAAAAGGAAGACCGCAATGTGCCATCAATTTTTCGCTTTCGGGTTAAAAAGTTGTAGTTCTAAGATCACCAATTTTGGCCACCCTGTACCTTTCTTCAACTGTAGAGTGTTTTACCTTGAGAAAATCAATTGTGACTTCATTGGTGGTGGGAAATTTTGATTCTAATGGTATCAGTTGTTGAGGTGTTGGTAAAATGATGCCTTGGAAAAAGTCGTTGTTCTTGAATGCCTGCATATGCCTCGGTAAAAGATCCCCTACAGTGCATCTAATCAGATAAAGTTGATCAACGTCTGATTTGCCAGGCCATATTGCTTCACCTTTGATAAGTTCTGCCAGAACACAACCTATAAAGGAATTTATGTATATCATAACTCTGCTTGAACCCATTGTAGCAACATATAGCAAAATTTAGTATAACTATGTTTAACCGTTATACAATAAGAGTTGTATCAGATAATTGCTAGACTATTTATTTGAAATAAAGGTCATTAACTTGAAAATTTTAAGAAAGCCCTGAGCAGGTGCTTTTGTGCGCTCGTTCATTGGTAAAGCAATGAGGCTATTACCTCAAAATTTCGTATGGGACTTGATATTGAAACTAAATACATAAATGCAAAATCTCAGCACGATCGGTAAATATTCTGGAAATTATTCAACAACTGTAATATGTAAAAACTTGACTATTAAAAAAAATGAATTCTATGGTTCTGATGGGATCCTCTTGAAATTTTGCATGAACATTCAATATATCAATCTTCATACAAAACATGAATTTTATTCGAATCGAATATATCGGTATTTTTCTTTTCAATATTCCAATTGAATTTTCTATTGTTCAGATGATGCCATCTTCTTGAATTTTTGCATGAACATACCGTTTCTCAATCTTCATTCACAAAATAAATTTGACTCGATTCGGATATCTTGTTATAAAAATATAAAGATTCTTTTTCTGTTAACACTATGGTCACAAAATTTTGCATGAGACTTATTATGAGTATCTTGCATGTGACCGCAAAATATCATCTGATTGGTTTCGTTTGGCCTGAGATATTGAGGAACAAAAATTTTGAATGGCCAAATTTCATGGAATACCCTGTACGATTTAGCTGGTTAAAGAACTTAACCGAGGCATTTCGACATCAGGTAGTCGACCCTATCGTTTGAGACAATTTTCGGCTCAAAATTCGAAAATTACAGACATTTGGGCAAAACGATATAAAGGGTTTTTCAATTGGCGCGGGTAGATTTTGGCGGCCCGTGGCTGCCATTTTGTTTTGGTAACCATTGTCAAATCTTTTGCTTATTATTCAGTTGCTTATGCCAAATCACCATGACAGGTTACACGATTGAACAGCGCGTACAAATGATAAAATTTTATTATCAAAATGATTGTTCGTTTAGTGCAAACGTTGCGTGGATTTTACGGTAGACGTGGTGGCCCTTCACAGTCGACTCTTCAGCGTTTGGTGTGGCAAAATTTGAAACAACCGGTTCGTTAATGGATCAACCCGCACCTGTACGTTCAAGAAACGCAAGATCAGCCGAGAACATCGCGGCGGTCCGTCAAAGTGTACAGCAGAACCCGAGGCAGTCGATTTCTCGCCGTGCACAAGAACTCGACCTTTCGCAAACTTCAACTTGGCGAATTTTGCGACGGGACTTAGGATTACACCCGTATAAGATTCAACTGACCCAGGGGCTCAAAGTTCATGACCATAGACAACGTCGTTTGTTCACTGCCTGGGCATCGAATCGTTTGGAAGAGGATCTCAATTTCGCGCGAAAAATCATCTTTAGCGACGAGGCCCATTTTTGGATGAATGGCTTTGTTAACAAACAATATTGCCGTATTTGGGACGACACAAACCCACACGAGGTTCACCAGGTGGTAATGCATCGTCAAAAAGTTACGGTTTGGTGTGGATTTTGGGCCGGCGGCGTCATTCAGGCGGATCTATGCGGAAGAGTCATTGAAAATTGGACCACTCGCATCCGTGCCACTGAGAGAAGCCGAGGCGGGCATTTGAATGATGCCATCTTCCATACCTATAATGGCATATATGGGCCTTTTAAATAAATAAAAAAAATTGTTGATACCTCATACGCAGCTTGTTTAATTTCGTTTCAAAATCTACCCGCCCTTATTGAAAAACCCTGTAGCATATACGTTTGAGTAGAACGAGCGCTCAAAAATATTAAATTGAAATATCAGATTTACTGTGTAGCATATGGAGGTAAAACGAAGTGGAGGGGCATAACGATTGAAAAGTGTCATACAAAGAAAACAAAGCAAGAACACACCAATATGGCCGACTTCGAACTTTTCAAACATCGGTGTTTATTTTTTGTGCCTCGTTTGTTGTCCATTCTGTACAGTTTGTATCAGAAGTTAGTTTTCAGTGTTTGTTAAAAATGTTTTCTTGTTCGGTAATTGGGACAAATTCAAATTTTGAAAATTCCCGCCTCAAATTGCCTATACATATAATTATGGCCGATTTTATGTCAGTGGCGGCTCGTGGTGAAAAAATAGGTGAAGAGCTAAACAAGCAGAAAAATCTAGAATAACATCTTTTTATGTAAACTCACAAGATGATTTGAAATTAATATTATATGATTTGCCATTTTTCATTTCTTTTCTTGTAGAAATTTTCAAGTTAACAGTAGGCTGACCTTCATTTAAGATGTCCTTTTTGTCTTCGTCTTTCAACGATGAAACGGAGTTTCTAATAAACTGCACACAATGTCATTAATGGGGTTCATTTTTAATATCGAAGCCGAAGCAGCACTTAAAGTGAACAACGGTCAGACGTTCTCACTGGAGCGACACACCGACGAACGTAACAGGTGCAGGGGTTACTGGAGCTCTTCACTGCAGCGAGAAAACGTAATAGAAAGCCCCGGTGACGTCACCCGTTACCATAGCAACGCAGTCTGCTCGAGCGATCGAGGTGCAAGTTCCGTGACAAACCTCTTCACTCGATGCGGGAAGCGACAAGATATTTATAATGAGTTTCGTGATTCGATAATAATCTCGATAATAAACGTCTCCTGAGTTCTGACATGGAGCTAATGAAACGATTAAATTATTGTATAAATAGTGAATAATAATTATCATCCTCAATGAACATTTTAGGTGACCCTGACCCTAGGAATTTTAGGTGAAGAGCCACTTCACTCCTTTCACCTGAAAAGCCGCCACTGTTTTATGTGACACTTTTCAAGGGAAATATAGGATACTCTCACTTCCCTTCCTTTACCTCCTTGGTGTAGAACATTGAAATCCCAATCTAAAACAAGTTGAATGAAATGTAAGGCTACTTACCTATTGCCCATACATCTACAGGAGTCCCATATTGTGTATCACCAACAAGTAATTCCGGGGCTCTGTACCATCTGGTTGCCACATAATCTGTGTAATTCTCGCCGGGACCTGAAATAGAATTCCTGTACATCGAAAATGAAATCAATATGGAGATACAATAATAATAATATTGATTTACTGGACCTGCGCACTGAACTCTATTTAAATTTGCACACAAACGGGGCCTCCAAACATTTTCATAATAATCAGTAATGGTGGTCCAAACGTTAATCAGAAGAGGTAAATATGATGGAAATAGTTAAAAATACTGGGTGTTTAAAAAAACCCTCTCTAGCGTAGATAGAAAACCTAAAAATAATTAGGGTTTGTTTAGTAAAAAATGTTCGTAGCCCCATCCGTATTCAAGATAGAGAGCACTATTTACACGGTTTGTACGACCTAGTATTGAACATAACCTTTTTAAATATTAGATTTATTGAGAAAAATTTAAGTGAGCTTAAAAATCATTTGATTTTACACCAATAGGTACTCTTGAAAAAATTCGATAATGTTACCGTTTGCGAAATATTTTGATTTCAAAATTATTTTAATGACCCCATAGCTGCCTCCCAACCGTTACAAAAACTTTTTGTTGTAAAATTAAATGATGTTTGAGTTCACTTGAAACTTTGCTCAGTAAATCTAATGATTAAAAAGTTGTGTTCAATACTATTTGCTGCGAACCGTGTAAATAGCTCCCTCTATCTTGAATATGGATGGCTCTACGAAAATTTTTATCAAACAAACCCCAATTATTTATTGGTTTTCTATCTATCCCAGAAAGGGGATCGTCTTTTTTTGAAACACCCTGTATATCAGTGAATGTTCCATGATCGAGAATTTCTCGTCAGCGATTTAAACCATTTAAGTATATTCATTTTTTTTACTGCGTCAGAGAAATATGACTAATTTTGCTTGAAAGAAATTTGGTTCTGAATCACTGCAGTGGGTTCATTAGTAAGAAGCGTCGTATTCGAAAACGAGTGATTTTTATGGTTAGTTCTATGGCATCGCTGCACAAAGCGAGATAAGCCATGAAGAGTCATAATTCTCATCTGAATAAAATAGGGGATGTTTCAATAAGTGCGCAAGATTTACTTGTTGAATGAAACATGATATGATATTTGGTAGCAAAATATTGAAATATTTTTCCGTCGACCTCAAAATAAAAGCTTAGTTTAACGTACACGAAACTGATCAATTCAGTTGATTGTAATCATCTTGTTTATTGATCTAGTGATTAATGGCCTCGAACTATTAACGCGCTCGCTTCACTCTCGCATTAAAATATCTCGAACATTATCGCTGTGATTAATGAACTAGTTGATTAAATAACAATTATTGATTTAGAAAATATACATTTAGGAATTATGGATGAAACACAATATCTTGTAAATGTCCGCCACAGCTTTGATGGCATTTACGCACCCTTTTACAAAAATTTCAATACCGTCATTGAAAAAGTACATTTGATGGTATTTCATTGATGTGGCCCAAACTGGTCATCAGATCGGCAAATAGCCCAACCAAACCAAACTCACTGTCGTGGTTTACTAGCAGAAGTTGTTGAGTTATTTGTTGTTTCACCGTATATGCTTTCAACTTTTGATCCTTTACGTCATAATCATGTAATATTATGATGATATGTCGAACATGGCGCTTAATTCAAACCATATGCTCTTATTGAAACACCCTTTAATAGTTGTGTGCAATGTGCATGTTAATAAATTCTTAATTGGGGAAAGGAGTTTCTTTCATGGTACCCCATCTTAGGACTCATCGGTATGGCTTATACTCGATGAGAACCTTGCCATAGACACCTTGGGAGCCGGCTTGGACCGCTCTGACAGCTTGCACCACAGTCGTCTTATTGACTGCGTGCAACAACTTCTGAGAACTAATAAGATATTGCGACATCTATGGAGGGAAACGCGCAATGCCGAGGTTGCCAACCTACGGATTAAAACTTACTCAACATTCTAGCGAAACCAAAATCGCACAGTTTAACTATTCCTGTAGCGGTCAGAAGAATATTTTCGGGTTTGATATCTCTGTGAATGCAACCATGATGGTGACAGTACGCCACAGCTTTCAGAGTTTGCCAGACGATCTGTTGGGTCAAGAGGCCCGGGCAACCTCTAGGAAATCTTTCTAATTCGTTCAGAACCGTTCTTTCGCAATATTCGAATACCAGGTGAAGTCTCCTCTTTCTCCTGAATACTTCTATAAGGTTGATTAGGTTGGGATGTTTCAGATTCTGTGGACAAATGGTAGAATATGAAGAAACATGTTAAACAGGGTGGGGCAGAAAAACCTATCGATTTCAAATCCCTTTTTCTCAGAAGAGAGAGCAGGAAGAGTAGTGGGGTAAAAATTGTTAGAAAGCTGGTTTTATGCCATTTGTCAGTAGTCAACATGCCTTGGTCTGGTGAACATCGTGCTTTTGTTATGAGCGGTTTATCGAGTGCGGCGGTTCGATAATTGCTACACAACGTGCTTTCGAATCATTTCGGACTCGGGCGTCATGATCTGTTCTACATCACGCTACGATTAAAGTGTGGGTGTCAAATTTTAGACAGACGAGTTCAGCATTGAAAAAGAAGTCGCCTGGACGTCCCAGGACAGCAACAGGACCTGAAAACGTGGCCAATGTGAGAGCCGCGATTTGAACGGTCCCCGCGTCGTTCGGCGCGAAAACATCGCTCGATTTGGCGATTCCAACCGCAGTATTCGGCGAATTTTGCACCGGGACCTCAAAATGCATCCCTACAAAATGGTTGTTGCACAGAAATTAAGTGAAAGGGATTTGAAACCCGTACGAACCTGTGTCGCGATCTCCGGTCGCCTCATTTGAGAGGTGATCTTGGCTGGCCGCCGCGCTCACCGTATCTCACTCCATGTGACTTCTTCCTTTGGGGTTACCTCAAATCGAAGGTTTACCAGCATCGACCAAAGACCCTTCTTGCTTTACGAAGGGAAATTGCTCGGGCATTGAAGAAGAAATTCCTGTGGAAATGACGGTGAAATCATGGAAAGCTACCGCGAGCGCCTAAATAAGTGTATCCGCTCCAAGGACGACATTTGAGTGATGTGCTTTTCAAAACTTAAATTTAAAAATGGCATAAAATTTGCGATATGTTAATAAAAAAAATTTTTTGACAAGCTGAGTGGTTTTAATTTTATAAACGTTTTGAAATCGGATAGGTTTTTCTGCCCCACCCTGTATGATATTATACATTAGTATGGCGATTAGTACTTCAGAATGGCAGCATTCGGATAGTTCAATTAACAATTAACTTCAATTCCTATCGGTACTAACCGAATTGAATTGAAATACGAATTCTAAATTAGTGTGAAGATATCCACACATTTCCAGCCACAGTTTCTGACGTAGAGACTGTTCAATTAGGTATAGGGTGAAATTCGTAGGCAACGTTGCCAAACTTCACACGAATTTCAGGATATAATTAATTTTACTTTTCAAGATCAGTTGTATTTAAAAAGAATATCCGTTAACGGGAAGCTCTTACCTGGAAACTGGGTTGAACATATGAGGATACTGGATCAATTAGATTCAAACCTCTTGGCAAAACCATCGGATGTTATGCCACCCATATTCGATTTCGAAACGCCCTTGAAATGGTTATAGCTGACCGTTCTAGTGCAATAAATTTTGTGAATCGCTTGAATAAAAATCCATCCTTATGATTTACCGATGAATCGAAATCAGAAAGAGGCACT
Source organism: Propylea japonica (assembly GCA_013421045.1). Classification (NCBI taxonomy): domain Eukaryota; kingdom Metazoa; phylum Arthropoda; class Insecta; order Coleoptera; family Coccinellidae; genus Propylea; species Propylea japonica. Next base: position 51,883,846 of record CM024241.1, on the reverse strand, counting down.
GGGATTGGGGTAGATGAATCTAAACTGAGGATCTTCAGAGCAATGGAAAGCGAACATTTTATTATGCAGACAGAGATACTACACTGCGCAAAAAATTAACATTCTGAAAATCTCAATTTTAATGAACTTATATTTATGTTCGCTCAGGAAGGTTTTGAACGAAACAAGACACATTGAATGAAAGAAATATTCAGGATTTCACCGAATCTTATGTGAAAGAAGAGAAACAAACAATTTTCAAAATATTGGAATGCTTATAAGTGATTCAATACTTGGTATTTCCACCCCTTGCGTTAATTACAGCTCGGCAACGACGGTTCATACTCAAAATGAGTGATCTTAAAATGTTCTGATCTAATCCTTCCCAGATTTCTCTGAGTTGGATTCCTAAGTCATTAAGAATAGCTGGATGATTTTCTTAACTTCTCAGCCTTCTATTGAGGTTGTCCCAAACCTGCTCAATCGGATTGAGGTCTGGACTTTTTGCTGGCAATTCTATTCGAGAGACTTCAACCTATTCAAGGTACTCCTGAACGATGCGCGCACGATGGGGTCTGGCATTATCGTCCATAAAAATGAAATTTTCACCAATGTATGGGGCAAATGGCACTACATGCTCTTCAAGAATGTTCCTTGTATACCTAGCAGCATTCATAGCTCCATTATCAACGACCACTAGGTCTGTGCGAGCAGTCAAAGATATTCCACCCCATACCATAATCTATCCTCCCTCGAAAGCAGTAGTATTCAGGAAATTGCATAGAGCATATCTTTCATGTGGACGTTTGTATACAAGGGAACGTCGATCACAATGGCAGAGGCAGAATCTAGACTCATCTGTGAAGAGAACTCTTTCCCAATCAGCCTCTTCTCAATGGATATGCTATCTCGCAAAATCCAAACGCGCCCTTCGATGGGCTGGGGTAAGAGCTGGGCCTCTTGCCGCGACACGAGGCCCTAAATCATATTTTCTGAGGCAATTTCTTATTGCCTGAGTGCTAATTTGCACCCCATGAGTTTGCTCAAGCTGATTTTGAAGGAGGCGCTTGGGCACATTCTTCATGGGTCAAATTGCGTGTTTCGCGTTGCATAGCGATCGAGTGTAGAGAATCAAATGAAAAAAAAACAATTGATCACTAGAATTGATCGAGAACAACTGATTTCAGAATGGAACCAATACATTCAAAATCTGATAATCTCATCTTTTTTTAATCCTGCTGGGAAAAAACATCTGTATTGAAGAAAGACGTGGATAACATATGCATGCATAATTCGGATAAAAATAATGATCATTGAGAACACCTTCAGTTGAAGAATAAATTTGAGATTTCCATAGTGTGCGTAAATTTTTTTGTGCAGTGTAGTTGTCTACATATTATGCGCTCAGGACTGTCTTAAAATGAACCTTGAGGCAGTGCATGTCAAGATCCCTACGGACACCCAGGCCACGCTGAGGTCCCCCGACTGACACTGTTAGGGTCTCTGCTGACTTGAGAGTGCTGTAACCCCATGAAGCATCTATGGACACCAATGCATTGTGGTATTGAAAGGAATGAAAAGGCCGATGAACTTGCAAAAAGTGCATCAAGATTAACTCCCTGCTGGATGTGAGTCTTTCTGTGGGCTTGGAAAAGACTAATAGAAGAGGAGTTGAATAATAGAATAGCCTCAGAAGAAAACACTCCTGAACTTACTCAAATCATAAAATTGATTGATGATCTCACCTTCTATCGGAAAGCTACCGAAGTTGTCATGAGCTGAGCTGCTTCATAACACAATTTGTACCGAATAGGAAAGAGAGCAGATGAGATTTGCAGGCTTTGTGGATCAGGAGCAGAAACAGCTGAACACATGGTATGCAAGAGTCCAGCTAGTTGGAATAGGGAAAATTAATATAGGGAAACCGGTCCAGGAAACACAAGAGGAAACTACGCCTAAGCTCCTCAGAAGTTTGTTGGTTTCATCAACGCCACCTACGACCTCCTTGTGTTTCATGAATAAGTAGTGTAGACCTTCAGAGAACCCTCCAACTCTTCTTCAATGCTGCGAAGCAATTCAATATGGACATAGCCACAGAAAAAACTAAATGCATGACAACAGCAAAATACCTATCCGATGTAAACTAGAATTGAACCAGAAAATAATAGAGCAGGTGATGTCATTTAAATACTTACTTGGGCATCGAATTATCCAGTTATGGGTGCATTGAAGATGAGGTATCTCAGCAAGTCATGAGGGCAAATAAAATTGCAGGCTGCCTTAACGACACTATAGGAGGAATAAACATCTAAACATAAAAACAAGTCAAAAATTATAAAGGTACCATAAGACCGATCATGACTTACACGGCTGAAACCAGACCAGATACTGCGAGGACTAGACGTATGCTGGAGACAGCGGAAATGAAGATTCTTCGCAGAATTTCCGGAAAAACCCCTGACAATAGAGAAAGAAAGTGAGTGATGATATCAGAAAGCTGTGTGAAGTGGAGAAAATCGGAGAGTGGATTAATAACAGAAGGTAGAATGGAACGCGCACATAGAAAGAATGGACAAGACAGAATGGTGAAGAAGGCAAGGTAAATCTCCTCTAGGAAGGAGAAGTATTGGTCGACCCAGAAAGAGATGGAGTGATAACTTAAGCACCGAATAAACATCATCGAAGAAGAACAGGCTCCAAGCCTAAGAGGAAGACGGAAGAAGAAGAAGAAGGAGTAGTGTAGGAACAAAATATCTACATGGTCGTCGTTCCCGGAAGGCTAATCTATCCATAACGACCCCAGTTTGATAATATTGAGGTGCCATACTTTTCAAATAAATATTGTTCATAGATTTTGCATTTTTTATTTTCGAGTTGCGTTCGAGAGGGTCTGCGTAAAGCAGTTTGCTTCGGCTCAATAAATTTTCAACGTCAATCGATTCATCAGATAGAGCTTTACAGTTTTTCAGTCATAATCGTTTCTGCAGATCCTATAGAAATTTCGCAAAATGCTGAAATATAGCGTTTTAGGGAGGGTCAACCTCTTAGGCATTTTTCGTCCAAAAATTCAAAATTTTAGATGACCGTTTTATGTGCTTATATTAAAGAAAACTACAGACTGAAAAAAATATGCAATTTATTTTTTATTCCGAATGTTCAAATCTATTTCAATATCGAAGCAATAATTCAAAGAATGAAGCTTCGTCTGAAACAACGACGAACCCTAGATTTACCTCTAAATATTTAATTGATCTATCAATTTTCTTCTGTCCAATTCCATTTTTATTTTATTCACTTTTCTAGTTCACGTTCTGAAACGTAGGTAATCTATTTCGATTTTTCCAGAGTAAGCTAATCGTTATACTGTAATATTAAATAATAACGGTGAAGCATCTTCTATAAAAATGCGTTTAGTGTTTGAATAACTAACTTCTTGTAACTTGAACTGATTTAACAAGTCATAAGCTATTGAATTCTTTTTCATGTTAGAAAAACGGAACTCAATTTGAATATCAGCAGGAAGATCATAAACACGGTAACTTTAATATCCTCAAGAGGATATCGTTCATTTTATTAAAATATGCCAATATATTTTTCCGAGTGGATTAAACATATTGTTTTGCACATATTTCTCATATTCATCTCTGAAAAGTTGATTAATAACGAATTATATTCTCTCATTATAATTTACTTCAATAAAACCTCCTAAGTATAAACTAATTTTCGAGCAGAGTGATGAACAAAGCAGAACTTACCTTGAGAAGTCGGATTTCTCTCAATGCTATTTTTCTAATCAGTGGATCTTCTTCACTTTCTGTGAACTTCTTTATAGCTACTATTTCTCCAGTATCTCTATTTCTGCATTTATAAACTACTCCATAACTACCTTCGCCAAGCTTTCCAAGCTTCTCATATCTTTCCATATTTTTCGATGAAGTCCGGGTCCTGAAACACAAAGGAAATATCTATTATGACTACATAAAAGAACTTCACTATAGAATGTGTTTACGATTTGTAGTTTTTGTGTAACTCGATGTTTGAAGATTTTTCTCGAAAATTTTCGATATTCAAGTTAGTATTGCTATTGAGCTATAGTTATAAAATTTACATTTAGAAAATATGAAAGTAGAGAATAATAATCGATAAAAACAATAAACATTATTTCTGGATGAGGAATTTTTAGTTTCGCGTTTTTTATGTTTTCGCTTATTTTTCGCTATGCTGAGTGATTCTTCATAGTATATGCATTAGACTTTGTGTTCATATTCTCTTTTGGATTCTTCAATTTTATACTTATGTTCGCCTCACAAAATGCCTTGTTTATCTATGCTTTGTTCGCGCATCCTTCATTAATTTTCTGCACATTATTATTTCTTATTTAGTATGTATAGTTTTCCCACTCTTCCAATATTTACCGATAAAATTCTTTCACAGTGCTTCTGACAAATTTTCAGCTGTTGTTTCCATGAATTTTTTTTTCGGCAATTAACTTTCAAAGTGCAGGGTATTTTATGGGTCGGTTTTCTGTCAAGGGCGCACCCAGGATTGAATTTCGGGGGGGGGCTGAATCAACATGCAACATAAAATATTTTATTCTTTCATTATATAAATATACATATCACATTAAACATAAATGTATTTCTAACTATTCTAAATATAACATACTATAAAACTAAATAAATCAAATCACAAAATCCAGACGATCGACGTTTTTCCTGTGCAAGTTTTTCAATTATTTTTTCCGAATCTATATCAGTCTCATAAAAAATGTTCAACAAAGCTAAATCTGTTAATCTATTTTCTGGCATAGAATTTCTCAGATAAGTTTTTAAACGTCTCAGTGTCCAGAAACTGCGCTCCGCCGTTGATGTTGTAACAGGTATCGTACAAAAATTTTCACTAACAAATAAATGCTGGGGTACAAATCTTTATTTATGTATGCTAAAGTTTCTATCGGGCTTGGTATTTCTTACTCTCTGACTTTTTAATTATCATTTTATATTCATATCTCCATAGCATATACTCAGATAAATTTTCGTCTATAAAACCCTCATTTTCCGTGAGGTCACTTTCACAAAACTGACAAAGTTTCTTGAAATATTCTAAATTCTCAATTTCATCATCTTTATGTTTTAAAAATCTAGATTCTAATTGTGATAATAAATGGTCAGCAAAAGTGTATTAAAATGGTTTCAAACAACTGCTAGGACTGTGATTGAAAATACACCGGGGTCAGTTTTGAAAATTGTTACCCGAATGAATTTGAATTGGTATTGTGTTTACTAGTTGGTGTGGTGGCACTAATTCGTTATACCTAGGTATTTCCAAATATAATTATTATTATTAGATCTTCTGTCTGATAAGCCATGGATGATCAATATCAATTGAGTGACTGATTCTCTAATCAGAATTCTTCAGAAACCATGTGATGTATAGATAATTATCTATGGTATTATCTAATTGTATTTCGGAGGGGAGGGCTTTGAATCTCCAAAACCCCCTAGCTTAACTGGGAGTTACTGCTATGTTAAAGCTTGTATTAGATGCGTTGAGTGAAAACGACAGGATTTTATGGGATTAAGCTTCCATAATATTGAAAGAAGAAAAACTGAGACGTAGAAAATTGAAAGAAGCAGTTTCAATGTCAATAACCGAAAACCGCCTCACCCCCACCCTGGTGGATACGAAAAACTTTCGAGCTCCAATAATAAAATCCGGCCTAAAGAGACCAAAGAATTTTTACAACTGAATAAATCAAAAATAGATCAAAGTCATCGATTATTTTCTGAGAACTGTCATAAATGATAAAAATTTCAAAGTGACGAAGCCTTTTTGAGAGTTAAGAGTCAAAATGTTTTTTCTGATAAAGGCTCTCTGGCCAAAACGTTGTACAGGGTGGGCTTATTTCGATGTTTTAGCACTACAACTTTTAACCAGAGGAGATAGACAAAATTTGATGCCAACTTCTCGATCTCTTCTTCTAAGAAACTAACAAGAGTAGTATTCATTTTTGGCTACCTTCTTTTGTTTTTCGGTTATAAGCGAAAATTGGAAAAGTGGCGATATCGAAAAAAATGTATATCTCCGCTGATACTGACGATAGAGCTCTGAAAATAAACATTATACAGGCACTTTTTCACGTAGAATCCAGTGGCGTGCTCGTCTTTTTTGCACCATTTCTAATTATGAAGGTATGACCCAAAGTTGTTTTTTTTGAATCGAAATAGTAGATTTTTGTGCCATTTTCTGATTCCAAAAATATATAGTATTGTATGGTTTGTATCAATGTGAGTATAGAAAATGATCAAAAACCTATTTTCATCTGAGTCTCAATTTTTCTATGATTTCAGTTGTTGATAAGCACAGAAAATTTTGCATCATATAATTACCACAATCTCTTTCCAGTAGTCTTTTCATTTCTCCAAGATCGCAGATTAATGGACTGCTGTGAAACTTGATCCTCATTCTTAGTTATTACCTACTGACTTATTATTGTAATCACTATTAGGTAAGTATTGAAGAATATGAATCCTTTGTTATTTTCACAATTGAATTGATAACTTTAATCATATCTATATGCGTTATTTCAAAAACGATTTGAATAGACTGGCACTTGTGCGTATTTATTCTGGAGAGCAATAAAAATTATCTCCTGCATCCATCTCTCATAACTAAGAATATCGATTGAAACGCAGGATCGTGTGGATCTTTTCGTTTTTTCTTAATACATTTTAAGATATAAGAGTTAGGAAATATATTCCATGTTCGAATAATGTAGAAATTAGTTGAAAGCATAGAAATAATGAGATTGACGGAAGGAGACTGCTCTTGTTATAGGAAGCTCCATTTTCTGTGCTCATCAACAGTTGAAAACATAGAAAATATTGAGACTCAGATGAAAATAGGTTTTGACCATTTTCTATACTCACATCGATACAAACCTTACAATGTTATATATTTTTGAAATCAGAAAAAATTAAGCTTCAGAAAATGGCACAAAAATCAAGTATTCCCATTAGAAAACATAACTTTGGGTCATAGCTTCGTAATAAGAAATGGTGCGAAGAAGGCGAGCACGGCAGTGGATTCTACGTAAAAAGTGCTCTCTAATGTTTTAATTACAGAGCTCTATCATCAGTATTAGCGGAGATATGAATTTTTTTTGATATCGTCACTTTTCCAATTTTCGCTTATAACCGAAAACAAAAGAAGGTGGCCAAAAATGAATACTACTCTTGTAAGTTTCTCAGAAAAAGAAATCGAGAAATGGGCATCAGATTTTATCTATCTCCTCTGGTTTAAAAGTTGTAGTGCTAAACATCGAATATGCCCACCCTGTACAGAAGAAGAAGGAATATTATGGTAATAGAAATAATGAATCTATGATGTTCCATCATCAAGAATTTCACGTCAACAATCTGCTGAAATAATTCCAATCTTATTGAAAAGATTTTTCATTGAAATTAAATTTATGCTTCAAAAGAGTTACCTACAGATGATTTTCAACATTTGTTCGATCACAATCAGAATTAGATGAAACTCACCTCCAAACTACTTCCTCGATAACCTGCTGAAAAAAATACGCACTAGTCTGTTTCATGAAGTAACGAACAACATGAACATGCCTCTGTTCGAAAATGAGTCTTCGACGTATATACAATATTCAAGCCCTCATAAAGAAATAAATATGCCGATTGAACCGTTATTTCTTTATCGAAAAGTTATAACGGAGTTCTACTTTATAATTTTCACATGAATAATTTAGAGCAGAAATCGATACGGGCCATTTTCAACCACTTAGATGCTGATTAATTTCACTTAGTGTCAAATAATGGATGGCTTGAGGTGGATTAACAGATAATAAAGATAAATATACTACTCAGAAAAACTATTGATTGAATAGTAATAGTGGATGGAAAATAATATCCTTGTGATGTTTTTATGAAGTTGAATTGTTCAAATATGGGAAAATTAAAAAATGAGTTTATCCACGACCATTGTGAAATCCGCCCATTGTACGTCTCTGTGCTCGACCTTAATAATAACCATTAATCACATGGGAATAATGAGATTATAATTCACTGCTGTAAGATGCTTCATAGATTTAGCTTTCAAATTTCAAATTTTATTGAACAACTCTGACACATCTACTGCAAATAAACATGATCAAATTATTTGGATGGTTTTGTACCTAACTTCGTAGGAGTTGTGTTGTGCATTATTTAAAACCGAAATTTTCAAATTCATCGTTACAGACAGGCATTTTCTTCCTTTTTTTGTTACACATAGATGCACATTTTCAAAAGTAACAACATAATATTTATTCTTATTTTATTTTTTTACAATTATTTTATTCTTAATAATAGTTATTTAATCAACTAGGTTATTAAAGACAGCGACTAATGGTCAAGATATTTTAAAGCGTGAGCGGAGCAAACGCTTTAATAGTTGAGACCGTTAGTCGCTCGATTAATAACCGAGTTAATTACTTTTTCCGACGATCTCAATATGAATTGTGTATGAATTCTTGATTGAAATACATTTTCATTTTGCACAAGACATACATTTGTCATAGTGAAATTCTATGTATCTATGTTCCAGTAGAGTTTTGACACTTCTCGTAGTGCTTCTGAATACTTGTGAACGGTTGCCATGAGGATTGCACATTATAATGGCAAAAAAATTGAGCATTAAAATGGGTCATTAATGCTCAATTTCGTACACATTAAAATCACCTTTTATTTCGAGGTCGGCGGAAATAAAATTTTATTATTCCATTTTTTTGAATTTTTGGATCACAACAATGAGCTTTATTTTTCTTTTTAACCGATATACTGAAAAATATTTTTATTCATTATAATGAACTGCTTCAGTCTCTTAGAAAAGATCGCCTGTAACTTTTCATCTTAATGTACCTAACACTCAGCACCACTTTTTTTGTCCGCTTACTACAATGTGTAGGAGTTATAATAGCCTCAGTGATGTTGATATAATTATTTTTTGTCTTTGCCAATGTTTATTCGCTCAGTGTCGAGTGTTCTCCAGAATTAGTTTTGTTTGTATTAAGATTATGTTATTTTTGGTTTGTAATTAATGTGCGTATTAAGTTCGGGATAACAAAATTTTTGTATACACCTGTAATTGGACTTCGGTCTGTCGGATGTATTATTTCTAAATAAATAAAAAATAAATAAAACAGTCTGAGCTTTGATATAATATCCTTTGAATTGGTATTTCTTCAGTATTTTAAAGTACCCCAACTAACAAATAGGGTATACCTTGTCAATCGAGGGCCAAATATACTTTCATTATATCAATTAAAGCTTTTTTTATTACAAAATATACAATTACCAGGAGTTCCAGGGGCCAATTGCACCAAATACTTTGCAACTTTTCACTTTTTAAATGAATTACATTGCACGAAACGCATTTATAATTGAAAAGTGCAAAGTGGGAATCACTTCACAGAAATGAAATATTGAGATAAATGTTGTGCAATATAATTAATTTTCACTTTTGAAACGGGTCAGAATGCAAAGTGCAAAGTAAAAAGTTGCAAAGTATTTTGGTGTGCAATAGTTCTCCAAAAATTTCTCATGCGTCAACTTGACTTTTTCCACGCTTGTAATAGAAGGGTCTTGTCACGGTCGTCAAATGTTGAAATATTCAAGAAATTTATTCAGTAGTCGTGGATAAAGTATAGTATGCTACTCGCGTGTAATGGCTGTTATTCACTCGGTGATTTGGGCCACTCGCCTACTTCTCGTGGCCTAAACTTCACCTCGCGCGAATAATAGCTATCATTATAAGCTCGTTGCATAATATACTTTTTTTTAAGGAAACAGTAGAAATCCTGGCAAATCTGAAGAAAGAAAGTCTCCTGCAAAATTTCGATACAGTCTATACTTTTCTCGGAATAAATCAAAACTTACAAGCAGTTTTTATGATCACTGTTCATTCCATTTCGTCGTATTCATAAAGATGTTCTATGAATCTTTCTGAAGGTTTAATTACTAATTTTGGAAGAAAATTATATCCGTAATATTTTAATTTCAAAAATAAGTCTTTCCTTCGATTAATAAGCAACATTGACCTAACCAATTTTGAGCATGAACAATATCTTATTCATTATATGGAACATACGATGAAATGGAATGAACAGTGATAATAACTGCGTGTAAGTTTTTATTTTTTCTGAGAAAAGTATCGACTGTATCGAATTTTTGCAAGAGACTTTTTTCTCCAGAATTAAATGGGAAACCATAAGAGAATATTGTTTTTCGAAAATCTATCCCGCGAAAACAATTTTTGAAGGAAAATCATAAGGGGTTGTTATTTTCAACCCCTAATAATAAAGTTTTGGGAAGAAAAAAAATTATGTGAGTAACATCTATGTAAAGAATTTTATTATGTATAGTTTCTTGACCCAGTGTTTTTAGGATTTCTGAAAAAATTGAAAACTGTCAACTAGTCATCGCCTTCCAGAGGCTGTATCTTGGAGGGAGGAAGATTTCGAAAAAAAAATATGAACTATCCCTGCTTATTTTCACTGAATAATCATTTCCCAAAGTTCCTCGCATCTGTTCACATGTTATATTGTTATTCACCAAGGTGACGGTTCTGTTCCTAGGGAGGATTCAGGGGGGACCATGGGTTTCGTGACCCCCCAAGGCTGGTTCGAACCTCGGAAAAAAGTTGTTTTCATAAAAATTCGTGGATCCTCAAGAAAGATCGCCACTGCTAAAATATCGCCTTCACGTGACCCCCCATAAATCGAAAGCTGGATCCGCCCTTGTTCTGTTTAGGAGAAATTTTTGCCCCGACTATAAAATAGGTAGGAACAGAAAACTACCACAGTACAAATCTTTTTGACAGGACGAAGTCTGTCGGGTCTGCTAATATTCGATAAATCTAGATGGTTCTACAATCTCTCATTTCCAATATAATTCAGATCCCATTCCCATTCTTGAAATATAATGTCGTGTGAGAACAAATCGTTAATTCCAAAAGAAACATGGAAATGGTCACTGCATCGATTTGACTAATATACAAGTAAAAATCGAACAAGCGGAACAATTTCCACTCACGATAGGGCCATTTACTGCACCATGAAAATTCCGAACTCTGCACGATATCACTGGCATGACCATGACATTAACAATGACGTCGAGAAGGAGAGAAAATAATACGGCCCTTGAACTCTCGAAAAAAGTTTGAATTATGTATTATTTGACTGCAGTACTTAGCAGTGTGAATTTTAATGTTTTTAATACTTTTTTAGCACTCGTTCTACCGAGTGCTATATCGTTTTGCCCAAATGTCTGTGATTTTTGAGTTTTCAGCCGAAAATGGTTTCAAACGATAGGCTTCTACTTCCTGATGAAAAAATTTATTTCTACCCTTGGTGCCGCCCGGCCGTCCGTCAGGCCGGCCTTTAGCACAATAACTTCTAAGGGATTGTCCTAAAGACTTAAAAATTTTCAGGGAGAGTTCGGTTCCCAAATGGCTCGATTAAGTTCGTACAGGGTGTTCCATAAAATATGGCCATTCAAAATTTTTGTTCCTCTATATCTCAGACAAAACGAAACCCATCAAAAAGAAATGTTGCGGTCATATGCAAGATGCTCATAATAAGTCTCATGCAAAAAATTGTGGCCATAGTGTGAACAGAACTATAGAAAATTCTTTTGGAATATTGAAAAGAAAAATCTTTGTATTTCCATAACAGTTTAACAGATTGAAATGAAATTATTTTGTGAATCATGACTGATATACTGAATGTTTGTGCAAAATTTCAAGATATACTTTTATTGCACCCTTAGATATATTTTTCCTCCAAATTATCTTCAGTGAATGAAAGGAAATATGTATGCCAAAATCAATTTCACGTATATGTATGCAAGTATGAATTGTGACGCATTCGCCATCTTGCGATTTATGATGAAATATTTGTGGTGTCCCAAGAAATTTAAAATAATAATAACTTAATTATTGAAACAATCGAATGAAATATGGTATCAAAATAAAACAAAGTGGATATACCACAATTTAGAATTACATAATATCATTTTGAGGGTTGAATATGAGTAAATAAGTAAGTAAATGATAAAATAGCTATTTTTGTTTTAAGTGCATAAAATGAGCGTTTTTTTTCATGGCACATTATAGTGTTCGATGATCTTTCTGTACTTATCGTTACTATAGAAACGACTTTGTTTGATCGTGAAAAAAAGGAAATTCTTTTTAACGATGAAAAAAAGTCTTTTCTTAAGGGCGAAAAAAGTAATCTTTTAGGCATCCATAGTGAATAAGAAAAGTCAAGTTTTTTGACAGTTGTACAAAAATTGATTTAACATTATTTTTGAGCGCTCGTTCTACTTCAACGAGTGCTATATCGTTCTGCCCCAATGTCTGTAATTTTTTAATTTTGTACCGAAAATTATCTCAAATGATAGGGTTCGACTCCCAGATGACGAATTCGTGGTCATTTTGAAATCTGTCTGTGGGACCGGTTGTTAGCATGATAACTTTCGAAGGGATTGTCCTAGTAAGATTTTCAAAGTGAGTTAGTTTCAAATGCCTAGGTTAAGTTCTTTGACCAGCCACATTGTACAGGGTGTTCCATGAAATATTGTCATTCAAAATTTTTGTTCCTCATTATCTCAGACAAAACAGAACCAATCAAAATGAATTGTTGTGGCACATGGAAGATGCTAATAATAAGCCCCATGCAAAACTTTGTGGCCATAGTGTGAACATCAGAACCACAAAAAATTCAATCGGAATATTGAAAAGAAGAAACTTCATATTTCCCTAACAAAATGTGCGACTCAAGAAATTCATTTTGTGTATGAAGATTGATATACTGAATGTTCATGCAAAATTTCAAGAGGATCGAATCATCAGAACCTTACCTTGTTTTTGTTTATTTGCCAAGTTTTACATATTTCAGTTTTTGAACTATTTCCAGAATATTTTTTCGATCGTGTTGTGATTTTACATTTATATATTTAGTATCGATCTCAAGTCCTATGTCTATAAAATTTCGAGGTAATAGCCTCATTGCTTCACCATGAACGAGCACTCAAATGCACCTGCTCAGGGAAATTTTTTACTGAGGATTGGAGGAGAGAAAAAAATATAAGGGTGCAATCAAAAAAAATTCTGGGGGTGGTGTATGATCAAGTGTGATCCATAGACAAAACTAAAATAATAGATGAGCCACTCGTATATGTCGCGCCACTGTCGGAGGGGGGATACTAATACACGAAAAAATTATTCTCAATTTGATAGTTAGATGTCGTTGCATTCATAGAAATCCTATCGAGAAAATAGTAAGTATGTAAAATCGTTATTATCAAAAAACCTTTGAATTGTCAACTGACACAAGGAGTGGTTTGACACGTTCTTTTTGAAATATCATGAATTTCGATATGCCTGCAAGAGTGAAGATGTGTTGTGTTGATGGATGTGAAAATCGAGATGCAAAAAGGTAATTTCAAAATATATATTATATTATTCTGTTACCTATAAGAATTAAGATAGTTTTCAAAAAAGTTTTTCATGTATTGAATAAGTTTAGTAGGTAAATACTCATATTTTGTATTATTGAATTCATTATTGTTAGTTTTTGAGAATGTTTTCAATGCAATTATTAGTTTATTGATTAGATATTTATGAAATGAATCTGTATTTTCAATTGGTGATATCTATTTCAGTTAATAAATTTTATTCTATCCAGAATTTGTTTATTGATCCTCACTTCTCGATTCCAAAAGAAAATCAGATGAAAGTTCGTTGCAGGTATTATTTTCATGAAAATAAATTTCCTCACTCATCGATAACTTGAACGAATCCATTTTGATTTCCTTTTGGAAATTGAATTTCAAAAACTTTTTGCACCTTGTATATGGGTGTACCTACCTATTCAAAAGGTGCACTACAGAATTCTTTTTGAGGCAGCTTTACGATACAGATTCCTTTTTCAATTGAGCTTTTTTCACGAATTAGTAATGTTGTACAAAAAAAGATGTCGTTGAAGCTTGTTCTACTAGTGTCTCATCTATTCTCCGTTTAGTTAGTCTATGGTGTGATCATCCTAATAATCGAACATATTCAGGAAATGTCGTATTACGATGGCATATCAGTGCCACTAGGATGCAATTAAAATCTGTTAATTACTTATTTGACAGATTCAATAGGCGCATTCAGCCGGAACTGTATGGAATAGTTACTGCTGCTTAATGTTGTTTCAGCTGAACGCATCGCTATCTGTCATGATTTCATAGCAATTCGAATATGTTAGTGCTGGGTGTAAAGTAAGCACCAAAATTTGAATTGTGAATTTCTCAAGAACTACAATTGTGTATATAATAATTACACTAATTAGGCTCTTAATATGGACAGTTTTTCAGAATTAGTTCTTCATACACGTCAATCGGTCCATTCCTGACGTGCGGAAATAGCAAGCGGAATAGAGCATGTAATTGGTCGGCATGGAGAGACAATTAATGTATGCTATATTTGAACATCTGTTTGTTTGAACCTGTCAGTTGACAGATTTAAAGGGGTCACTGGACAGACCGCGAGTTTCACGCTTGATTGGACAATCCAATCGTTGATTTTGATTGAAATCAGTGGTTTACGTCAAAAATGAACTGAAATTTGCTCATAAATGACATTTCTTCAATTAATATGAGAGGTTTTTGTAAAGCCCAGCTCAAGTCTGTCAATCGACAGTGTCAAAGTATCAATTGACTGTATCAAAAGTGTCAATTGACAGATTTTTTATTTTATCGTAGCAGCACTGAGTAATACTCCGTCGTTGTGATGTATGCTGAATACAAAAGGGAATAATATTCTTCAATCAGCTCTAATGTACTGGAGTTTTATCAGAAGGTTAAAATCATTAGGTCACCTATGAAGGTTGCCCTTGAATGGAATTGGTTTGTTCCATAATCTCGGACACCATTAGGTATGTTGTAATGGTAGGTGTATACTGTAGTATCGATTAAGCAATAAGCTTTTTAGGCTCAAAAAATATTGTCACGAACATTCCATTGATAAAATTCTACAAAGTTTATTTTGTTGGAAGGTGATTCTATAGAGCGAAGTGAATGAAAACGAATGTAGGATGTACTGGGTCCGGCGTTTGTTGTGTCCTCAGAGTATAAAGTAAACCTAGAGAAGCGGATTTGTTATGCAGACAAGTAGAATCTGTTTATGCACTCGAACAATATTCGGCATTTTGAACTCGTATATTCATTCCGTATTGGCATAATTGGTCTACCGCTCCTCTATTCTGATACTAACAGCTTTCGCGTCTGTTACGGACAATTCTGTCTGTTTGGCAACATCGTCTGTTAGTGTTTAGTTTTTGGATGCGATGTGTTTACATTTTCATTTGACATTCATAAACTGAATTATTTTACTGATTTGGTGGCAATTAATGTTGTTTAAGGCTATTCGGTAGTTATAGCTGAGGCAAAATTACGAAAATATTGTAGTATTGTGGTCAGAAATTGTTGAAATGCGAATCTAACCGATTGTTACTTCCCCTAGTGCGTCAGTGAAATGCTTTCCATCTCACTCTAATGCTTGGTTGATTACAAAAATAGAGATAAGATAGTATAGAGGTTCCATAATTGAAATAAACGTGGTATCATGCGTCATATTACTACCACCTAACGTCAAATTTGACAATCGTTGAATTTTCTGGAGGAATGTAATTTTGCGCCAGTTTCTGGTTGAATTATGATTTTTTCTGCTTAATAATATACAATAAAATGCATCGTGTACTGTAAGCTTTCTTCAAGCAGCGAAGAGAAAGATAAGAAGAAAATTAGAGGAAAAACATATCACAGTAGGAACGGGTACGGAACAGATCTGCATTCGAAATTTTTGCTAGTCTGTCTTGGTAATCTGATATCTTCTTATATGTGTATATTTTCGCCTGAAGTAAAACTGTTTATTTGATATTCAATGGACCTTATTTCAACAGGATTCCTAAAGACCCAACAAGTCGTATTTTTTGGGTGATATTTGTAAACAGAAAAACTGGCAACTTAATTCAACCCTAAACTTTCCGCCATATTGGTCCGCGACTTAGCCCGCCCAGTGGTACTATTTTTCCTTACTCAATTGTATGTCATAGCGTCTCTTTTCTATTATATCTTGATGATTATAATGCAGTACTATTCACGAGTAGGGGCAGCTCTATATTCATTTCTTACTCAGAGGTTCTATCCGTATCCATCTAACTGCTATAAAGTCCGAAACCTTCGAACCGAACGCAGCAAAAATTTGATCGAACGTTCTCTGATATGTTTTATAGTTTCGTTTTGAAGAGTTTAGAGCTCCTGAGATGTACCAGTGCTTGTGCGCAGCCAATGGCAAGCCGTATTTCGAGCTTTTGAGTTACTCAGGAGCACGAAATATCTCAAAACGAACAGGCTATATGTGTCATCACCTAAAGTGATTTTTTTGTGTTCTACAAAACAGACTTCATAAGGAATCTCTCAAGTTGTCCTTGAGGTAAGAATGGAGCCGTTTAAGTGAGGACGCCATTCGTTCAGAAAGAGACTCAAGCTCGTTGTGAGGACGTCATATTCCTTCGGAATAACACATAAAAAACTTTGCACTTTCTGCTTCCATATGGAAAAAAGCGACTGAATAAATATTGAAAAATAACAGAGATTTTTGATTTTTAAAAACGGACAGTTCAATTGCTGGACCCGGTACATGTCATGTCATGAATTGCTGAACACCGCGAATCGCTATAGTGTCTAGTTTTCGCTATAGGGTGATTTTGGAATATTGCTAATTACTAATACATAATTAGCTACAACTTCCGCAGTATTATTTCTACGCTCTAGAAATGAAACTCTTTTGGTAACTTTATTCAGTACTTTCGAGCAGTGTTATTAGAAATTTCGGAGGAATGAAAAAAAATTCTTTTTCTGAATGGGAATCATAGGGTGCTGTACTATTTCTCAATAGTCTTTCCTCAGACAATTTAAGAATATAACATGATATACTTCCGATTTTATTGTATCGAAAATTCCGAAACAACACTTTTAGATCCAATTATTCATGCCAGGTTTTTTTTATCTTATATGCTCATTCTATTAACAAGTCTGAAGAAAAATATAATTGCTTTTGGGAGAAAAAACGATCGAAACCAAACCAAAAACAGAATGAGGAAGAAGAAGGCCTGAACGTAATTGGTACCGTTATACATCGAGTAGAGAAATCATAGTAGAAACTGAAGGATTTTAGAAATACGTCTGAAGTCTGTAAAATAATATAATCATAATTTATGGTTTCAAAATCGAGTCGATAGCTTACAGTAGTGGAATATAAAGTTATGACCTCAGTTGGGAAGATATGAATAAAAATCAAATCATCCTTTGATTTTGTTGATCGAAAATATTTTCTTAGTTATTTTCGATATGTAATACATTTGGACGTATATAATGATATAAATTTTGAAATTGTCTGAAAAAAGTCAATACAAAAATATTATAGCACATTATGGTTTCCATTCGCAAAAAAAAATTCTTAATCGTTCTGAGAGAACTGAAAAAACTGTCATGAAGATTTTTCTATTTCGAGAGCGTAAGCACAATACTGCTAAAGTTATAGGCAATCATAATAATTATTGTCCAAATTCCAGAATAACCCTGTAGCACGGAAACTAGACATGAAGTGAATTGCCGTATTCAACAATTTATGTTTATTGAAAAGAGAACATGACGTGTATATATCTTTTTTTCTATCGATTTAAATTTAGAAGATGTATTACTGAATCATCGAAATCTGACCATACTGTACAATATTAGTTTTCAGATCAAGTTTTTTCAGATATTGTATTGGCTGTATTTATTGTATGCTCTTCTGGTAATAATTTTACTTTTGGCTGTATTATTTTTCATGGTAGAATATACGATTTTCTATACTTATTTTGAATGATTGAGTACTGCCACAGTCGATTCCAACTCGAAAACACAACACTAGAGAAACAAAGCATATTTCCCCTCCTTTCCAATGATACCAATGAATAATATATTACTAAAGTCACTCAAAATTCTGTGTGTATTTTTGAACTGAATAAGTTATGTATGTGTAGTGAAAAAAATCGATTAATTTCCGATTATACAATATTAAGAGTGATATAGATCTTTTCATTGAATGACCTTATTCACAACGTCATATTGAATGCAATTTCCTATATCTATGCAATATTAGTTTGTCAACCTTACTTGTCTTCGATGAAATCGTCTTTAGAGATTTCTGAAAAACTCCTAAATCACAAAAAATAGCCTGAGCATTTCAGAAAAAAATTAAGGGTTCATGCATACAGGATGTCTCTAGATGATTCATACAGCCAACATCTCGACTCTCAGACAAGGTGGAAAGTTCAAACAAAAAGTATTTCCAATGTCAGCAAAAATTTCATCAGAATCTGACGTTGAAATTTATTTCCTGTTTATCATCCTTAAAAAAACTTCACCAGAATATTTTTTTTAAATCGCATCCGAATAATTACGAAAAATTTGTGAAATAAAGTTTCATCATTATACGTGAATTCAACCGTTAAAAATAATAGCTATAAATCGTTGCGCATTCACCATTTTGCAATTTATGGTGAAATATTCAATACAGACGATAAATAAGAATCAACTGAAAAGACACTTTGAAACACAATAAAAGTTATTGAATCAACAAGGTTATTGAAGATAGCGACTAATGGTCAAGATTCACTCCGCTCATTCGATAATAGTTCCAGAACATTAGTCGCTCGATTAATAACCGAGTTGATTACAAGATTTTTCTGAAAATCTCAATGAATTGTGTATGAATTCTTGATTGAAATAAATTCTCATTTCGCACAAGATATACGTTTGACATAATGGAATTTCTATGTTCTATGTTCCAGTTCCAGAGTTTTGACATTCCTCGTAGTGCTTCTGAATAATTATAGTTACTGTTGCCATGAGGATTGCACATTACAATGTGGCATAAATTGAGCATTAAAAGGAGTCATTAAAGTTCAATTTCATACACATTAAAATCATCTTTATTTTGAGGTCAGCGGAAAAACAATTTAATAATGGAAACAATTAAGTTAGGTACACGATAAGTATGTCAAAATAAGAAAAGCTCATTTGCCACAATTTATAATTATTATTTGTTGAATTTACGTGAAATGATAAAAATTTTTAAACACATTATCTTCTTTTACTACAACAGTTTAATAGAAAAAAATAATATCTGGTGGTAGTTTTTTTAGGGGTGGTAATCAGAAACAAAATTTCAACGATGGATTCTGATAGAGGTTTTGGTGCCATTTCAAATTCTTCTTCTATGAACTTTCTACCATGTCTGTTGGCTATATGGAACATCTTGGGACACTCTGTAGATAAAGCAGTAATGTTATATTGTAGGTAAATCTGAAGCGGTATGGAACTTTATAGTTATTTATTATACAAGGGAAAAAAGTATCAGATTTTAGCTCGAGGTTGTGTTGTCTCCCGACGCGTAGCGGAGGGAGACAAAAAGCCGAGAGCTAAAATCTAATTTTTCCCGTGTATAATACACTATTTTTTCTGTGACAGGAAGAACGACCATTTAATAGTGAAAGAAATATAACTGTCTACGAAATTACTTTTTTCCCCGGGAAAAAAGTGAGTACTTTTTTCCCGGTTACATAGAGAATTATTTTTTTGACAGGGAAAAAAGGAATTCGTAAAAAGTCATACTTTTGACTGTCAAGAGACATAAAATGTCACATTTTTTCCCGTCACAGAAAAATATTTATTTCGAATTTGACAATATCAAAATGTGCAATCACAGATTGAATATCATAGTTATTTAATTGACTGGGTTATTGAAGACAGCGACTAATGGTCAAGATATTTCGCTCAACTCAATCGTTAATAGTTCGAGACCATTAGTCGCTTGATTAATAACCGAGTTGATTACAAGATTTTTCCGACGATCTCATTATGAATTGTGTATGATTTCTTGATTGGAATACATTTTCATTCTGCACAATACTTCATTTGACATAATAAAATTTCTATGTATCTATGTTCTAGAAGAGTTTTGAAAATTCTCGTAGTGCTTCTGAATACTTTGTGCCATGAGGATTGCACATTAACATAGCAGAAATTGATCACTATAATGAGTCATTAATGATAATGTCGTATACATTAAAATCACCATTTATTTTGAGATCCACAGAGAAGGAATTAATATTTTTGAGTGGTTATTAGTTTCGTTCAGAACTTTCAGAGAAATCTGATATGATTTCCGATTTTGAGTGATAATCTTTGAAGAAATCTGTAGGTATGTGTATAGTCGCTCTTTTTTCAATACACTCGTAAACTTATAACCTACTGGACCAACAGAACATATCTTTCAATAAAACTGGACCAGACTGGTACATTCACGAAAAAGTTATTTGCATAGGAGATCAATAGTTCATTCTTCACTCAATCATATTAACCTCAAATTTAGTTGGGTTCTCAAGAAAATGTAAAGATTATTCTCACCTTTTTGGCAGTAATTGCACTTGGCTTCCCAATAACCATAACTTACTTCCATTGAACCATTTCTCCATTCGATTGCTTCATCTGACGTTCGGAAACTACCCATTCACCCTAAACAAAAATATATATACCTCCCTGTTTTCACTGTTGATATTTCGTTACCATGGATACCATCCGGCTAACCTTTGTCCGGTTAGATTCGAACATTTTTATATGTGATAATATCTGACATTGATTGTGAAGGTACAGTTCTAAAGGACAGTCATTATTCAAGGGCATATTGTGTATGTATCGGTTTAGATGATTGAGATAAGATCGAATGAACATCAGGATTGATTAGACAATAGGAGTTTACTCAGAAGAAATATTATAAAAACAAGTTCCTTTTCTTGAAGAGTGTTTGTTACATAACTGAAATTTCTTTCCCGTTATTTCATTTTGATACTGGTACTGGCAGAGCTAAAATGGCTCTAATGGAGTGCAGACGTCTATTCGGCAAAAATTGGGGTTGTAACTCGAAAACACTGCGATAGATGTACGTCATGATTGTGGGACCTACAATCACATATGGGGCAGTAGCCTGGTTTGCCAAGGCTAGTCAGGTAAGTACGAGGAAAAGGCTCGATAAAGTACAGAGGCTTGCCTGTGTGTGCATCATTGGAGCTATGAGAACGTGCCCAACTAGGGCACACCTCTACATCTAGTGATTGATGGGGTTGCCCCATGATAAAGAATCAGAGAGTCTGGTCCTCTCTGAACAACAACATCCCATCTGCGAACCTCTCTAGTGATGTAATGATCAAGAAAGTAAGCACTGAGAAAAATTTCACGACATTGCAAAGTAAAAGGGAGGAATGGGAACGGGAATACACCGACTATAACCTCAAAGAAAATACCGTAAAATGGTATACAGTTGGTTCCAAAACCCTTACAGGAGCTGGCGCTGGGATATAGGTACGGGCCAAGTAACAAGTGTGCACTGTCGCTAGGCTCCTGTATGAGCGTCTTTCAAGCGGAAATCTTAGCTGTTAAAAGATGTTCAGATATAAATCTGGAAATAAACTATCAGAAGTGCGATATAGCCATACACTCAGAAAGTCAAGCTGCTATTAAAGCACTGACCTCCTACATCAGCGACTCAAAGATGATCTGGGAGTCCCGGAACAACTCAATGAGATAGGCAAGAAAAATAAGGTCTCTTTAACCTGAGTTCCCGGCCATTTGGGAATCGAAGGAAACGAATGCACTTGTGGTATAGGTAAATTTCTGGGGAAGGAGAAAGCCGAGAGGGAAAAACTCTGGCGGAATCTCCCAGAGATGGATCATTCCACTGAGTTCCTTCGGAACTTTGAAACAGCAAGATCCAAAAGATATCTGGATCTTGGTAAGAAACAATTACACCTCCTCACTGACTTTATTACAGGGCACTTTTGCCTCAGGAAGCACCTGTTGAGGATGGGATTGTTGGATACTGACGAGTGTTGGTTCTGTTGGGAGGAGGAAGAAACGAGGCATTGCGAGCCTAAGGAGAGAATGCCTTGGGCTAGTAACTTGAAAGAGTGGGGAACTAGCCTCGTTGAAGCCTTCACAGATATTGAATTTCATAAGATCTCTGGAACTAGAAGGCGAGCTGTGAAGGATGTGGTCAAAATGGCTCTGTAAGGGGGCACAATAGATCTTCGGGTCGCAGTGAACTGTAACCCCCTTTTAAATTATCAAACTATCAACTAACAATTTCATTTATCATACCTATACAGGGGGGTTTCAAATAAGTTTACAAATGGTCAACTATAGATTCCTCCTGATAAAATAACATTTTTTCCCTTCCATTTTCGCTCCGTGTCTTCGTTTCAGCGATACAGAGGATCTCGGGAACCATTTGAATTACAGAATTGGGTTTTTGTATACAATTGTTTCTAATAATAACTTCTTTCTTGCATATCGTCCGTTTTTATTAGAAGTGCCAGTGGTGAAGATATTGAATTCGCCAAAAGGTTTTACCCCCCAACGTTCACACCACTGGACAAATTTGCATTTACACAGCAAATTCCGGTGCGCCCATGTGTCTTACATAAAAAGGTTCATTGTTCTAAAGTGTACCCTTAAACCCTTAAAAATAATAGCTATAAATTGTGTAGCATTCACCATTTTGCGACTCAGGTGAAATATTTTTGGTATTCAAATTTTCGAATCTTGAACATACCCTGAGAATTTGGAAGTCGTTTCTCTCGAAAGTTATCGTTTTTACGGTCGACTCCTTTATTTCCCTGTTCTACACTGTGGGTCAAATTTATTTGGAACCCAGTTTGTCTCTGAATAATTATTTTTGAATATGCCGGATTATTGTAAAAATTTGTATGAATATTAGGGATACCTTTTCTGAATTGTAAAACAATTCTGATGATGCGATTCTCTTGAAATTTTGCATGAACATTTAGTATATCAGTTTTCATTCACAAAATAATTTCACTCGAATCTGATATTGTTATGGAAATATAAACATTCTTGTTTTAATATTCCAATTGAATTTTCTATGGTTCTATGGTGGTTTCTATGACCACAAAATTTTGGACGAACATTCAGTATCCATTTCACTCCAATTGGAGATATTGTTATGAAAAATTGAAGTTTCTTCTTTTTTAAATATTCCAATTGAATTTTCTATGTTTCTGTCCACACTATGACCACAAAAATTTGCATGAGGCTTATTATGAACACCTTGCATTTGGACCCAACATTTCATTTCTATTGGTTCAGTTTTTTCTGAGATATTGAGGAACAAAAATTTGAATAGTCATATTTTATGGAACACCCTTCACGGAAAATTTCAATTCTCTAGGATAAGTAATCGGCTAACGGCCGGACAGCCGGTCCCATGAACAGAATTGAGTTTAACCACGGATTCTTCATCAGGAAGTCGAACACTATCGTTCGAGACCAAAATTCAAAAATTCCAGATATTTGGGCAAAACGATATAGCACTAATTTGGAACGGATGTTCAAAAAATAGATAGAAGAATCTAGACCAAATCGTAAAGTATTTCGATCCGTTTTCACTCAGTATTTCTATTGTAGTTACGCGATCTAGCCTCAACCAAAAAATTCACTGTTCACTGAACTGATCATTTTACTGAAACAACGATATTTCTAGTATATTTAAGTAACTAACTTTTTCCGATGGTTGAACAAAAATTTAAGAAAACCCCCGAGCAGGGGCTTTCGAGCGCTAGTTCATTGGTGGGGCAATAATGCGTTTACCTTAAAATTTTGTCTGGGACTTGAAATTCATGCTAAGTATATGAATGCAAAATCTCAGCACGATCGAACATTCAGTATACCTATCAGTCTTCGTTCACAAAATAAATTAATTCAATATTTCCATTTAATTTTTTATGGTTCTGTTAATACTATGACCACAAAATTTTGTATGAGGTTTATTATGAGCATCTTGCATATGACCGCAATATTTCATTTCGATTGTTTTCTGAGATATTGAGGAACACAATTTTGAATGGTCATATTTTATGGAACGATTGGCTGGTTAACGGACCCAACCGCCGCATTTGGGAACCGAACACACAATCCCTTTGTGCTAACGAATACGGATTCGTCATCAGGGAGTCGAACCCTATCGTTTGAAATCATTTCCTGCTCAAAATCCGAAAATTACGGACATTTGTACAAAACGATATAGCACTCGTTTGAGTAGAACAAGCGCTCAAAAACTGAAGTGTCACTTTTAATCAAGCTACTTCACAACAACATATCTAGAAACCCTAATTGTCTAATTAATTCTCAGGTAACTCGGATCAGTTTCACATAATTTTGAATTTGAAAAAACTTGTTACATTTGTGATAACACTAATGTTATCATGAATGGCATCAAATTATGATTGACTATACTGATATTGTTGATGATTTTTTATGCGGCTCATCCACAAGCTACTTTTTCAGCGTTCTGGCAAGTGGCAGCTAGCGTTTTGCGAGCTCGTGCAATTTTGACCACACACAAGCGTCTCAGTAGCTCACCGATCGCTGACGAGAGATCGAGTTATAAGACCAGTCTCTGCCAAATTTTCACCATTTTTATAGTGAATTTTAATAATTTCATCATCATTATTAAAATAATTTCATCAATAAAATTGGAACGATTTCCAATTTTATTGATGGCGTAGTCCCTCTATAAGTTATGTTAATGTTTAGAAACAGCAACGTCTGTAGAGCTAGAGGAAGCCATTTGGCATTATTTTTCTTACATAAATGTCACAACTAATATTTCAATTAACAATGAAAAGTTTTTGAAAACGAATGCGAATTAGGTGTTTTATATATTCTCAAAAAAGACACGTAATTTCAAACATTCTTTATGTTATTCATCGATCTTAGCAGAGTGTTCGCTTACAGGTCGATTTTAGGAAATGAAACCTCCCGGTTCAGAGCCGGACCGTGGGCGTGGCGAGGGAGGCATTTGCCACGGGCGCAAACGAAATAGGGGCGCAAAATGTGAACTAGGATATATTCCATTTTAAATAAAGGTTGACTACAAGCTCTATATTTCAAAGTGGCGTATTTACCAGTTTACAAAATTGAGAAACACGTAGTAAACGAACGCTACCAAAACTGAACAAAATCCTAGACAATTATTATACATGGCGCGAAACAGGACTCTGTGCATTGTTCATTACCTTTTAAGAAATATGGGAGATTATTGTCATTAAAAAAGTTCTTCGAAATGAAGGGTTTTTCCAAAAAAAGGTGTTATTTTGAATAGCCCGTTATTTCGGTAGATGTCACGTTTGAAGCTGTCACTTTTGACATTTGACAAGTAGAAATTACGCCATTAATAAAAATTGAACAAGCTGTTCCATGGTTCTCGGCTGACTCTAATAGGGGGGCTGCCTATGAGGAAGCTGGATAACTGAGAGAAAGAAGAAAAATTGAACAATACACGCTTCAAGAACGTATTGAAATCATTAAAATTCACTATAAAAATGGTGAAAATGTGGCAGAGACGGTTCGTAAAACTCGAACATTTTTGGGTCATCGTGAAGCACCTTGTCGGACCGCAATAAAGAAATTGGTGAAAATTCGAGCTGTTGGGACAAGTTAGTGATGTGAAGAATAAAACCCGTGCACGTCGCTCAAGAACAGCCGAAAATATAGCTGCTGCCGCCGTTGAAAAAAACCCAGGTTTGTCCATTCCTCGTCGTTCTTTGGAATTAGGCATTCCTCAAACGTCATTACACCGTATTTTGCATGATGAAGATTTGGGTTTTAAGGCTTATAAAGTTCAGTTAACACGAGAGCTCAAGCCAGCCGATCATCAACAACGTCGTGTATTTGCTGATTGGGTCGTTGAAATACATGAAAATGATGCGGAATTCCATCGAAAAATCATCTTGAGTGATGAGGCCCATTTCCACCTCGGTGGCTTCGTCAACAAGCAAAATTGTCGCATCTGGGGCTCGGAAAACCAAGAGTTATTGTTGAAAAGCATCTCTATCCTCAACGTGTGACTATTTGGTGCGGTTTATGGTCCGGCAGAGTCATTGGACCTTACTTTTCGGAAAATGAGGCTGGAGCAACAGTTACGGTGAATGGATTGAGCTATCGAGAGATGATCAATGATTTTTTATGGCCGGAATTGGATAGTACTGATCTGGACAACGTTTACTTTCAACAAGACGGCGCTACGTGCCACACAAGCAACGAAACCACTGATATTTTGCGGGAAAGTATCCGGACCGTGTTATCTCTCGAAGAGGTGATCACAATTGGCCACCGAGATCTTGTTATTTAACACCTTGCGACTTCTTCCTTTGGGGCCACGTGAAAGAGAAAGTCTACGCCAATAGGCCAGCGTCGATTCAAGACCTCAAAGATGGAATTCGTGAGGCTATCGAGGACATAGGGCAGCTACTTTGCGATTTGGTTATGGAAAGTTTCATTACAAGGATATGGCCCTGTAAGCGTGGTCGTGGTGGCCATTTGCTATGTTATTTTCCACTATTAACGGCATAGCTTCTTCTTCATAATGAAATAAACATACAATCATTCATATTGGAAAATGACATTTTTCTTTGAATATCAAAATAACACCTTTTATTGGCGAACCTCTCATAATCAATAAATGTCAATTATAAAAAACATGTAGGGGAAAGGTACCTAATATGGAATATATGCCTAATTTGGAATACCATCGTTTTTCAGTAACGACATGCTGCCATCTATAGTTTGCACTTCGAAATGCCTCTGCCTGTTCACTACATACTGTCACCCCGGTGTCAGCATTTAGTGTTCTTGTTTATCCGTTGTACGCAGGTCATTGCGTGTTCGGCTGTTTTCGATATATCAGTTGTCTCCGAAAGAAAGAGTCCCAATTTTTACAAGTTAAGTTTTATAAACATCCGCATAATTTGAACACACTGAAGTACATGTTTTTAATAAAGTGCCGATCGCTTTTTGTCGAAAGCTTTTGTAATTTTAAGGTTACAGCCATTTTATGTACTCTTTGTTGTTGTTCCTAATTTGGAATACCTGTATGTCTGAGTGTCTGTATTGCAATAAATTATGGTCCGAGAGTGCGGGTCTGGGCGAATGGGTAAAGTGCCAAGGATGTCGCGAATGGGCCCATTCAAAATATGCAGGAAACCCTAAAAAACAGTTTTGATGCCTCGCTTGCACCGGACTGAAGGACCTAAAAAAGAACAAAAGATCAAAGTGAAGTGTGCTGGTGGACTCATAACTGATTAATTATTGAATCTGTGATTTTTTATTTAGTTTTTGATAGAAATATAAGCGTTTCATGATAGAAACATACCTATTTCATTTTGGGAGCACTATGCTCCTAATATGGAATTTTGAGAGTTCAAATTTGAGTTGTTATTTCTGTTTTATTTGTTATGTTACATGTTTGATTCATTTCTGTATTGAAGAAAAATATATTTTCTGTTCATAAGTTCACTCATTATTAATATACCTTTACCAAATGCAAAAAAAATGAATGAATTTCCTTAAGTATTCCATAATCGGTACAGTTCCCCTATTTATTGAAGAATGAATTTCTTCAAGGGCGCATTTTAAAAGTTTGCCACAGGCGCTAGAATCCTAGTTCCGGCTCTGTCCCGGTTGGCCAAACGATTGAACTCTTTTTGCACCCGACTTTTCTGTAGCTCGTAACTTTTTGTATTCTTTACGGAATGAGTATCGAAGGCTTTTTATTTTTTTATCCACTCCTGTAAACTAATTTCTATGTGTAATAGTAGCTAGATTACAACCATAGACATGTGTATGAACCGAAAAGCGAGTGTTATAATAACACCGCCCATAACTCCCGCTAATAAAAATACCTAGGAAAATGAAATTGTTCACAAAAAAATGAATAAAAAGTAGGATCGATCCGGAAATCTATTTCAGCCATCAAAATAACGTTCTAGCGATTCATTC
This sequence comes from Propylea japonica, assembly GCA_013421045.1. Taxonomy (NCBI): domain Eukaryota; kingdom Metazoa; phylum Arthropoda; class Insecta; order Coleoptera; family Coccinellidae; genus Propylea; species Propylea japonica. The sequence continues at coordinate 51,855,869 of CM024241.1, read as the reverse complement.
CAGATTTATTTTTGGAAAACGTAAATTTTTGAAGTTGCGAAAGTACTTGATTTGATTAGTTAGAGACTCTGATTTGATTCCCGACTATAGAGTACAGAGGTTTGACGGTTGGACGAAATGTTGTCAACACTTTTGACAACTGTTCAAAATTTTTTAAATGCAGATTAATTCGAATTTTACTGAAGAAGTCGTGGATAAAGTATAGTATTCAATTCGCGGTAATGCTCAAAACACACTTGATGAATTACACCACTCGCCTGACGGCTCGTGGTGCAAATTCATCTGCGTGTGTTTTGACCTGCATTACCGCTCATCGAATAATATACTATTCTTTACGAAACCAATATCGCATTCATCGTTATATTGTTTACATAAAGCTTACAATTCTTCGTAGGCTTTATTCTTAAGTGTTCTGTTCGAATATTCTTTGCTCTTAATCATCCACAAACACTTATTCTTTTTAAATAGTTCTAGAAAATTTGTAAGGGATTCTTCTGAATCTGCAAATCTTGCATGATTCTCTGCCATTCTAGACGCTCTCGCACACACACACAAGCTTTTTTCCTGCGTTTCGCCGGCTATCTTGAAGCTAAAATCAAACACGTTTGATCTTGGCGTCCGGCGTGGCGTCATGCTCGGCGACTCGCCAGCGTGGCAGCGGATAGACATACACAGGCGTTTTTCGGGCTACTTTTGGGCGTTTTGGTCGCTTGCGGTGACGCTAGCTGCCAGAACGCCGAAATAGTAGCTTGTGTATGGGCCGCATTACGGATCACATGTGAATGAAGCTTATAGTTATGATAAAGCCGGAAAGGAAAATTCAACTCGGAGTATCATTCTATTTAACCAAATAAAGATTCTGAATAGTTCAGTTCACCTGTTCTAATATCTTCTCGTCTTTTAATTTCGACTAATTATTGAGAATTTGCCATAGTTTTTCAATTGCCATGATCTCTAAACTTATCGTGAAAGTCTTAGACAAATAATATAATGAATAATAATATAACGTCTAAGGTGAAAGAAGTCACTTTTCTAGAATTCAGTTAGACTGTATTTAATATTTGGACTTTCAATGAAGATGAATCGGGAAATCTAAACAACTTTACGTATAATAAAATATTTTTTCAACATTATTCATTACAACAAGAATAAAATTTTTGCTAAATACATTTTGCTTCAAATACTCATTCACTTCTTGAATGTCTGTGAGCATCTACTGGCACACCTGTGTCATCTATTGCAGCGTCGTTTTCAGTTCCTTTGACAGTGAAAGTAACATAGTAACGTTTGTTCTGATCCAAACGTTCAGCTGGCAGTGATATAATTTGTTTATCATTTCCATGGCAAAGTTCTAAGGTCACCGATTTTTTGGGATTTATATTTGGTAGAAAACCTCCAGTACCAGGCTTGCAATCGTTGAATCCTATCTTGGGTATTGTGTGGTGGTCCAATTTGGGCACTGAAACAAAATATTGAGAAGTTATGTAGACAGAACGCTTAGCAGTGAATGCACTCACCAGCAAAATAATCGATCCACTCAAAAAATCGATAAACATTGGTAATTCATAAATATGCTATTCTGGTCCGATTCGATCGAATTTTGTTTGCAATTGTTTGTATTTTATCATTAATCAATCATCAGTTTTGAATTTCAGAAAAACTCGGTCAAGTCATTTTATAACATAGATAAGCCCCAAACACAATATCAATGGAATGAATTTGAGGATAAGACAAAGCAAAAGATCGATGAAGTTTGTTAATTCATAGATATGTTATTTCAAGTCCGATTCAATAGATTTTTTTAAATTGTTGGTATGTTTATCCTTAATCAATCATCGGTTTTGAATTTCAGGAAAACTCGGAGTACGTCATTTAATACAGGGTGAATCTGTTTTTTTACCTTAACTTTAGGACCATCCCTAGTGTGTTCCAGTTGTTCCACCGTGTGATTTCTTATTTCATCATCAAGACACATCTCTTCATTCTTCATTTATAACAATATCTCAATATTTGTAGAAGATACGGGGTTTTCAGAGCCATATTTAACTCCACAATTTCGCTATGGCTATGAAAGTACTTTCACAGATATAATAAGAATAAGGTGAAAACTAAGCGAAAACATAAAACAAGTTTTAGTGCCACAAGTTGTTCCGTATGCACCGTTTATTGGAAACGATTTCGTGCTAATGCTTTATAATGCCCAACCGCATCAACCGCATGTGGCTAGGATTGCCAGGTAGTATTTATAGCAGAGGTTGATATCCAATAATTCAACTGGCCTGCTTTCAGCCCAGATTTGAACCCAATTGGGCATGTTTGGATGCTATTGGGAGGAAAATTCGATTTCGCGTTCCAACTCCTGAAAATTTGCAACAGCTCAGTGACCTTAATGGGGACATGCCGAGACGAATTGCACCAGTTATCCGCGTCTGGGCTGAAAAACGTTATGTTTTTGACTCAGTTTTCAGTTTATTTTCATAAGTTCGAATTTCAGGTTGAATTTGTTGAAGTACAGCTGTAGCCTTAGCGAAATTTAATGTTGTAATTGTAATAAATGAAGAATTGAATTTTCAAGAGAAGATGTGTCTTGATGATGAAATAAGAAATCACACGATGGAATAACTGGAACACACCAGCGGTGGTTCTGAAGTTAGGGTAAAAAAACAGATTTTGTTTCACCCTATATAAAATGACGTACCAATGTTTTCTTGGAAATCAAAACTGGCGATTGATTAAGGATTGACATAACTACAATTGAAAAAAAGAATAATTCGTATCGGACTTGAAATAACACATTTATGAATTAACAAACTTCATCGATTCTTTGAGTGGATCGATTATTTTGCCCGTGAGTGTATATAAACAAGGTAATTCAAGATAATGTCATCAAAAGCTAAAGAGATATTTCCCAGCTTATTTCAAAAAAGAGAGTTTTTATAAACATGGTTCCGAAACGGCTTCGTTACCGGGTTTCTAAATTGACTATTGCTATTGAACTCTTTGGTATACGCCAAACCCAGTACTGTGTGAAAATTGAGAAACGGTAAAAATTTCGAGTTACGGTCATAGAATTTGGGGGTGTTTGAGTGGATTTTCGCTTTCACTTAACGGGGTATATAAATGGCACAAATGGAAAATAGTTTTCGACGAATTTGAAATCCCACTCGAATTTGCCATATCTAACCTTTTTCTAGAGAAACCGCTGGAACATGAGAGGTTAACGGAACTAGTTTTTAAATAAAATTAGTTAGAATCTCTAAATTTCACGCTCTTGACTTGTAACTTTTTAACTTTCCTCATTTTGCATTTTGAATGGCTTCAGCGTACGTGAAGACATAAAGACTCCATTCGCAGCATGATTTTTGTCCGATAAGTTTATCACGTTTCACAAATTTCAAAAAATCAAACGGACAAGGTGGTGGCCACCCCATAGGCAGCATGATTTGGTCGGACAAGTTAAGCACTATGTTTGAATTAAATTCGTTAGGAAATTCTCAAGAAATCATATTTGTGTACAGGGTGACCAGATTTGGTGATTCCTGTACTACAACTTTTAACCTTGAGAGATAGAGAAAAATGGATGGTCAGTGCGGTGTTCTTTTCTGAGAAAATCATCATGCCGTCAACCTAATTTCTTCTTTTGTTTTCGAGCTCGATAAGCCAGAATTGACATTTGAGCAATTTTAACTGGGTCATTATCTCCGTTCCTGGTTGTGTTATAAACTTGAAACAAAAACATTATACAGACACTTTTTAAAAAGGAATTCAGTGGCCTTATTTAATTTTTGCTAAGGAGTTTCCTTCCAGATGTATTACATGAAATTTTGTTTTTTCCTATAGAAACAATAATTTATTCTTACGTAAAGATAATCGCCTCTTTTTTTTCTCGTTTAAAAAATATATATCATGTCATATATCGCTCATAAGTCGGTGGTAGCACTTGGGGGCGAGGGTTGTTCCGGACCCGCCATAATTTTTATGGTTTATGTATGTTCAAAAAATAACTTCAATTCATTCATCACTACTCCACTGAAAATTTTGGGCTAGCCCTGCCCCCCACTTGCGTCACCACTGACATAAAAGGGAGAAGAAACGAGAGAAAAACGGTGATATTTTCTAAGTAAGAAAAAACAATATTTCATCAGGAAGAAAACCCCTCAGCAAAAATAAATAAGGCCACTGGATTCCAATAAAAAAAGTGACTATATAATGTTTTTTTCAAGTTTATATTACAAACAGGAACGGAGATAATGATCAAAATTGAAATTGACCAAATGTCAATTTCGGCTCATAACTCGAAAACAAAAGAAGATAGCGCAATGAGATTGACAGCATAATGATTTTTTCGAAAAAAGACCACCGCAATGCGACAACCATTTTTCTCTATCTCTTAGGCTTAAGAAGTTGTAGTTCAAGGATAATCAAATCTGGCCACCCTGTACATGATTTACCAAGATGTTCCCATAAAACCACTATCTGGACTCTCAGAAAATGTAGAAATTTCAAACTAAAAATAATAAATACACTGAATAAAAGGAAAAACTTAATCAGAATCAGAAATTTGTTCCTGATTATCGCCTCCGAAAAAACTACCCTCGGATATTTTTCTTTGATTGCACCCTTATATGTTTTTCCCTTTAAACGATTCCCGAGCAAGGGAAAATATGTTGCAACAGTTCTTTAGCATTTAACGTAAATTAAACCGTTGAAGGTAGAAGCTATTAATTGTGACGCATTCACCATTTTGTCATTTATGGTGCCTCAAGATATTCAATTCAAACAATAAACATAATATTAACAAAAAAGACACCTTGAAACATAATGAAAGAACTTAATAATAATGCAAACAATTAAATTAAAGAAGATTTCAAAATAAAACAAAGTATATATGCTATAACTCATAATCATTTTTAAGGGTTGAATCGACTCAAAATGATAAAAATTGTTTAAATGATTTTTTTATAGGAAAAAAATATGAGTCAAATCAAAATTATGGTATTATAATATTAAATTTTATATGGACGTTGACGGGATCGGTTCCAAAGTATGAGTTCAATATTGGTCAATTTTAATCGATTAATATTATTCTCTGCTTTCATTATTATGTGAAAACAAATAAGGATGCAATTAAAAAAATACCCGAGATTGTTTTTTTAGGGTTGTGAATAGAAACAAAATTTCATCGACGTAGTTTATGCTGGCATATGAAATACTTTTAGTTTGATATTTCGATCATGTCTGAGGTTCGATACATGGGTTGTATGGAACATATTGGGACACCCTGTAGGTATACGGAAAGTCTATATACAGGACCTCCATAAATGATTATAACAGTTGGCGTTGGACTTTCATAAATATTTCAATCCTGATATAAACTTTAATTTAAATGAACGATTCTGTGAGTTTAGGCTGGTAATTTCGAAAGAAATTGAATAATGTGATTAGATTTTAAATTTGTTGAGAATTTGTTAGAAAAGATGAGATGAAAAATTTCCAAAGCAACCTACGATGTTACAATCATTTATAAAGACCCAGTACCGGGTTTTTCACTATAATTTGACCCCCCCTTTAACTTTTACTAAAGGAGATACAAAAAAATGTTTCGTACAAAAGTTTCACGAAATCAACTGAGGTTTTTCGATATGAGTCCAGAAACTGAAATATAACAGGATGGCCAACATATTGATAGCAACTTCATTTTTTAAATGGAACACCCTGTATATTTTTCCATGTTTGGCTAGCTCTTTTTCCCCTGATTTCGAATATGTAACAAATGTTGGTCTATCTTTCTTATTCTGAGAACCACATAGTTTCAAATTTTAAGAACCACCTGCCAAGATCTGTAATCATTTTACAAGTGGCAGAGTGCGTTTACTGAAAATGCTCATTTTTGGAGTTATAATAACGTCAATGGGAAGATATACAGGGTGAACAACATTGAATGCAACTATATTTTTTCAAACGGGACACCCTGTCCTGTATATTCTTCCTTTTTTTGATAGGCTATTACCTCCTGATCTCCATACAAATGCGTATGTGTATGTGTCTCTTCAATTCTCAGAGTTTCAAAGTTTTGAAATGATGACACCGAATAAAAAAATATGGGAAATACCTACGAAATTCTTTATATCCAAACAATCTACTTAAAAGTATTATTTTAGAATGAATACTTAACAATTACTTAACCAATGAAAAATGATAAACTATGGTAGTATGGTAAGAATAACATCAACTAAAGAAATTGTTCAAAATGACCACTTTATTCAATACACATAGTTCATATCGTTGTCTCGAAATGTTAGGACTATTTTTGATAGCATTATTATGGCTCTGATTCAAGTCAGAAATTAAAGCTTCAAAATTTGTTTCTAATCATTACAATATTATCATTATTCTTAAGGCGTTGACGGGATTAGTTCCGAATTATGGGTTTAATATTGGTTGATTTTATATCATTAATATTATTCTCCGCTTTCATTGATTGTCGTGATTGCTGAAGTAATTTTTTCCTTCAGGAACGGCTATAAAAACGTGTCCAACGGTGTTAAATCGGGAAGGGGTGCGCCATTACCAATCAAAAGATCAAATTGGCCACTTAAATATTCACGAACTTCCAGAACGCTATGCCGGAAGGTTATTGAAATTTGAAACTCTGTGGTGCTCAGAATAAGAAAGATAGACCAACATATGTTACATATTCGAAATCAGGGGGAAAAGAGCTAACCAAATATGGAAAAATATACAGGGTGTTGCATTTGAAAAAATGAAGTTGCCATCAATATGTTGGTCACCCTGTATATATTTCAGTTTGTGGAGTCATATCAGAAAACCTCAGTTGATTTCGTTAAACTTTTATACGAAACATTTTTTTGTATCTCCTTCAGTAACAAAGTTAAAGGGGGGGTCAAATTATAGTGAAAAACCCGGTATATTGATTGACAATTGAGTGATTCCGGCATTCGGAAACTCAGCAGCGCCAAAAGTTTTCCTTTTTGAAAGTTTGTTAGACTCGTTGCAATGAAGTCACCACAGAGTTTTATTTTCGTCAAAAAAGTAAAAAAACCCAAATTCGTTGTACTGGGGACAATGAAGTGAATTGATGGGTTTCAACAGCAAATGATCAACTTCTCATCTCTTATTCATAAAAAGTTAATCATTTCACTTACGATACGCTGCGCATGGAACACCAGTATACGCATGCGTCGCATGCATGCATCTGTGCGTGCTTCTGGTACACAGAAGTGGATTATTTGGAGCTTCCGGAAGTCCTTTCAGATATTCAACATCATGTTTTTGCAATTTTCTTAACGATTCATACAGAAACTTCTCGAAGTTCTTGAAAGACAGGTCTCTAGAATTGTATCTTCCAGCACCTACAGTAGATGCACAAGAAGAGTGATATGCATCTATGGCTCTCTTCACCAGAGTTGCTTCGTGTGTTGTCCGGAACGAATCTGCATTCTCTTCAACTCCAGGAGATGTTGGAATATTTTTCTCTCGAGATGATATCTTGAAAAATATATTGAATAAGTCGAAAAGCAAGGCAAATGTAACAGTAAGAAAATATAATATATAGTGGTAGTAAGAGATGTACCTACACGAATATAACAATTACGAAATTTTTTCAACGAACAACTATCAGTTGTAATTTAACTAGTGCAATGAAAATTATCGATTCATTTTCATTGCAAGAGTGGAATTTAATAAGAAAATTTTGTGAATCCATCAAATCGTATTGTATCGCTGTAAGTTGCTGTCAGTTTTCATGTTACTTTAATAAGTAATAACGCTCATAATTACGTCTGCATTTATTTTAAAGGACCTGATAATTTTGCACAAGTGCGAATTATCGATAATTTGCACTAATGCAAAATTATCGCCTAATAGTATGCTCATTGGCTAAAACAACAATAAAAAATCAGTCGGAACATTGTTGTCTGTCGAATTTGACAGATTAATAAAATTTTCTAACAAATTATCAGACCTTCAAACTGAAAAGTTTCACAATTTCCTGAAATGTTTTCTTGATTCACCCTAATTTAACGAAATACCAAATGATTTCCTCTCACCCGCTTGTTCCATTGATTGGTGAACAGTTGAATATAGTTCTACCCAAACGTGAGTGTCAAAGATACAGGTTAGAAGCTTTTACACTTTTGTTCATATTACGGAAACGGTAATAATTCAATTTCAATATCCTGAAAACTATTGGTTTCATTCTATTCATTAATGAATTCAACATTTCTGTTCGAATCTTGAACCTTACTTGATATTTTTTGAGTTTTCAAGTTGTTTTTCTAATTTATCAGGTTTACGATCGGCTGTAGGCCTAGCATGAATTTATTTGTATTATCCAGAACAGAATTTGACCAAACTTCATTTTTTGGATGGGCTTGATTAAAGTGATTGAAGTGAATTGGTTATATCTCTTATTACCGAAAAGATATTAAACCAAATGAAAAATATTGATTTCGAAAAATGCAACAGTGTTCTACTGGGTGTCCAGTAACTAGTCAGCTATAGTTCACTGGCGTGAAGGAATTACTTAGTGATCTTTGAAACCGAAAATATTTCAAGGCTAAACTCAATCGTTTCGGAAATATTTGGTTATCAGCTATCTCTGCCAAAACTATCTTTTGATTGGATTAATATTTTTTTCCGTCGATTTCAAGATTAAAGATATTTTTAATGTGTACGAAATTGATCATTAATGACCCATTTTAATGCTCCACTTATGCTATTTTGATGTGAAATCCTCATGGAAACCGTTCACAAAGTATTCAGAAGCACTACGAGAAATGTCGAAACTCTACTGGAACATAGATACATAGAAATTTTATTATGTCAAATGTAAGTCTTGTCCAAAATGAGAATATATTTCAATCAAAATTCATACACAACTCATATTGAGATCGTCGGAAAAATCTTGTAATGAACCCGTACTAATCGGGTTCATTACAAGATTCTGTGTGATTAATTGTCTCGAACTATTATAAAATACAAGGTCTCTATAAATGATTGTAACAGCGCAGTTGGCTTTGGATTATGCAAACCACAGAATTCTGTGATCATCCTATGCTATGATTGGTTAGAGATTGGTATTCTGTAATCCAAAGCCAACTGCGCAATCATTTATGGAGACCCTGTATCTTGACCATTAGCCGCTGTCTTTATTGACCTAGTTTATTGAATAACTATTAAGTGTTGTGCTTCATGATTGAAAAATAATTACTAGACTAATGGTCTCGAACAGCTTGACCATTAGTCGCTGTCTTTAATAACCTAGTTGATTAAATAACTACTAATGGAATTCAGTAGAGATGTGCAACACTAGAAACCCTATCCTGTGTATATGTGTTTCAGAAAAGTACAATTTTGGCTTGAAAACTTTAAGGATAATTTTCGCAATATCAGTAAGTTCGATAAACCTAAGAGGATAAAAAGTTATGTTGAGATGGAATTTCAACGAATAAACCTTGTTGACTTGTTGATGGCAATAGTAAATGGATTCTCCTGAATTAATTTTATTTTCCGTCTACCACAAAATGAAAGGTGATTTCAATGTGTACGAGATTAAACATTAATGACTCATTTTAATGTTCAATTTATGGTATTTTACAGATAACATTTAACAGAGCTTTTAATCGTAAGCCTATATCCCGTAAAGTAAATAAAATTAATTCAGAGGAATCTATCTTCAGCCACAATAAACATCGTCTTATGAAGTTTATTAGGAAAAAAACCATTTTCCCAAACTTATTTCAACTTTTTTCCTTAGGTGAGCCAAACTTCGAAATAAATGATATTGCGAGAGCCATTCTTGAAGTTTTCAACCCTAAAATTGTTTTTTTCGCATAACACATCTACTGGGAGAACATTTCGGGTCTGTCAGGAACATCCAATACGCCACTGGCATTTTTTTTCTCAAAATTGTTTGAATTCCTCGGATTAGGCATCTCTACGAAATTTCATTGAAAAATATCAACCCAATCAGAAGTTATCGTTAAGTTTGCTTTGACAGAAATACCCCGTATCTCTGAAATGGTTGAGTTTTGCCTTGAAATATTTTCACTTTCGAAGTTCATAAGGTAGGTCCTTCAAGCCAGTGAACAACTATGGCTGACTAGTTGCTTGATGCTCTGTTTATCAATTTCCTATTAATTCTCTGAAAAAACATACATACAGGGTGTCCTGAAAACAATGGATAAGCCTGCAACTATAGATAGACACTGTCGTGGTCTAACTTATTCCAAATTTTGACCTCAATGAAAATCGACGGTTTCCGAGATATTCATGGTTTTCTTATTTTTAGAAAATTTCCAAGTGCGATTAGTTTTTCTAGTGCCCTTCTACGAATGAAGAGGTATTTCGATATGGGTTTTTTTAATTTCACATGAGATAGTTTAGCTATCGGAAACAAAGTCTTAAATTCATCAAACTAGTGTTAAAAGTTAGAAACTCGTGATTTACGAAGAAAAATTAAAAACTAATTCAAAATTTCTTTCAAGTTTGATGAGCTACAGTGTAAAAAAATTGTAGGACGCCCCTGGTAGACATCATCTTAAAAACTTGCTCAGTTATTGCAGATTCCAAAAAGGTATCATAAGCCTAGGCATTCTGTAGTTTTTCATTCTCGTAACTACTTGATTACCAAATAGTCGAAAAATTTCGAAAAAACTGTTTTGTTGTAATCGTTATTCTGAGCTCATGTGTTAAAGTCAGGGACATTTTTGTTGGAATCTAGTGGAAAATTATACGAAAATTATTTTTATTTTGAAAAAAGCAGTAGCGTATCGTTTCTCTGGTTGAATAGAAATATGGCATTATTTTCATTCAACCTCGAAAACCTTACCGGACCTAATTGTATTTGACGAAATTTCTTATTTTCTTATATTCTGTACAGTGTTAAAAGAAAAGTATCAACTTAAAAAATACCCTGTGTTGCTACAATAGAGGTATGTGGAATATTCATTATAAATAAAATAAAACGAATTATTACCAAATTACTATTCGATGGAAAAAATTAAACGAATTAGTACCAATTACTTATTCATTGAAAATGAATAAAGATTTCGAAATCAAACAATGAGTTCAGTCATTCACAGCTTAATTTATTCATAAAAAATTTAACTCTGCTTGCATAGAACAATAATAACACAGCTCATTACGCAGTAAGGGTGAGAAATCACCTGAATGCAAAATACTCTCAAAGGTGGATAGGCCGGCTTGGCCCTATTTCATGGCCCCCGAGATCACCGGACTTAAACCCCCTGGATTTTTTTTATTGGGGGTGCCTAAAAGATCTAGTCTACTCCAAGCCAATATCTTCGATTGAGGAGAGTTACGGGCCCGTATCCAAAATGCAGCGGCTCAAATTAATACGTCGCATTAAAAGTGCGTTCATTAAAAGAGTGTATTGTAGAGCGTGTATTAGGGCGCAAGGACGTCAATTTGAACATTTAATATGAATAATTATTATTAATTATTAATTATTATTATATTATTAAATGTTCGATATGAATAATGAACTTATTGTTTCATTTTGCATTCTTCATTCATTTCCAATGAATAGTAATTTGGTAATAGTATTAAAGTTCTTTGAAAGATTCATACTTTTGCTATTGAACAATAACCATAAGGTTAAACAAATCAGAATAGCTAGGTATAATCATACATTTACATTAACACATGAGCTCAGAATAACGATTTCAACAAAGACAGTTTTTCGAAATTTTTCGACTATTGGTAATCAAGTAGTTACGAGAAAGAAAAACTACAGAATGCCTAGGCTTATGATACCTTTTTGGAATCTGCAATAACTGAGCAAGTTTTTTAAGATGATGTCTACTAGGGGCGTCCTACAATTTTTTTACACTGTAGCTCATCAAACTTGAAAGAAATTTCAATTTTTCTCCGTAAATCACGAGTTTCTAACTTTTTACACTAGTTTGATGAATTTAAGTCTTTGTTTCGTTAGCTGAACTATCTCATGTGAAATTAAAAAAAACAATATCGAAATAACTCTCCGTTTGTAGGAATGGCACTAGAAAAACTAATCGCACTTGGAAATCTTCTAAAAATACGAAAACCATGAATATCTCCGAAACCGTGGAATTTTCATATAGGTCAAAATTTGAAATAAGTTATACCACGACAGTGTCTATCTATATTTGCAGGCTTATTCATTGTTTTCGGGACACCTGTATACGCTCAAAGTTCAGACATTAATGCCCGATTGCACCGTTCGTCTAAGCAACGTTTAAGCCCTGAAATGACGTTTCATCAATGGAATAAACGTCACTTAAGGGCTTAAACGTTGCTTAGACGAACGGTGCAATCGGGCATTAGACAATAAGCTTTAAGAAAAAACTTTTCGAATGTGCTTCTCATATTTTAGATTATACTACTTCAAGCAGATCATATATATTAGATGCATTCGATTACATACCTTCTTATATTTGACTGAATACTTTGTGTAACGGTTGTCATATTGACTCCTCTTTCAGATACATTTTTCCATTTTGGCACCCTGACACTCCTTGGACTTGGTTCAAAACCTGAATCGATCACATTGCTACTCTCATAATCACTTCCTGCACTTCTAGAATCCCTACGATGTGACCTCTTTTTGGTCCTTCTTCTTCTGGAAGCCATCCTAACCTTTTCACCACCATCATCTGACCCACTACCCTTCTCATCGCTGTATATCGACACTCTTCTACGATTGGATATGGTAGACTGCGATCTGTAAGGTTGATTCATGCTATTTTTCAAGTTATTCATTTCGGGAAGAGAAGGAATTCTGTGATTCAATTCAGAAATTTCCGCATCAATACGGTTTAGATAACGTTCACTTTTTGATAGCATCGTTTTGCCTAGTGGAGTAGGAATTTTACTAGGCCTGCGAGTTCCTTTGCCACTTTTTCTTTCGTTTTCTTCAGATTTAGATCGCTGTTTTTTAAGTTTTACCTTCCCGCTTTTCCGTTTCGTCTTGGTTTCTTCTGGTTCTCGATCATCGAGGACAGTGAAACTTTGGTGCGTTTTATTTTCTATGGTTGAAGATATCGATGAATCTTCTGTGGGAGTCGGTGTTTTCATAATGGAATCTCTTGGTCTTCTCGGAACCCTCGCAATTTTTTTCTCAGAGGTTATCAATTTTGTTTCTGAAATAGGCTCACTGGTTTCGGTTATGGTTTCTCCGAAAGCTTTTTCCATAATATCGTTTTCCTTCGATTCTACTTCATCTATATTTTCCTCGATATTCTCCGTATTAGCTCGAAGATGATCCTCTGATATTTGTCTTACTGTAGTATCACCAGTATTCATCACATCGGAGTTGGAAGATAAATATTCGGTTCTATTACTTTCTTCTTGAACGTCTGGTTTGTCTGATTCTGATGCTTCTACACCATGAATTTTCAATGATAGTTCCTGTTCTATATTCAAATTTATAAGGCCAATTGCCGTTTCAGCTACCTCTCTTGCTGCTTCATTTATTTCGTTACTGTCTTCAGAAGGCTCTTGATTCCGGAGAAATGTATCATGGGAGAGAATTCTCTTCAAGTTGCTCAATCTCTTGGATTTTTCACTGGTGCTTCTTTTAGACAAATTCTCATCGTCCGAAAGGACATTGTCTTCGAGATTTCCATCTTCTTCAGAAGCTACTGCAGTTGTTTCCACGTTATCTTTATTTCGACTTTCTGTCTCATTTTCGTTATCAATTTCTTCCCTTTCAATCAAATTATTTTGAATATCTTCATTAGTTTCAACGGTCCCCAATTGTTTCTCAATACCTTCCTCTGTGTCTGCTTCCTCTTTTTGTGACGAAATTTCATCTGTTTGAGCAATCGGTTGAGCCCCATCACCGTTTTTTATTTCATGGTTTGATAAATCCTCTTCTTCATCTGGACTTTTCTGTGATAATCCACTATTATGAGAGTTTTGTTGTTCTTCCGAAAGATTACTTCCCTCTAAAGCTCCTGTTAGTTTTACATCTATAATTTCCTCTAAATTATTGCTTTCAGCTATTCGAATGTCTTGTCTTTCTTCTGCGTTTTCAGAAGCTAATTCGACTGTGCCGTTGCATGAAGTTTTGGGTGGTTCGTGAATGGACGCTTCAACAATAATATTTTGTTGCCTTTCTTGATCTTCACTTGTATCAGACATTCTAGAAGACTGAAATGCTGGTTTATCTATTTTTTCCCTCACAGAATCCAATAGGAAATCATCTGTAATCACCGCAGCATCAGTTTTAGCTACTTGTATAGATGAAGCTCTATCCTTCATTTTTTCTATGGTATTGGTTGATTGATCCTTGAGTTTATGTTCTTTTTGTTTTCTTTGATGCGTCTTCATTCTTCTACTGGAATCACTACAACTCGACTGGGCTGTGCTGCTTCGGTCAGAATCCGATTTGTTACTTTTGATTTTTACACCGTGCTTAGCACTTTTCGGTCGCTTATTAACTCCCTTAGAACTTCTGGTGTCTATATTTTGGCTTGATACAAGCTTTTCATAAATTTGTTGATCAATGGGGACATTTTCAAATTCTCTACCAACCGAAATAGCTCTAGATTGGTGAATATTTATTTCGGTGTTTCCGTTTATTACTATCTCATTACTATAATCAAATTTACTTCGAGAAGGTTTCCTTGGAATTGGTGCTGCACTAGATGCACTGTCATCCCTGACCTTTGGAAGTCTAGATTTTTCGCTATGTTTTCTACTTGATCTATGCTTGTCTGATTTTCCACTCATTCTGTCTTCGAGTTCACCGCCCGAAGCAGAAGACCGTTTCCGTTTGAATTTTTGTGCAAGCTTCTTCTTCTGAATTTTCATGAAGTGTTTGTTGAGTTCCCCATTTTCTCGCTCACTATCAGAACTTGTGTCACCCCAAAATGTAATATCGTCTCTTATTTGCAAACTCACAGCACTATTGACATTCTGTTGTTGGTTAGTGTTATGCAATCTAGAAGCGGGCACTCCACCGTGTAGCTGTAGATACTTCGCTGTTGATCTGAAACCTCTTCGTAGGGCACAATCTAGTGGTGTCATGAAAACGTTTTTGGAAGTCCTTAGAATAGGGTTTATTTGAGCTCCGGCATCCAGCAAGATCTGGAAATTGAGATTGCATCTGTTATTCTGAATTTATTGAATATTTATAGTTATTTAATCAAATATAGGTTATTAAAGACAGCGACTAATGGTCAAGATATTTTATAATAGTTTCAGACCATTAGTCTCGAGTTGATTACAAGATTTTTCCGACGATCCCAATATGAATTGTATATGAAAACAAATATCCATTTGGTCACGTTACAGATCTACTCGGATCACGGACCCGGGTTCTGAGTATACGAACACATCAGGTTTAGGATTTGAAATGTCAGACATATCAATAACATAACCAAATATTTTATGAATTTATTTTTTCAGTCCCAGTCTATTTTCGGATTGTCTCTAGCTTTTCTTGAATTTATTGGCTTTTGTGATATCTTTCTTATAATTTCTGGTGTGCCCTTCCAAGTTAAATGTTATTTTTGAGTACCTATGTTCAAGAAGTAAAGAATTTGTTTTTTCAGTCCCAGTCTATTTTCGGATTCTCTCTAGCTTTGCTTGCATTATTGGCTTTTGTAAAATCTTTCTTATAATTTCTGGTGTGCTCTCCCATGTTTAATGTTATCTTTGAGTAACTATGTTAAATAAGTAAAGAAAGCTGTAGCTTAGCATAGAAAAATCTGTATACAAAATTATGGAGAAGTTGTTTCACATCATTTTCTTGGCTCATGGAACCACACATTTTATATTGAGCCAAATTCTTTTCTCTTTCCATAATTTTTAGGAATATATTATATGAGATTACTAGGAGAAGAGTAGAAGACTAATTCCCGCCTCTTTCAAATACAAAATTAAACTGCAGTGCGCATGCGGTGACTGTATAACCCTGCTCTCGAGTAGGGTTACGATAAATCAACCTGGGTCAGTGATCGAGTTAATAGGTTGTTTTGGTTCCGAGTTCAGAACTGTTCAGGACGGTTCCTACATGCGCCGTTGCGAATTTTAAACACAAATTCGGAATATGCGCACTTGCGAACCGTCCTGGATCAGTTCTAAAGCGTAACCAAAACAAACCTAATAGCCCCATACTTTCCGAACACGGGTTGGATGTTCGGTTAGGTAAACGAACGTAAACGAAGGTTTGGGATCGAGTTAACCCAAGTAAGTATCCGAAAAGGCCTAATGTTATAAAATAAATAATATATAATAATATAATTTCTAGGTATCTATGTTCCAGTAGAGTTTTGACATTTCTCGTAGTGCTTCTGAATACTTTGTGAACGTTTGCCATGAGGATTGCACATTAAAATAGCAGACATTGAGCATTAAATGTGTCATTAATGATCAATTTCCTACACATTGAAATCATCTTTTATTTTGAGATCGACGGAAAATTGGAATTTTGATTAGTTGGCTATCAATACATGCGAAATAATTTCACAGTAGAATTTCGGATGGTTTTCATTCCTCAATGTGTCAAAGATTTTAATATCGAGAAAGTCGAATATCGTTTAGTCTGCTGCAATAAATCCAAAATCTAAAAAGAGGTAAGAGACGAAGACATTATCATGACAACAATGTGTTCATAAAAAAATTGTATCCACTTTGTGAATTATAATTGAATTCGTCAAAATAGATAGAAGTTATGGTTAACTTAATTTCAATTTGTTGTTTGGTCGATATTGAAGATCAATTGAACATTAATTAAACGAAAATTTATCGAATATTAATTTGATTGTTTTGCCATCATAAAGAACAACATTCAGAGTTATTGTTTAGACATTTCTCAATATGTTGTCTGGCAAATGGTGTCTATTATCGTCAATACACTGCGGTAATCGATTTGAAAACGTCAGACATCAGTCTAGTATTTCGTGAGTATGTTGGTAATATTCAATCGAATGTTGTTCTAGGTAAATCGTTATAACTACATATGTGATTTCAGATAAACCCATAAAAATCGCAGGGGGTTAAATCAGGCGGCTGTGCTGGAGAGCAACTTTTCACTGCTTGGTGTGCAATTTTGCGAGTTGGGATAATTTGTCCATATTCTTTCGAGAAAAAAAATTAAGAAAAGCCCTGAGCAGGAGCTTTTGGGAGCTCGTTCTCTGGTGGAGCAATAAGACTATTACCTCAAAATTTTATATTGGATTTGAGATGGATACCACTTATATAAATGCAAAATCTCAGCACAATCGGAATTAAATACTGGAAATTATTCAAAAAATTGAATATTTAAAAAATAAAAAATTTTAAAATTCAAATTCTATAATGATGATGCGATCCTCTTGAAACTTTGCATGAACATTCAGTATATCAGTCTTGCTTCACAAGAAAAATTTCACTCGAATCGGTTTTGTCCTGTTATGGAAATATAAACATTCTTCTTTTCAAAATTCCAATTGAATTTTCTATGGTTCGGTTGATATTAGGGCCACAAAATTTTGCATGAAAATTCAGTATAACAGTCTTCATTCACAAAAATATTTCAATTGAATCAGATATCCTGTTATGGAAATATAGAGATTCTACTTTTCAATATTCCATTTGAATTTTCTATGATTCTGGTAACACTATCGCCACGAAATTCTGCATAAACATTCAGTGTATCAATCTTTATGTATAAAATAAATTCCATTTGAATCGAATATTTTTAGATGGAAATATGAAGTTTCTTCTTTTCAATATTCCAATTGAATTTTCCATGGTTCTGTTTACACTATGGCCAAAAAATTTGGCATGAAGGTTTTGTCTGAGATATTGAGGAACAAAAATTTGAATGCCATATTTTATGGAACACCCTGTACGATTTGGCTGGTTAACGAACTTAACCGAGCCAAGTCTCTAGGACAATTCCTTCGAAAGTTATTGAGCTAACGGCCGGACGGCCTCACGGACAGAGTTAAATTCGACCACGAATCCGTCATCAGGGAGTAGAACCCTATCGTTTGAGACCATTTTCGGCTCAAAATTCGAAAATTACAGACATTTGGGCAAAACGATATAGCACTCGTTTAAGTAGAATGAGAGCCCGAAAACAAACGGACAGTTTCAGTGACTTCTGATGAGCGTTATGTTCACATGATTCAGAAGATTCTTCTTCCTGGAGTTTTCAGTACTCTTCTACGATTTTTTTTATGGAATATCTAAAATTACATGATTATAATGATTGGATCCTCACTTGAAGAACAAAATTCATTTCTTACCAAACGAAATACTGGACAAAGTTGTCTATCATTTTCGAAATCGACGTTATCAAGTGTTTTGACAGTAATGGATACCATTTGACGGATATCATCTATCTACAGGGTGGGGCAGAAAAACCTATCCGATTTCAAATCCCTTTTTCTCAGAAGAGAGAGCAGGTAGAGTAGTGGGGTAAAAACCGTTAGAAAGCTGGTTTTATGCCATTGTCAGTAGTCAACATGCCTTGGTCTGGTGAACATCGTGCTTTTGTTATTGAGCGGTTTATCGAATGCGGCGGTTCGATAATTGCTACCCAACGTGCTTTTCGAATTCATTTCGGACTCGGGCGTCATGATCCTGTTCCACATCACGCTACGATTAAAGTGTGGGTGTCAAATTTTAGACAGACGAGTTCAGCATTGAAAAAGAAGTCGCCTGGACGTCCCAGGACAGCAACAGGACCTGAAAATGGGCAAACCGTAACGGTCAACAGCGAGCGCTATTGTTTCATGCTGGAAAATTTTCTTGGACCCAAAATGGAAGAAAATGGCGTGGAAAATGTGTGGTTTCAACAGGATGGTGCAACCGCCCACACATCGCGACGATCAATGGACATTCTAAGGGAACTGTTTCCCGGTCGCCTCATTCCTCTGAGAGGTGATCTTGGCTGGCCGCCGCGCTCACCGGATCTCATTCCATGTGACTTCTTCCTTTGGGGTTACCTCAAATCGAAGGTTTACCAGCATCGACCAAGGACCCTTCTTGCTTTACGAAGGGAAATTGCTCGGGCAATTGAAGAAATTCCTGTGGAAATGACGGTGAAAGTCATGGAAAGCTACCGCGAGCCCCTAAATAAGTGTATCCGCTCCCAAGGACGACATTTGAGTGATGTGCTTTTTAAAACTTAAATTTAAAAATGGCATAAAATTTGCGATATGTTAATAAAAAAAAATTTTTGACAAGCTGAGTGGTTTTAATTTTATAACGTTTTGAAATCGGATAGGTTTTTCTGCCCCACCCTGTATCTAAAAATCGATTGAACGAAAATTAAATCGAAATTTGCATGAGTTTTTGTTTAATTGAATTTCTAATTCAGCAAGTTCCTTAGTCTCACCATGTTTTATTATTACAAATATGTGGATTATTACACCGCTTCATTGGAGTTCCCAGAAGTCAACAGATTTGTATGTGAAATACATAATTTTCAACATAAAATCAATTCAATAATCTCAACTATAATAATACCTTGCACATATCCGCATTATCGTTCAAAGCAGCCAAATGAAGAGGACATCTTCCATCATTGTTTCTAGCATTTACTTGACTTGGTCTCATCGTTAGCAACCATTTTACCAGGTCTCTTCTACCTGATGCAGCTGCTTCGTGCAGTGGAAGATCTCCTCTTGCGTTTTTCAACCATAAGTTTGCGCCATGAACTCCAATCATCTTCACAGTCTCAAACTGACCTTTTGAACAACCGCAATGAGCCGGACTCCTTCCTTTCCGATCTTGTCTGTTGGCATCCGAACCATGAGCCAATAGGAGAGCAGTTGCATCTGCGTGACCTGAAAGATATTTTATCTTCATACTAGACTAGCAATGTAGGGTTTGATAAATTCTTCTTGAAAACTCACATACTATTGAAATTGTAGTATACTTTTAAAGTGGACGAACTTCGAGAGGTGATTATACAAGTGATTTGCAACAAAAAATGACATATAACACATGGTCGAAATGTTGACGGTTATTTTTCAATTTAACATTTCTTAACTTCACGAAATATCGCAAGTTTTTTTCTCTGAAAAGATCATTATTCAGTTTTCCTTGTAGTCTCATAAAATTTGACCATATATTCGGAAAGGGCAATAAATTTGCTACAAGATAAGAGAATATGTGTGCAGAAAAAACTCTTATTGTAGGCATGGTAAGGACTTGAATATCTCGACTCGGAAGTTAAGAAAACTAGTCTTATTTTTCTAATGGTTTTTTTGATGAAATGTTAATAATTATGCACACGTTTTCTCACCATTAACAATTCCTCATTTAATTAAATAGATCTCGACATTACGACTATAATGTTCTGGGCAGCCATTCATTTGGAAACAGACATTTTATTTTATCTGTTAGACAGGTGCATTCAATGTATATTAAGTTAATTCTTCAGCATTAAAGTGATCGGTGAGTATAATTGTTCCGAAAAGTTCGTCCCTCAGGGCTGCCAACCTTACGTTGAGACTAAACTAATGTTGGAAAAGTGAAACAATAGTCGCATCACTGCCATGCATGGTTATTTCGTAAATTAAATTGAAAGTTGCCTTTTCAGTCCATGATATACTATGGCGCCCCACTATTCTGAATTATTCTGGCACCACCTACAAAATGTAAGTCTGAGCACAGCATCTACAGGTAACAGATGAATTGATGATTTCCACAAAATTACATTAAGATTCGATCACGAAGAGCTTCGAAATAGAGCAAATTTAGGTTCGGAATTTTTAGAATTTTTCGTTGTTATCAGGTTAGCGAAGAATTTGCAGCTAGCACAAAAGTTGATATGTCATTCGAAAGTACACTAAATGAGGTATTTTTTACTAAAAAGAAAGCGTGTGCATAATGATTAATATTTCATAGAAAAAGCCATTGGAAGAATAGGACTAATTTTGTTAACTTCGTGAGAATCGTGATATTCTTCTCCTTACCACGCCTGCAACAAGAGTGTTTTCTACACATATACTTCCTCATCTTGTAGCAAATTTATTGCCCTCTCTGAATATGTGGTCAAATCTAATGAAACTACAAGGAAAACTGAAAAATGATCTTTTAAGGGGAAAAACTTAAAATTTTTCGTGAAATCAAGAAATGTCAAATTGAAGAAAAATCGTCAGCATTTCGACCATGTGTTATATGACATTTTTTGTTGAAAATCACTTGTATAAACACCCCTCGAAGTTTGTCCACTTTAAAAGAAGAAACCCTCTATAGTATTAGTATATTATGCAACGAGCGTATAATGATAGCTTTAATTTACGAGGTGAAGGCGTAGGTCATTATACGTGAGTAGAATACTGTACTTCATCTACGACTACTGAATATATTTCTTGAAGATCTTCTGTCGTCCGTGACAACACCCTTGTATCACAAATGTGGTGGAAAAAGCCAAGTTGACACATGAGAAATTTTGGGAGAACTTGTCATTGTATATTTTGTGATGAAAATTGCTTGAATTTATGCAAGAAAAGTAAATTTGGCCTTGGATTTATGACCGAGCAAACAAATGAGTGGATTATACAACAGTCGTAGATAAATACATAGGGTGAGAGTTTCAGTTGTTGACACCTCGATAGTGATTGACACTGTGTACATATACAGGGTGTTCCTAAATTGAACGTACAAACGAAAAGGGGAGATTCCTTAAGTGAGTTTAAGAAAAAAAAGTCCATAAACATGGGGTCGCAAACGTTTCGTTTCGAGATACAGAGTGTTGAAGTTTGAATTTTTTCAAGTTTTTTTCTTATAGTATCTAGACTTCACAAGATATTCAACTAAAATTTGGCATAGATATTACATTTGAGAGTTCTCGCCACGCGACATGGCAATTTCGATAGAAGATCTACAGGGTGATATTTTTTCTGCAGAACTTTTTTTTGGTAGGCAACTGTTAATTTGAAAAAATGTAAAAAGAAGCTTTGTTCTTATACTAATCTTTTCGGTCTCTTGTAGTTTTGTCGTATCTACCAACGATTTCGAGAAAAAAAATTTGGCACTGAATTCATTCACCACAGATTACAAACTGGCCTCCTATCATAGTTACGAGAATTTCGAGAGAATCGTTCAAAATTTTTTTTCTCAAAAGCGTTGGTAGATAATACAAAAATACAAGATACCGAAAAGTTTAGTATAAGAACAAAGCTTCTTTTTACATTTTTTCAAATTAACAGTTGCTCACCAAAAAAAAGTTCTGCAGAAGAACAGGTGGCAGTGTTACAGAAAAAATATCACCCTGTAGATCTTCTATCGAAATTGCCATGTCAGGTGGTGAGAACTCTCAAATGTAATATCTATGCCAAATTTCAGTTGAATATCTTGTGAAGTCTAGATACTATAAGAAAAAAACTTGAAAAAATTCAAACTTCAACACTCTGTATCTCGAAAACGAAACGTTTGCGACCCCATGTTTATGGGACTTTTTTTTCTCAAACTCACTTAAGGAATCTCCCCTTTTCGTTTGTACGTTCAATTTAGGAACACCCTGTATACCGATGCAATAAACTATTGGTGCTATCTAGAGTTGTTTAATCTGTCTCTACATATTTGAGAATGATTTATTTTGATTTGGGTAAAGTTTGATTTCCTCAGATTAGCATTCTGAAAACGCTATCATTAGATATTTGGCGTGAGATTTTGCAGTAGTATCAATAAGTGTATATGTTAGAGTTTACTTAAGTATAGCGTCTGCATATAACTGCGTAGGTACATTAATCGATTTTGTTTTGTTTCATATTCATTCAAAGTTTTCTATTGTTTAGAAGGTTCATTCCATATAAACAAAGAAATAACAAAAAGTATTAGTGATTTTCTCATTTAAACCGATGTAATAAACTATTGATGCTATCTAGGGTTTTTCCTCTGTCTCCCGATGTTTCAGAATTTTTATTTCTATTTGAGTCCTCAAGTTATCATTCTGAAAACGGCATGATTAGATATATTAGAATTTACTTAAGGATAATGACTTCATATAATTGCGTATATATTTCGATTCTGTTCTGTTTCATATTAGTTAGAAATTTTCTACTGTTTGGAAGGTTCCGAGGAATATTTAATTAATGTAAGTAAACCCTTCAATGATTTATATATTAAGGTTTAACTATATGGCAATAACTGTGTCAATAATATTACAACGAAAAGTGATTGATATAGGGTTCAACCTTAATATATAAATCATTTACTTACATCAATTGATTATCCCATATAGAATTTTGAGGTATTATTCTTATTACTCCACCAAAGAACGAGCGCAGAAAAGCTCCTGCTTAGGGCTTTTCTTACATTTTTTATATCAAAATTCTGGTTGATATTTGAACCACCCTAGTATTATAGAATTGATTTGTATCGTCATTATATTTACCTAAAGTCACAGCATAATGCAGCGCGGTACACCCATTACTGTCAATAATATCACAAGATGCTCCACACAATGTCAAAAGAGTGTCAATACAGTCTGTATGGCCTCTAGATGCTGCACAATGTAAAGCAGTCAAGCCATCCTTGTCAGCAGCTTCTACAGGACTCCCAGCTCTGATCAGTGATAAAATGGCTTTGGCCGATCCTGCACTAGCTGCCCAGAGAAGAGGTTGTCTTCCATCACCATCCTCGACAGTCACGTCTACACCGTTGGTTGAGAGTAAAGTTTGAAGCACTTGAAAACCCAAACTGGCATCTTTTTCGTTCTGAAGAAATATAACAGAAATTTAGGCATCAGTATACGATTATCAGTTTGTGGATGTAGTCTCCTACTTATATTCATTCATACAGGGTGTCCAGTAACTAGTCAGACAGAGTCCAGTGGCGTGAAGGTCCTACCTAGTGGACCTTGAAACTGAAAGAGATACAAGGTGATTTAGCTTTTTCTGTCAAAACTACACTTGTCGATAGCTTCTGATTGTGAAATTTAGTAGATATGTTTAACACTCCTGAGACAATGGTGGATAGGACGTTGCTGTCAAATTTGAAATTTTCACTGCGTATACAGGGTTTTCTTTTTAAGTCGGCCTATTAGACGTTTTAGGAGAACTACTGAATATTTCGTTCTGAAATTTTAGGTGCAGCCTTGAGGGTGAAGAAACTCTTCGCCTAAAATATTTCGACAGTGTTGCCACGTCTATCTCAAACGCATATCTACTTTCTTATTTCAAATGGAAATACCTATATTTTCATTTATGTATCGATTCAATACCAAATTCGCAGTATAACCCACTGAAAAAAATTTCTCTGCTATGCACTGTTGCCAAGTTATTCACAAATTCCTGAAACTTTTGACATTTGCATTGCCAGTTTGGAAATGCAATATCTCGATTATTTTTTATGCGAACGGAATCAAACTCAGCAGTCTCATAGTAAAGATTCCATGCATTCATGTGGTATATTCAGTATTTGATACATCGTAAGGTTTTTCGGAGATATTGCCCCGAAAATGTGAAACTCAAAATTGAAATATTTCGAGATTTTCAAATGGCAACCCCATATATATTTACAGCATTCGATTCGAAATGAAAAATGAATGGCAGTCTCCTCTTACACTAATTATTTATTTTGGATAGTTTTCGAATGAGATGAAAAAATACTGAAATTTTTCAGTATTTATAGTTCATGATCTATGGTCCTTTGATGAAATGGTTCTATGATTATGGCGTGAATTGTTGAAGTAGATTCTATGGTTCAAATCATAAAAAGTATTCGATGATCATGGATGTCATAGAAAAAAGTTTACCCATATTATTCAAACACGATTCGGGTTGTTTCACAATTCACGGGGAATGCCAATAAATTATTGAAAGGACCTGTAGGACCTTTAACAATCGTTATTCACATTTAGCACGAATGACTGGAAAGAAATTCCGAAAATTGTTTAGGCTTTCTGTAATCCTGGCCCCATGTTCATGACCTCAACAATAGGATTCATTGCGATAATTCACTTTATAATCACACAGCATTATGTCCATTGAACATGACTATAAATACTGAAAAATTTCAGTATTTTTCATCTCATTTGAAAACTGCCCAAAATAAATAATTAGTGAACATAAGGCCAGAATTACAGAAAGCCTAAACAATTTTCGGAATTTCTTTCAAGTCATTCTTGCCAAATGTGAATAACGATTGTTAAAGGTCCTACATAATATGGGTAAACTTTTTTCTATGACATCAATGATCATCGAAAACTTTTATGATTTGAACCATAGAATCTACTTCAACTATTCACGCCATAACCATAGAACCATTTCATCGTAAACAGGACCATAGATCATGAACTATAAATACTGAAAAATTTCAGTATTTTTCATCTCATTCGAAAACGATCCAAAATAAATAATTAGTGTAAAAGGAGACTGTCATTCATTTTTTATTTCGAATCGAATGCTGTAAAATGAATATGGGGTTGCCGTTTGAAAATCTCGAAATATTTCAATTTGAGTTTCACATTTTCGGAGCAATATCTTCGAGAAACCTTGCGATGTATCAAAATACTGAATATGAATGCATGGAGTCTTTAGAATAGAATAGAATAGAATAGAATAGATTTATCCATGTTTACACCAAATAGGTTTACACTCGTCACATTACATAATATAAAAATATCTCAAACAGTTATCACTTTAATCTTCAAAAATTCATCCACACTGAAAAACACATTCAAAACAAGAAAAGACTTTAATTTATCTTGAAAACTTTTCAAGGGCAGAGTTCGCACATCCTTTGGGATTCTATTATAAAGTTTGGCCGCCAAATAGAATGGAGCTTTTTGCGACCTACTGAGCCTGGCATAAGGTAAATGAATATCATTTTTATGTCTTGTGTTATAGTCATGACCCTCTTCGTTCCGCACCCAGTTTTCATGATTTTTATGAGCATAGGACAAAATCTCATATAAAAACAGAGAGGGCAGCGTTAAGATCTTGAACTTCCCGAATGATAATTTACAGCAATCCCTGTATCCCAAATTATCCATTATTCGTATGATCTTCCTCTGAATCCCGAACACTCGCCGAAAATCGCTGCATGAACCCCATACCACAATGCCATACCTGGCATGCGACTCGAAAAGAGCAAAATAGGCTGTTCTCAAAACGGGTAACGAAACGGAGGCCGATAGATTCCTCATCACAAAAGTGTTCCTAGCCAATTTACCACACAGAACATCAACATGAGCCGCCCAGGTGAGCCTTGTATCTACATGGATCCCCAAAAACTTGACCTCTTTCCTCCCAGTTTCCCGGTTCGACAGCACTAGCTTCTCGGTCTTCTTATCGTTAACGGACAAGGCATTACCCGTAAACCATTCACGAGGTTTCGACTCCATTGCCCCAAATAGATCCTCAATATCCGATAGACTGTCACAAGCTGTTAATATCGTACAGTCATCGGCGAACAACAGGCTCGAAAACTTCTTCATGTAATAAGGAAAGTCATTGATGAATATAAGAAAAAGCAAAGGACCTAAGATGGAACCCTGAGGCACGCCCACTGTAACCGGTACCTGTGCTGATCTACAATTATTCACCGAGACCACCCGACATCTATTGGACAAAAACGATCGAATGAGCTCAACACTGCCTTCGTCGAAACCATAATATTTTAATTTCTGTAAGAGAATCCCATGAGACACGCAGTCGAAAGCCTTGGTTAGATCTAAAAATAGGGACAGTGAACACTTACCCTCCTCAAGGCACTGTACCACAAAATCTACAAAACTTATCACAGCATCCATGGTATTTCTATGTTTACGGAACCCAAACTGTAAAGATGTGAATAAATTTTTTGTCTCGAAAAACTCAACTACCTGTCTGCTCATAATCTTTTCCAGGACCTTTGAAAATATGGGAATAAGTGAAATGGGCCTATAGTTTTCGACATTATCAGGGTCTCCTCCTTTGAAAATTGGAATTGTTTTGGCCACCTTGAGAGAATCAGGAAAAACGTTTTCACGAATGCATCTATTCATGAGCTTAGTCAACGGAACAACCAACGTATTTATGTTTTTTTTCAACAAACTAACGGATAGATCATAAATATCTCTCGAATTACTGTTCTTTAATGAAACGATTACATCCCTAACTTCATTGAATGTAACCTCTCTGAATGAGAAATGCAGGCCATCAGGTACTGCAGCCTTGAATAGCAACCTACTATCATAATCTGTGTCTTTCGGAGTATCTAATGTTTTAGGAGGTATACTGGCAAAATAATTGCTAAAATGTTCCGCATCAACTGTTATAGGTTTCATTGAATCTTCCAAATTTCTTTTTTTATTGATCATATTCCACATAGTTTTTACCTTGTTTGTAGAATTCGATATAATTTCATCATTTTTTTTTATTTTAGCTTTCCTGATTTCCAATTTGTAACGCAACCTCAATTTAGTTCTAAGGAATCTCAGATTCTCAGTACCATATTTTCTATATAACTCACAGACCAAATTCAAGTCATCTCTCATGGCCCTTAGTTCCTCAGTGAACCAATTGGAATTCAGTTTGACCCCAACTCTGCCCGTGGGTAGAACCTTCTCTGGAAAAGCAAAACGATATGAGACTGCTGAGTTTGGTTCCGTTCGCATAAAAAATAATCAAGCTATTGCATTTCCAAACTGGCAATGCAAATGTCAAAAGTTTCAGGAATTGTGAATACCTTGGCAACAGTGCATAGCAGAGAAATTTTTTTAGTGGGTTATACTGCGAATTTGGCATGGAATCGATACATAAATGAAAATATAGGTAGTTCCATTTGAAATAAGAAAGTAGATAAGCGTTTGAGATAGACGTGGCAACACTGTCGACTTGAAAATATTTTAGGCAAAGAGTTCCTTCACCCTCAAGGCTGCACCTAAAATTTCAGAACGAAATATTCACTAGTTCTCCTAAAACGTCTAATAGACCAAATTAAAAAGAAAACCCTGTATGTGTTCGTGAAGAAACAATATTAGATTTAAAATTTTAAAGATTGCTCCCTTAATTTTCTATGTATTAGTTGGGCACACTTAAGCGTAAAAACTATGTTGAGATTATACAGGGTGTCCCGGGAAGAATGAGACAAACGGATACCATGAATCAAGTACATCAAGGAGGACTCGCATCAAGAGGTTTCAATCGTTTGAGAGCCTTCGTTTGGGATATACAGGGTGATATTCATTTCATAACTCTTGAACCATTCGAACGAATGATTTAAAATTTGGAAGTTTTGTCACCCTTAACGATTGTCATTTTTCAATATTTCAGAAATTGAATAAATCAGATACGGACTGAACAAATTTCGATCTTTTTCTATTTTCATGAATATAGGAACAACCTGTAGGTGAGCATAATGTTTTATTTCATTTTCGTAACTAAATTTTGTCGCCTTTCACGATTGCCCTCTTTAAATATTTCTGAAATTGAATAAATCAGATCCGGACTAGAAAAATTTCAGGCGTTTTCTATTTTCGTTAATATTATTTAAAATTTCGTAATCACCAAGAATCAATTAATGAGAAAAATTTGAAATCTCTGCTTGGTACTGTCATACAGGGTGATCAAGAAACATTACTTCATGAGTGAAATTTCTAGTTCGATAAATCTTGATCTTATCGATGAAATTACTTCGAATTTCTCAGTTTTGTCACTCTTCAATACTGTCTTCCTTGAAATTTTCCTCAAAATGTATTGAAATGGAAGGATACCATTTTGAGCATTTCCTGAACAGAAACCTATGCCATTCAATTTGTTTTTAAGATAGAGGAATACCAATTTATTAGTTGTTTTTTGTTTTATTCATTATTCACTTTGTTGGTTGAAAGTTTTCTTCGAATAAATCAGTTTAATTAGTGAACACACTTCTTTATGATTTGATTTCTTAATCTGAACTCTCTACTTAACATTAGTATTCTTTTTCAGTCATAAAAATTGTAATGTTACGCACAGGCATGATAAGATATCCCGGAAAAAGTCTCAAATTTTCCTAGTCCGGTTCTGTTTTTTCTATTTAAGAAACAAATTTGAAAGGCAGCCAGGAAGGGTGATAAAACTGTAGAATTTGAAAAAATATTTCCTGTAAAGAACAGATTCACGAAAAAAGAAGCATAATGTTCACGTACAGGGTTTCAATATTAACGGAAATAGAGAACGGATCTGATTTATTCAGTTTCAGAAATATGGCAATCGTGAAAGGTGGAAAAACTTCCAAACTTGAAATCATTTGATCGAACAGTTTAAGAGTTATTGAACTTTGAATTTCACTCATGAGGTAATGTTTCTTGATCACTCCTTGATCACCTTGTATGACCGTGCCAAGCAGAGATTTTAAATTTTTCTCTTTAATTAATTCTTCGTAGTTACGAAAAAGAAGAAAAAACATAATGTTCACCTACAGGGTGTTCTACTATTGCTGAATAAAAAAAAATAGCCGAAAATTCTCTGATCCGGATCTGATTTATTCAATTTCTAAAAGAGTTATTGAACTTTGAACTTTCAATCATAATATGAATACGAGTATCACCCTGTATATCACAAACGAAGGCCCTCAAACCATTAAAACCTTTTGATGCGAGTCCTCCTTGATGGTATCGGTTTGTCGCATTCTTTCCGGGACACTCGTATATACGAAAATGGAATTTTTACCGAATAAACCTCAAAAGATAACGTTGATTGTGACAGAAAATGGATTATCCTGAATTAATATTTTCGCTTTTTACGTGGTATAGGCATTTACTTCAATGTTCCCTCGAATAGATTTAAAATTGAAAGAAATTTGATAGCATTAAACACAACACTTGTTACATGAAGTACAACAAAATTCTCATTATTTGTTTCATGAAAGTCCTTGTAACAGAATGAAATTAGAGATTCCTTCTTGAGTATTATTAATCAACAGCCAGCACGTTAAACTGAAAATAAAATTCATTCGGGATCAATTTTCATTCTTTTCTACCGAATTTCATTGGAAAATATTAACCCAATCAGAAATTATTGACAAGTATAGTTTTGGAAGGTATTGCTAAATCTCTATCTCAAAAATGGTCGAATTCAAACTTCAAATCTTCTCCAATTCAAACTTGAAATATCATCGGTTTCAAAGTCCAATAGGTAGGTCCATCACGCAAGTAAACTATGACTAGTTGCTAGACATCCTGTGGATATTGACTTAAATTGCGAAAAAATATAATTTGAATGGGCTTTTGTGAGAAAACTCAAATTAATATGATTTCAAGTTGCAGAAAATAAAATTAATTAATTTTAGCCTGTAGGTCTGCAGCGTATACAGGGTGGTTGAGAAAAATAGAGGAAAATAACGAAATTTTATTCTCAGAGAATTCAAGCATTTCAAGAATATCAATACGATGTATGGCCTCCACGGGAATCAATAACAGCTTGACATCTTCTTCGCATACTACACACGAGGTTGTTGAATATTTTTTGAGGAATTTGGTTCTATAAACGGGTCAGAAACTCTCTCAGATCATTTAAGGATTCTGAGGTAGATTGATGACAATCTAATCTTTTTTGGAGCATATCCCATGCATGTTCTATGCAATTCAAATCTGGCGGGTGCGGAGGTATTAGTGAATGTGGCATACCAAGCTTCACGGCGCTTTCTCACCTATGGCTGCACGGTACGGTCTAGCGTCATCGTCTAGAAGTTGAAAAGTTCATAACATTGTCAATGACCCCCTACAGTGTGAGGCGGTTATATTCCCAGGACAAATGTGTAGATCTGTGCGCCCGTTGAAAACATATCCCGGCCCATACCATAACACTACCCCCTCGGAATGGATGGACTTCTTGGACATAGCGACGATTATTCTTCGAGAATCTTAAAATTGTCTATTATTATTATTATATCGACTTGAGCCTATTAGCGTAGAAAGGGTGTGATTTTTCACACCCCCTAGCGATCGGCTATCACACTCCCTACTAAGGGGAACATTCACTCATCCCGGATAGCAAGTATCAGGGGGATTGAGCTCTGAGGTCTTCGGTGTTCTTCTTCTCCTGGGTCCTGGGTTGTTCGTCCTTCGTTGCTTGGTCCTGGATCTCTCGGTTGACGTCGTAGTTGTTGGTTTTGCAATGTTTCCCTCCATGGTTGTTCCTGGTGTCCATCGTGACCTACAAACTTCCTTACCGTTCTAGCAGTACCAAGAAGTACTGCTTTTTGCATTACTTAAAAAAGGTTTTCATCCAAATCTAGCTCCTTTAGGTTGGACTTGAGGCTCTTAGGAATAATTCCTTAATTATTATTATTATTATTATATCTGGATTCATCATTGAAAAGGACACTACGCCATTGATCATTCTTATTGATATTGAACAAGTTTTTATGCGCTCCCTGTATAATTGTATGTAAATTTTAATGCCTATACATATGCATCACATTAAACTTTATTTTTAAGCTTTCTGAATAAATATATAGTTATTTATTTTTCCTAAATATTCTAGTTTGGGAATTGTTATTTTCATGGGTTTATATTCCTTTTCGCGCAAACAAATAAAGGTGCGACATTTTCCCTGAAGAGAAACATGTGTGCACATATGGACAATTCACAAAACAGTATCGTCGCAGAGTTTGAGGAAAGTTGTTGTCAGTTTTTCCAACAAAACTCGTCGATTTTGTCACCGCCGCTTCATTTTCATATTTCGCCGCTTTTTCCAAAAGTGTTATATTTTCGCTGCAAAAAGTTCATTCTTAGTGGAACACAAAAGACATTCGAAACGCCAAGTGTTTATTCATACTGGAACACACAGGATATTCGAACGCTGGCCAGCAGGACTTCTCCACATAACACCCTAGGTAAGTCGTACCTTTATTCGAGAATCTTGATTTAACCCCTTAATATTACCTAATTGCCCTACCATTTCAAACGCAATACAGTTCACTATCTCTTCTCGAGTGAATCGAGTGGTCCTTCAAATAATTTCATCGAATCACCTCAACTTTCAAATTAAAATTGAAAACCAGGGATCATTGAAAAAACCATCCAGATATGTTGGCTTGCCCATGCAAGTCTTTGACGCTTATAATCACCTCTCTCGAACGTAGTCTGACGGTTTCGATGGAAACTTGGATCCCATCTGCATTTTGAAGAGTATTTCGTAGCATTCTACACATAGATGTAGCGTTTCTTTTCGCCGTAACGGTGATGAAACGATCCTGTGTAGGTGTTGTTTTTCGTCGCCCACCAAGCCTAGGTCTTTCCAACACGGAACCTGTTTCCCTGAACCTATTCCAAAGTCGAGATATATCACACTAGGACTGACTTTGATCCTTTCCGCTACAACAACCTGAGTTAGGCCACCCTGTAGCATTCCGATAGCACTATTAGCCTAAGCGTTTGTTAATTTACGTCTTGGCATTTTCAGAAACTCGTTTCAAATAGAAGCCGTTGATAAACTGAATCCATTTCAAAATAAGAACATTCATGAAGCATATGCAAAGAACCAAACTCCAGAAAAAAGGCGATCAGATTGACGAAATGTAGTGATTTTTATTGGATCGATTCAAGTTGTTATTGAGTTTTGAATGATTTTACAGCGATTTTCTCGAAGATTACATACTTTTCAAAACGATTGAATACGATATCCCTAACTGGAGTATGTATAGTATGAGGAAAATTGGCCAAAGAATATATCAATAATAACTATCAACTAACAGTTTAAAATTATACTCACACCTCCGCACATTTGGGCAGCATAATGCAGGGGGTAGCCCCTATGGACATCGGGGGTAGAAACCGGTGCCCCTGCTGCAATAACAGCTCGTAACGCCTCTGTTTCGCCGCAGACTGCAATTTGAGGAAATCAGGTTAGCAGGTGAAATATGTTGTGATCTAGCTAATGGGATGGAAATATGGCGTGCAACACCACTGGTAGATATCTTGGTGTTATCGCTATATCGTGCTTTCGATTTTATACAGGAATGCTAATTCTTGCAGAGTCTCGTTGCAGAATGGCGGTATGCAACACACTGATGATGTCTACGGGTAAAACGTAAAATTTTAATTTGTAGTTTTCACTCTCTGCATTCAATCAGAAGAGCATAAGCATTTTATTTCCCAATAATTAGTTTTTCCGCCGACCTCGAAATAGACGGTGATTTTAATGTGCACGAAATTGAGCATTAATGACCCATTTAAATGCTCAGTTTTTTAGCCATTTTAATGTGCAATCCTCATGGCAACCGTACACAAAGAATTCAAAAGCACTACGAGAAATGTCAAAACTCTACTGGAACATATAAACATGGAAATTCCATATTGTCAAATGTATGTGTTGTGCAAAATTGGAATGTATTCAAATCAAGAATTTATACACAATTCATATTGAGATCGTCGGAAAAATCTCGTAATCAACTCGGTTATTAATCGAGCTACTAATGGTCTCGAACTATTAATATAACAATATATATATACAGTGGAACCTTAATATAACGAACCTCAATATAACGACTTCTTCGATTTAACGAATTTTTCATAATCCCCTTGAATCGTCCATAAGAGTCAATGTTAAACATACCTCTACATTACGAAAATTTTTTACGAACAACCTCTTTATAACGAATTTTCAATTACCTAAAATAGTGTGAATACTTCTACTTAACGAATTTCGTCAACTCAAAACCTCTATATAACGTTTTCACCAATAACCAGGTATGTATGTGATTCAGTCGGTCAGCAGGTTTTGACGCGTATTATGTAAAATACGAAGTTAGTTGATGGAAAGTAATCAGTGTTGCTCCTCACTTTTTGCAAAGGCTCAGAAACGTAAAAGGCGTTCCTTATCTGTCGCAGAAAGGCGAAGCATCATTAATTATGTTGACAAAAATCCTTCTACAAAAAATTAGACATATCTAATAAGTTCGGGATTCCCGCAAGTTCATTGGCTACAATTTTCAAATCTAAAGATAAGTTTTCCGACGAAATTGGTTTGCCTTCAAACATCAGAAGATTGAAACCGTGGAAAACAAACTATAATTTATTACTTTTTTCCAATCAAGATGAATAAAATTAGATTTAGGCATATATACCAATTGGTTGATTTTTCACCTCGTTTTATTTTGTTCTGTGAATTTTTGAAAAAAAACTTACCTACTCACTTTATTGTTTTGAAAAAGAAAATATAAAATAAATGAGTAATTTGATAAAAATGAGTTTTCATTTATATGAGCAAAATAAGTTCGCTATAATAAGATGAGTACGTAATGTCGAGGTGAATAAAACCTCGGTATAACAAATTTTGGACCAACCTCACCTCAATATAACAAACTTCAGTTTTACGAATTACTTGATATAACGAATATTTACTGGTTCCCTTCCGATTTGTTATAGGGGAAAGGCAGGCAAGATGGCATAGTAGGGCCAAATGGCATACCATATTTACTGAAGAATCCACTGCGAGTGGAATCCTAGAACTCAGTGCAAATGTTCGAATTAGTTGGCAACAGTGTACGAACGTTGTTTCAAGGGATCCGTTACGGTAGTTGATGAGTTAGTCGTGAAAAAGGGGTATGAGCCTGTACAACTTCGACGTAAGCTCTCTCTTCTCGTCTATATTACTGTAAGTACAGATTATTTCACTAACTTTTTTATATCCGAGTAGAATTGTACCTTTATTGTGATCCTTTTCATGTATTTACCTTGACAAAAAGATGTCACAAAAACGTTGATTTAATATTCGTTTTTTTGACACGTGGTTAGGGCAAGTTGACATACATAGAGGCTGGGTAAAATGGCATGGTACTTTTTATTAACAATAAAATATTTTTTCAGATGGTCTTCAATTATCGAAGGAAAACCAACAGAGGAGATTGGGATGAGAATAATATGTTAAGAGCTTTGGAAGCAGTAAGAAAAAAACAAATGGGATAGGCCCTTGCTAGTAAAACATTCAATGTACCTTTTTTTATTTATATGAATATGATTTTTTTTGTTTATACTTTATATGAATATAAATAAATTTCAATTTCTTGTATGATATGTTATTTATTGGAATTTTGTTTTTTTCACTACAAAATATATCATATTATATGATATGCCATCTTGCCCGACACTGTGGGGCAAAATGGTTTTTTGGATGTTACAGATTATCGTGATTTTTTTTGTCTATAATTTTTTTTATTCATATCTTTCTTCAAAAATTGATAGCTAACTTGATTGACTAGAGATTCAACTAATGCTGTGCTCTATTTTTTTTTCCTCATAAGAGATATCGATTTTCAAAAGATTGTATGCCATCTTGCCTGCCTCTCCCCTATCGAGGTTCCACTGTAATTATATAATATTTGTATAATATTAAACTTATGTTTAACGTATACGAAATTCATCGATAATGACCCATTTTATTGCTCAGTTTTTACTATTTCAATGTACAATATGTTGGCAACCTCATAAAGTATTTACTAGCAATACAAGTATCTAATATTACAACTCTACTGGCACGAATGGAATTCGAGTTATGTCAAATGTATCTCTTATGAAAAATAAAATAATAACGAATCAATCAAGAACTTATACTCACACAATGCTGTCAACAGAAAAATCTTTTAATCAACTTGTTTATCGATCAAGGGACTAAATAACAATTACCTCCCATACTCGAAGATAAACAAAAAGAAAATAAAATACTTGACTATACGTTCAAAACCTTTAAAATTGTATGAAACCCGAAACATGTTAACTGTTTTGAATATACAGGGTGTCCCATTACTCGACGTCAACCCGGAACCGGGTGAAAAGGCAAGTAATGCTGGTTATCAGAAAAAATATAAAAAAATCTGAGTTGCATGATTTTAAAATAATGCGCATTTAAAAAAACACGCAAAATCCCACACCCTATGACAGTCTTTTCGCTCCTGTTGCCACAAATATCAAATTTTCCCAACTTTTTTCTTTGCTGTGTAACCTTGAATAATGCTTGTCTAAACTGTAATCAAAATTTTGATACCAGCTGATTTGGTTTCATAAAAATAGGGCTTACTTCTCGGAAAAAAAAATCGAAATAAACAATTGCCTAGTTTCAACTGACTGTATTGAAAAAAAAATGTACTACGTAGGTTTGGCATGTTTTTTCAAAAGTTGGCGCATTTAGTGAGGATTCCAAAATGGTATAATACTTGTTTAATTGTAGCTGCCGTAGTTCGAATTTATTTTTGATTGCCTTTGAATACACTTTTTCGTTAACTGCTTCCCAGTAATGGAGTCCAATGGATTCAAGTCCGGTGAACGGGCCGGCCACGAGATTGGACCAGAAAGTCCGATCCATCTTCCGGGAAAAAATGTTATCAGAAAAAAAAATTTCCAGAGAAAATAATTTTTCCAGAAAAAATTTTTCCTGAGAAATTTCTCTGAAAATTTTTTTTCTGGTAACATTTTTTCCTGGAAGATGGATCGGACGTTCTGGTCCAATCTCGTGGCCTGCCCGTTCACCGGACTTGAACCCATTGGACTCTATTACTGGGAAGCAGTTAACGAAGAAGTGTATTCAAAGGCAATCGAAAATAAATTTGAACTACGGCAGCTACAATTAAACAAGTATTATACCATTTTGGAATCCTCACTAAATGCGCCAACTTTTGAAAAAACATGCCAAACCTACGTAGTACATTTTTTTTTCAATACAGTCAGTTGAAACTAGGCAATTGTTTATTTCGATTTTTTTTCCGAGAAGTAAGCCCTATTTTTATGAAACCTAGAGCAGCTGGTATCAAAATTTTGATTACAGTTTAGACAAGCATAATTCAAGGTTACACAGCAAAGAAAAAAGTTGGAAAAGGTTGATATTTGTTGCAACAGGAGCGAAAAGACTGTCACAGGTGTGGAATTTTGCGTGTTTTTTTAAATGCGCATTATTTTAAAATCATGCAACTTAGATTTTTTTTTATATTTTTCTGACAACTAGCATTACTTGCCTTTTCACCCGGTTCCGGGTTGACGTCGAGTAATGGGACACCCTGTATATTATTTATGTGAACGTTTAGTCAAGTATTTTATTTCATTGTTGTCTATCAAAATGTTTTACCAAGGGTTGAGCGAGGAATCTTTTTCAACTCGAAGATGAAGTTGAACTTTCGAAATTATATAGGGTGGGGCAGAGGAACTTGAGCATTTAGAAATCCAATTAAACCAAAACTGCAAATATCGATTTGAATACTCTTCCATTATCAAGTAGAATATTAAAAGTTTATGTTTAGATAGTTTTGAAGATGATATCTAGCAGTGTCCATTATTGTCAAAACAATGCATTAATAGATTTCAAAAATGTCGGACAACTTTGACTAACATTTCGTTGGGCATGTTGACGCTAGCCACACGAATGTTGTTCTTCGAGTGGTCCAGAGTCATGAGATGATCGTTATAAACATGTGAATTAGATGTATACATAAAAACTTTAAGAAAAGCCTTGAGCAGGAGATTTTGAGCCCGCGTTCTTTGGTGGATCGAGAAGAATATTACCTCAAAATTTTATATGGGATTTGAGACTGATTAGATTAGATTAGAGGAGGGGCGACAGATCAAAACCGACCTTGCGAGCACCTCGACCTTAAGATCTATTGTGCATCCCCGCGCTGTTTACCAGTCCGGCAGCAAAGTCTCAATGAACTTCACCACCTTTCTGGGGGCCACATCCATTACTTGTTCAGGCTCTAGGAACCTGGAGCCAAGATGCCGTAACCGTTTCTGGCGAACAGCTTCACACTCACATAGCAGGTGTCTAGCTGTCCTGGTGGCTTCTTGACAGAAGCGACATGTACTATCTGGCGCCTTTCCCATGTTTTTTAAGTGATACCCCACGGGACAGTGCCCAATTGAGACTGATACCAAATATATAAATGCAGAATCTCCGCACAATCGGAATTCTATTCTGAAAATTATTCAAAAACTGAAATATGTAAGAATAAATAATTACAAAAATTAAATTCTATTCTATTTTTAGTTCTGATGATGAGATCCCCTTGAAATTTTGCATGAACATTCACAATAGTAGTTTTCATTCTCGAAATAAATTTAATTTGAATCGTATTCTATTATGGAAATATAAAGATTCTTTTTTCAATATTGCAATTGCATTTTCTATGGTTCTGTAAACACTATGGCCACAAAATTTTGCATAAAGATTTAGTTTATCCATCTTCATTCATAGAAAATATTTCACTTGAATCAGATATCCTGTTATGGAAATATAAAGATTTTTTTTCAATATTCCAATTGATTTTTCTATGGTTCTGTTGAAACTATGGGCACGAAATTTTGGATGAACATTCAGAATATCGATTTCCATTAAAAAAAAATTCACTAGAATCGAATATCTTTTTATGGAAATGTCAAGTTTTTCTTTTTCAATACTCTAATTGAATTTTCTATGGTTCTGTTCTGTTTGAGATTGATACTAAATATATAAATGCAAAATCTCAGCACGATCGGAATAATAATCTGAAAATTATTCAAGGAATGGAATATGTAAAAACTTCACAATTGAAAAAATTAAATTCTATAGTTATGATGACGCGATCCTCTTGAAAATTTTTATGAATATTCAGTCTATCAATCTTCATTAAAAACATAAATTTTACTCGAATTGGATATCTTGTTATGGAAATATAGAGATTGTTATTTTCGATATTCCAATTAAAATTTCTATGGTTCAGATAATGCGATAATGATCATTCAGCATATCAATTTTCATTTGAAAAATAAATTTTATTAGAATCGATTTTTTTGTTATGGATATATGAAGTTTCTTATTTTCAATATTCCCGTTGAACTTTCTATGGTTCTGTTAACAATATGGCCACAACATTTTACATGAGGCTCAAAAAGAGCATTTTGTATGTGGCCGCAAAATTTCATTTCGATTGGTTCTGTTTTGTCTGAGATATTGAGGAACAAATATTTTGAATGGCCATATTTCATTAAACACCCTGTGCGATATATATGACTGGTTTGTGAACTTAACCAAGGCTTTAGGGAACTGAGAACACAGACATAATTGAATATGACCATGAATTCGTCATCAGGGAGTCGAACTCTATTGTTTACTACCATTTTCGGTTCAAAATTCGAAAACTACATACATTTGGGTAAACTATACAGGGTGTTTCCTAAACATGCGGCAAAAATTCAGGGGGTTGTTCCTTGGACTATTTTAAGCATGTTTTGTCCTTTGATGATTTTTGAAAAACCTCTTTGTTTCGAAGATACAGGGCGAACAACATTTTTCATATTTTTAAAATAATTAATAGTTTAAATAAAAATGCGTACCGCACTGTGTTTACTAAGTAGGTACAATTTATTTTTAAATTTGTTTAACAACATTTCAATTACTAAAAACAGCCTGTTTTTTGACTTAAAATTGATAAGTTCAGATGGTAAAGGAATACAGATTAAACACGGTTTTCATTTGAATTCGTTTTCTTGGCTAGAGGTGGTCATTTTCAACAGTTTTTGTAGGTTAAGTTAAATTTTCATGTAATTTTTCATAATAAAATGTTATTATCTGAAATTTTATTTCCCCTGTATCTTCGAAACAAAGAGGTTTTTCAAAAATCATCAAAGGACAAAATATTCTTAGAATAGTCCAAGAAACAATCCCCTGAATTTTTGCCGCATGTTTAGGAAACACCCTGTATAGCACTCGTTCAGGTGGAACGCTCGCTCAAAAATGGTATGAAATTTGTGGCATGTGCACTTTCTTTTATTCTGATACCTCTCTTATTTTAATTGTTTCAGTTATTAGGTTGTTTTATTATGTTTCGTGTTGAAGTTTTGTTTATGGTCTGTATTAAATATCTTGGGTCACCAGAAATATCTCACCATAAATCGCAAAATGGCGAATGCGCAACAATTTATGGCTACTGGTTCCATACTTCATCCCAACCCTGTATATGTAGTTCATTAGAAAGTATTAAATACTCTTGCATGAAAAATATAACAAACATCAATTCATAAACATATCTTGGAGAATTCATATTTTCAAAATTGCAAAATATCATTTATGTCTCCGAAGCAAATACCATCGATTGAACCTTCACATTGAACATCATGAGTGTAGCTTTCAAGAAAGATGCAGATTGAAGGCACTCTATATGTGATATATCAACATGCATTTTTTAATAGCGACGAATCAACAATACGAAATTTTATGAATATTTTCCTCCAAAATATATTAATTTGGTTCCAAACATTATCTCAACACCTTATACTGAATCTGAATAACACCGAAAAAATTGAGGGGGTAATTCCATTGACCATTTTATGGAAAATATTCCCATAAATGTAGGTCCGGAAATGCATTGTTTAGAAGATCGAAGATAAAACTACGAAACTGAACGATTCCTCGTTCAATTCATGACAAAAAATCCCTTTTGCCTTTTCTCGTGTAGGCACTGTTTTTGAGTGAAAAAATAAAATATTTTAAACTAACGTTCTGCTACAAATAAATTTTTTTCCTTTTTCTTTCATAATAACGGCGCCCCATACGCAAAAAAGGCAAAAGAGCTTTTGGTCACAAATTGAACGAAGAATTCTTCGAAAATAATTTTTAGTTTGAAATATCTCAATGGTATACCAGTAGTTTTCAAGAGTAAAACTTCAACACTTCTTTTAAACAATGCATTTTCAGACCTACAATTAAAAGAACCTTTTTTCATAACATAATCTGAGAAATCCCATTTCATTTTTTGGTATAACTCAGATACACTGGTTCATTGGAAATATTAAAAAGACTAGCATAGAAAAAATTCAAACATCAATTCTAAAACATATTTTTCGCATTCTTAACTTCTTCATTTGGAATCACCGTCTGCAAAATATTATTTATGTCCCTGGAGAATTGGTACGATGTTACTTTGTTTTCAATAATTTCCAAACAAATTCGATCAGTTATACCTACCTACTCAATTCACAAGTAATCAACCCACGCGTTAAATTCATTTAACCTTCACATTGAACATCATTAAAGTGTAGCATTCAGGAAAGACAAGCAGATTGAGGCATACATTCATGAATAAACACATTCACCTCACTCTATATTTGATATATCGACATGCAAGTGTAAATAGCGTCAAATCAACAAGACAAAGTTGATTGAAGTTTAACCTTTCTTAAAATAGCCACTTGACGTACGTGACCTTGCCTCTAAAAGCCTATGGTCATTGGAATATTTAGGGCTTGCCTAGACCTTCTAACCTTTCGAATTCTAATCAAACCTACATCAGTGGAAAAGTTTTGCCAGGAATAATAATACTTAATTTCCGTCCTTCACTACGAGAAAAGAAAGTGGATGGAGGAATTACCATAACAAACGGTTATACAATTCATACAAATGCAAATAGGAGTTTTTTATGTGTTCTGATGGATTTTTCTTGAGAAAATATCGTCTGTATCGAAAAGAACTGCATCTGACGTAACAGTAATAATTCTATGAAAGATCTATAAAGTGTGTTATTCTTCTTGAATGTCGCAAATAATAATTTCTCAAAAGGCGATTTATCTTGAAGTATTGTCTTATTGTGTCATTGCAGACACTCAAAAGAATTTCTAGTTGCAAAAGTGGCATCTAGCATTTTTCGACTAACGCGATTGTTTTAACATGACAAAAAAGATAGATTATTCAAATTTGAATGTCCCGAGAATTATTGATTTCATGTCATTCATTTATGAAGTTAGCTCTCCTATAATCATCCTGAAACCATATTGAAAATTTTGAGTTTCAAGTTGTTCCTTTTAGAAGATATTGCTATTGTGGTGTAATGAAGCGATTTTTCGCTCATAACTAATTTCCGTTCTCTGCTTTGATTTGTTGACCACCGTTTATATAATTCATTTCAGTTTCGTGGAAATAAACCGTAGAATTCGCATTTTTCCATACATCATTGTCTACTTTAGTTCGCTAGTTCCTGACCAGCCTGTATACAGTTAGAGTAATTTTCATTTGTAACACGGGAAGTCTTTTTAAGTTGAAATATTATATATTTGAAATTTATTATAAGTATTAGTCTATGAAACGCCTTATCCAACACATGTTCCACATTCCTATATGTACGATGTAGATAATTTCATTCATCATATTGAAATACAAATTTCGCGATATTCCAAATATCTAACATGAAATATAATGGATTGCCGGTTTCAAGTTCATTTTCCGTTGAATTCATGTAGGAAATATACTTAAAAATATTTAGTCGTTGGGCATTTTATTGTGAATTTTTTTCTGGAGTTCGTCAACTTTTCTGAACAGAGGACGCCAAAATACTGAGATCTGACCAAAAACCGTTATACTTTGAGTAGTATACATAACTGACCACACTCATGAGAATCTTGCTCAAACATGACGTTTAACACCCTGTATCTCGCTTATGCTTCGAAAACGGGATATATTGTAGGTATAAGGCAAAATGATTCTCCCGGTGTCCCCCACACGAATATATATGTTTGTCCAGTTTATGATGAAAGTAGTATATTCCGTTCACGAAAGGTGAGCCGTCGGTTGGCCATGGAAATTGGCATTTATTCCACTGTGTATATTAAAATTTAGGTTATGTTCTTGTCAGATTGATACGCAATGTTGTCAATATTGCATAGAGTTGTTTGATAACTCGCAATCTCGTCGAACGAGGCCGGTTAACATCGGCAACGTCGACTTTATTTTACGTTATGACAGCAAATACTGCCAATTTCAGATAAATAAAAAAACGCCTACTATGTGCTCAACCTTTCGTGAACGGACTATAGGTGTTCATTTTTTGAAACCTTAGGAACTCTTTACGATTTATGTATAAATCTTCACTATCTATTATGCCCTCATTGGAAAAACGAGTGCATTGGAAGAAAGCTAATTGCATATTTGACATATTATAAAAAGCCAACTCTTGTAATGTCCAGTAAAACAACCAATAAAACAAACGGATATGAGTTTATACGGGGTTTGTTATCGTAATGGTAACCTTCACCTAAACAACAATTGGAGGAAATATGTAAATAAAAGTTGTTAATGAAAAAACTGCACGCGATGTCTATTATAGTTGGGTATAGCCAAAGATGGGCAATCTTTGCCGTTGGAAATGGGGCCAGCTCATACCTATGTTTAGAAATGGAATTTCTGAACGGCCCTCGTGGATATCGCTGAATCACATCCATTTCAACTTTCTCGGAATTTACGAACAGGTGAAATATAAAAAGCGCAATATAATCAGAAAATGGGGTGATTAGTCAAAAGTTATTTTTAACTATGTGTAGATGACTGAGCAATAATTGATTTTCTTCATGAAAAATTATGAAAATTGATATTTTTTGAAAACAGCCTCTTTAAGGCGCTATTGTGCGCTTTCACGCACACCAATATATTTTTCACATCGAATATTCAATAATCAATTCTGAGAAATTATATTATGATAGCACTGTTGGAGAGAATTATATTTTTTAGCAATGAATCCAGTCTCGTCGTTCGATGCATCAAAATCGCAGACATCAACACAAAATGATAATACGCTGTTTCTACGAATACCGCACCTAAAGTTATCTCACATGATAAGCTTCAATGAAACACATATCAATATAGCAATATTTAGTACCTATACATACAGGGTCTTTCACGA
The DNA here is from genome assembly GCA_013421045.1 of Propylea japonica. Classification (NCBI taxonomy): domain Eukaryota; kingdom Metazoa; phylum Arthropoda; class Insecta; order Coleoptera; family Coccinellidae; genus Propylea; species Propylea japonica. The sequence continues at coordinate 51,812,297 of CM024241.1, read as the reverse complement.
GGAACCCTCACCCATTTTTATACGAGAAACTACTGAAAGTATTTTCATGAAATTCAGCACTTATAAGTATTTCATGATGCTGATGAAATCTAAAATATTTTTCAAGGCATGAGCACCTCCGGTTTTTCCGGAACTGACGTCAACTTCCGTTTTTCAATTAGAACACCATTTTTTATTGCAGAATAGATTCCTTAGAAATTTCAAGTTATTTTGATGTAACATTTTTCAGTTTTGGTTGGAAAATTCTCTCTGAGCGGGAAAATTCGAAAAAAAATCGAAAATAGAGCTCCGCTGAAACAAGATAACTTCGAGGTTTTTGGATGAAAAATTTTCATTTTTGGGATTTTCAAGATGTAAGATTGATGTATCCACTTTAAAATCGAAATCACGATTAATGATACAGGGGGTGAAAAAATCGCTTTCAAAGTTAGGATGACAAAATCGTGAAAAATCAATTTTTTCAAATTAGAAACCCCATTTTTTATGGCAGATATTGAATCTACGTTAAAAAATAATGTGAGTGTATGCATCACACCCTTGCCCTAAAATGGATATTTTCTGAGTTATTCACAAAAAACTGTTTTTCCTCTTGAATTTTCAGCTATTTCTTTTCCCTTCACGCCAAAAAGATGAAATTTTCAGAATAAATTTTCTAAGGAATCTATTTCTGCAATAAAAAATGGTGTTCTGATTTGAAAAACGGAAGTTGACGTCATTTCCGGAAAAACCGGAGGTTCTCATGCCTTGAAATATTTTAGATTTCATCAGCATCGTGAATACTTATAAGTGCTGAATTTCATGAAAATACGTTCAGTAGTTTCCCGTATAAATATGGGTGAGGTTCCTCGTGAAAGACCCTGTATGACCTAGAATATTGTCGAATTATGGAAGTATGTATATAAAAAGATGCATAGAATTATTCATTATTCAGTAGAGCCCCCCTAGTGGGCGTGCAGCGATCCTTAGTGGGGCTCCAGATATGAATTTAAGCTACGCAATTACGAATAATTTGTGAAATCGAGATATTACCGATTACTACTTTGTTTAATCGATTAAAGAATTAGTACTATGGTAGTCAAATGATCTCCAAAATCGAATAATGACCACTTATAAGCGGTTTTCTTTGTACTCCTACTCCCTTTCGGCCCCTGGAGGTGCGCTAGTCTTTCAGCACAAATTTTGGTGGGGCATAGGGTAAAAGGTTGGGAACCCTGCATTAGAGTTTTTGAGTTCAATTCATAACAATACCCCATTTCCCGAAGAGTTCAACAAATTACTGGTCGTTTCAGTTTCACAATAAATATACCAGTATTCAATAAAACATGGTTTCTGTAGGAGAATTTTGAAATTCTTATTGATTTAGAATAGAAATTCACGTAAAAATAGGTTTTTTGGACGAATGGACATAATTTAGCTGAAAGTTTGGAGCCGAAAAAAACTATTTGCGGACGTATGCCTACAATATTTTTTCGACATTTTGTGCTCCTTTTCTGGCTAAGGTGTAAGCCTCTTCATTACTTTTGTTTCTCGACTGAACAGGAACCCAGACTAAAGAGACCTTGTTGTTCCTGTCTACTTCATTGAGCTTTTTTGCATTCCTTTATTAGCTTCGAGCTGATGATAAGGAGTTTAGTGCTCTTATAGCAGCTTGATTATCAGAATGTATCAGTCTGTCACACCCTTGATAGTTTGTTTCCAAGTTTCTGTCTATGCATATACCAATCGTATGCAAGTACCTATACAGGGTCTTTCACGAGGAACCTCACCCATATTTATAACGGAAACTACTGAACGTATTTTCATGAAATTCAGCACTTATAAGTATTTCACGATACTGATGAAATCTAAAATATTTTCAAGGCATGAGCACCTCCGGTTTTTCTTAATAGATGGCGAATTTGATTCGAATTGTATCGGAAACCTCTTTATTTCAACTAATCGGCCATCGGTTTTCTCTCCAGTGATAAATAAATAATTCCTTATGAACATATGCAAAAACTTACCATGTTTTACATTCTTTTTTTTAATGATAGATATCATTAATTGGGCAGATGTATTAATGATATCTATCATTAAAAAAGAGAATGTAAAACATGGTAAGTTTTGCATATGGTTCATAAGGAATTATTTATTTATCACTGGAGAGAAAAACGATGCCCGATTAGTTGAATAAAGAGGTTTCCGATACAAATTGGAATCAAAATTCGCCATCTATTTGGAACAACCTGTAACTTTTTTCTCTTGCATATTAGGGTAGTAAATCTAAAACATGGTTTAAATAACAGTTCCTGAAAATTTCATCTTTTTGGCGTGAAGGAAAAGAAATAGCTGAAAATTCAAGACGAAAAACAGTTTTTTGTGAATAACAACTCAGAAAATATCCACTTTAGGGCAAGGGTGTGATGCATACTCTCACATTATTTTTTAACGTAGATTCAATATCTGCCATAAAAAAATGGGGTTCCAATCTGAAAAAATTGATTTTTCACGATTTTGTTATCCCTAACTTTGAAAGCGATTTTTTCACCCCCCTGTATCATAACGCGATTTCGATTTTAAAGTGGATACATCAATTTTACATCTTAAAAAATCCCAAAATGAAAATTTTCCATCCAAAAACTCGAAGTTATTTGTGTTTCAGCGGAGCTCTATTTTCGATTTTTTTTCGTATTTTCCCGCTCAGAGAGAATTTTCCAACCAAAGCTGAAAAATGTTACATCAAATAACTTGAAATTTTCTAAGGAATCTATTTCTGCAATAAAAAATGGTGTTCTAATTTGAAAAACGGAAGTTGACGTCATTTCCGGAAAAACCGGAGGTGCTCATGCCTTGAAAATATTTAGATTTCATCAGCATCGTGAAATACTTATAAGTGCTGAATTTCATGAAAATACGTTCAGTAGTTTCCCGTATAAATATGGGTGAGCTTCCTCGTGAAAGACCCTGTATACCATTGACGGTATTTACTTTTGAAGTTTTGGGAAATGTATTCCTTTTCCTATTCTATCTCTCCCACAGCATCGAGTCGAAGTTCTTTTCGATTTTCACTTTTTTGATCATAACACTACTAGGTAGGTTCGCTGGTTAGATGTTCCTACTTAGTCAGAAAGGTCCAGACACTCTGACTTTCAGTTCTTCTATTTCCTGTACTTTCCCTAGATATTCTACGCATAGTCTCAAGGGCGACCCTATTGATCTCTAGATGTAGAGAAGTGAGATCAGTGATGACCTCCAGTGCTCTAGTCGGGCACCAACCAACAGATGACGGTTTGTCTTAGTTAGAAAATATGGGGACCCCAAATTTCAAAAAATGTTCCAACTTTACGTCGTTTTTTTCACTATAAAACTACAGATTCACTTCTCCAATTCATTTTATAACTCACCTTTAAATATTCAAATAACTATTCGAATAGTTTTATTTCATGTATATTCAATAATTAATGCAGAAACATCGAAATTCTAGAGTTATATGGATATGTGGTGCCTCTAGAACTTCGATGTTTCTGCATTAATTTTATTGAATACCTGAAATGAAACTAATCGCATAGTTATTTTTAGGTTTGATGGTGATTTATGTACTAAATTAGAGAAGTGAATTTGTGTTATCATAGTGATCAACGGACCCATGATACTGGGTACCTAATCATCCTCCATAGATTCAAACAGTGGTTATCGTACGAATATGCACAATTTCCCACACTGAACCTCGCCCTATTTATTTGTTTGAATATTAATGTATCGAACATAATTATTAATAAAGACCTTTATTATTTATTATTATTATTAAATATAAACAATTTCAGTAATTAATGAAAGCAGAGATTAATATTAATAGATTGAAATCAACCAATATCATACTCATACTTTCGAGCTAATCTCGTCCTCGTTCAAGGCAAAATGCAAGGAAGTGGTATCAAACAGAACACCTATGGATAGCCATTTCGTCCTTACTAGGACTCATCAGCACATGATACTACTTCCTTTTTGCCTTGAACGAGGATGAGATTAGCTCCGAAGTATGAGTATAATATTGGTTGATTTCAATCGATTAATATTATTCTCTGCTTTCATTATTTCTGTATTCATGGCGATGTTACGCCTTAAACCTCTGCTTATAATTTTAGTAATGATATACATAGATACAGATGATATTTACCTGTAGCCCAATGTACAACTGTATGCTGCTCATTATCAACAGCATTGACATCAGCATTGTTGGCAAGAAGGAATGTCACTAGAGGCATATTTCCAGCAATGACAGCAAGATGAAGTGGAGTGAAGCCCTCTTCATCTTTGCCGTCCACCAGCTCTGGGGCAGCCATCACTAAATAGTCTGCAACTTGAGCTGATCGCCTGTTATCACTTGTGCAGCAGTAATGTAGGGCAGTTTTTCTGGTCCTATCTCTGGCGTAAAGAAGAGGACGCTGAAATAAGTGAATATTGTATATTATTATTACATTTGAAAGTGTTTTAGTCGGTAAGGGTTCACATTGTGATATAATGAAAAATTTATACTGTCGTTGCCTCCACAAATTATTGAATTTCGATAATTACGAATAATGTATATTAAGATTTTCTTGATAGTGTAAATAATTTTTGACACTACGTGTCTAGATGAATGAGTATTATCTCAAGGTATTCATAACTTTAGAAAGATAATTGTGAATGTAACGACAGTATATTCATTAAATTGTTCAGAATATTATATACTTATTATTATTTTTACGTGTAAATATTTTATGAGGTTGTTGGCCGGTACCAATGAAATTTTCTTCTTTGTCCTTCGTTTATTTCCACTTGCCATAAAGCCATTCTGTCCAGTGTTTTTCCGAAAAACGAACTAGTCTTACTAGCTAGCTAGGCATAGTGAACGGTCCAAAGCAACTTTTCACAATCTTCAATATATAGAATATTTGGATATAGATACATGATGTCCCAAGATATTCCATATAGCCAATATCTAGACCCTCACACTAAAGAAAATTTAAGCAAAAGGTTTTTTGCTTCGTGAAATTTTTGTTTCTTATTACCATTCCCCTAGAAAACTATTCCTAATATATATTTTCTTAATTGCACCCATTGTTTTTCTTCAAAAGATTTTTCAATAAAATGAAAAAATATGTTCAAACAATTTCTTATAATTTCACGAAGATTCAGCCCTTATAAATAATAGTTATAAATTGTGGCATATCCACTTTGTTTTATTTTTACATCTTCTTTAATTTAATCGTTTGAATTGTGAGGATGTTGAATTACGTTACAACTGTTACAAGGCGTCTTTTTTATTGATTTTGTTCATTGTCTGTATTGAATATCTTGGGACAAGAAAAATAGTTCAACATAAATCACAAAATGGCGAATGCGTCCGTATTTTTGAGGGTTTAATTTATGTAAAATGATAGAAAGTTGTTTTGTTTTCTGTTTCTGTTATATATTTCTCTTTCACTAAAAAATCATTTGAAGGCTCCAATTCAAGAAAAAATATCTGGGGTACCCGAATAATCATTCTTATTAGGAAGCTGCTGGGTTGAATTTTTTTATGCTTTTTTCTATCAACTATCTATATCTACAGCGATTTATGTGGAACAGTTTTTGAAGTATAGAATTCGATCTTTTTCGAATTCTATTTTGGGGGTCTTCGCGAAATTTTACATGATTCTCAGTATTTTTATTCAACAGCTCAATATGAAATTTGGACTAGAAAGGTTTTCTTACTTCGAAAACATTCGAGAATTGAAATTTTATTATCGGTCGATCTCAAAATAAAAGGCGATTTCAATGTGTACTGAATTGATCATTAATGACCCATTTTAATGCTCAATTCATGCTATTTTAATGTGCAATCCTCATGGCAACCGTTCACAAGGTATTCATAAGCACTACGAGAAATGTCGAAACTCTACTATTTTAATATAGATGAATAGAAATTTTATTATGTCAAATGTAAGTCTTGAGAAAAATGACAATGTATTTCAATCAAGAATTCATACACGATTTATATTGAGATCATCGGAAAAAAACTTGTAATCAACTCGGGGACTTGAAAATCTCTTAGATCGATTTGACTCCCTGAAAATAACGAATCTCTATGTCATTGTGGCACTGAATTAACATTTTCAGATTTTTTATTCGTTATATTTCTTCGAAACTTATACATAATCATTGAGCACCCAAGAATATTTGGGGATTAGAGTGAATACACGACATGATTTTTTTGACCTTGGATTCCTCATCAATGAATCCAACCGAGACGTTGGGGAACACTCCTAGCTCAAAATTCGAAGCCTGTAAACGTTTGAGTTTAAAATTGGCACGCTCATTCTCAAAGAACAAGCGCATAACAATTGGAATGCCATATAAACAAATAATCTTTCAAGAGTTGAAAAAATGGTAACGAAAAGAATGCCAATGTTGAGATGGAATTTTACCTGTAATGCACAATTTTGAATATGAACTGCTGGTCATTGACATCAAACAGAGAAAGTAACTGCATATAACAATGTAAACACAAAACTTAACCTCACTTATTGGAATTCTCTCAAATTCCGATAATTCACCAATATTTCCGGTGTACTTGAAATACAGAGCCACAATATTTGTTAGATCAGAACTCACTTGCTGCTTAAATACGGAATTGTCGTCAAGAATTGACGAAGTTCGCCAGGTTGTTTCGAGGTTGCTATGACATTGCACCTTTAATCATTAGGGGTGAATTTCCTCCATCGCATGCATAAAAGCTTTGTCGACATGTTGGTGGATGTCATAGTATTTAATATTTACACAACACGCAGATTTGTGAGGGGTAATTCCGACATGATTTACAACACGAAGACATCATAGACAGGACGACCTGCCTGATAGTCGATGGCCAAGCGGAAGCAACTTCTATCCTTGAGTAAGGACAGCAAGCAAGGTGAAGGTGAAAGTTTTAATCTCTGTTCGTTGAAGGATATTGGGTCTTTCCAGATACGCGAAGTTTTCTGCTATCCGTAACTAAGTTTTTGGGCTTCTTTTGGTCAGTGCATCTCAATCTTTTCTACGTTTTTGGAATTGTTCTGTGCTTGGTAAGCTCATGTGAACTAATGGAAAATATCTATCAACGAATCAATCCTATAGGAAAAATTGAAAGGAGCTCTGACGAGAGTCAGAATGTTTTGCACGTTTTTCGATAGGAGGGAACGATTTCAAAAATCTTTCTGAATATATTTATCGAACTATAGTTTTTCCAATATGTACCGGGTTTTCACTATAATTTGACCCTCCCTTTAACTTTGTTACTAAGGAAATACAAAAAAATGTTCAGTATAAAAGTTTCACTAAATCAACTGAGGTTTTTTGATATGAGGCGAGGAACTGAAATGTATACGGGATGGCAACATATTGATGGCAACTTCATTTTTTTCAAATTGAACCCCTGTATATTTTTCTATATTGGCTAGCTCTTTCACTCCTGATTTCAAATATGTAACAAAGGTTGGTTCTTCTCTTTTATTCTGAGAACCACAGAGTTTCAAATTTTAAGAACCACCTGCCAAGATCTGTAATCATTTCACAAGTGGCAGAGTGCGTTTACTGAAAATGATCCTTTTTGGAGTTATAATAACGTCAATGAGAAGATATACAGGGTGAACACATTGAATGCAACTATATTTTTACATGGGACACCCTGTTTCTGAATAGTCTTCCTTTTTTGATAGGCTATTTTTCTCCTGATCTCGAATATAAATGCGTATGTGTCTCTACAATTTTCAGAGTTTAAAAGTTTTTGAAATGATGACACCCAATAAAAACATGTGAAATACCTACGAAATTCTTTATATCCAAACAATCAACTTAAAAGTATTATTTTAGAATGAATACTAACAATTACTTACCAACGAAAAATGATAAACTATGGTAGTATGGTAAGAATAACATCAACTAAGAAATTGCTCAAAATGACCACCCTCATTCAATACAATGTTGAATAGGGACTATTTGGTGGCCAAAAAATGGGTGCGCCATTACCAATCCAAAGATCAAATTGGCCACCTGAATATTCACGAACTTCCAAAACGCTATGCCTGATGGTTATTGAAATTTGAAACTCCGTAGTTCTCAGAATAAGAAAGATAGACCAACATGTGTTACATATTCGAAATCAGGGGAAAAAGAGCCCCAAATATGGAAAAATATACAGGTGGTGTTCCATTTGAAAAAATGAAGTTGCCATCAATATGTTGGTCACCCTGTATATATTTCAGTTTTGGACTCATATCAAAAAACCTCAGTATTTCGTGAAAACTTTTATACGAAACATTTTTTTGTATCTCCTTCAGTAACAAAGTTAAAGGGGGGGTCAAATTATAGTGAAAAACTCGGTACAAGCGTGCGAATGCTTTTGGTTTCACATCATATTCCTACAAGTCCAAACGCAGAAGTGAATTAAAATATTTCTTATCGGGCCAAGATTCGAACCTAGGACCTCAGCAAAGAAGCTAATACCTCGAACCTTGAGTAAATTCAGCAGTATTCCCCCCATAATATTTTCTGTTTTCACATGCCGTTGATTTGGACAGGAACGTTGAGCTCATAAAAGGATAAAATTAATCCGAGAACTTTCCAGAATTTTTTAAATTTGATATATCGAATATGAAAAAGAGTGGAAAAGCTTCTTTTATGACTGGGATTATGTTTTGTACAGAAATAGATTCAAATATTGTCAGCGTTATAAAACTTTGTTGGGCAAAATTTGAATACAAATAACAGTTGTCTTTCAGATTTATATTTCAAGAATATTCACGAAATTTGACATACACAAGCCTTATAATCGTAATTGAGCGAATATATTATTTCGGAGCCATGGATTTTATAATAATTTTAGTGTTAAATCTCTCTAACTCTAAAATTATTCGATTGATTTGGTTTATAAACTGTATGAACGATCTAGACTTAGATATAGAGTGAGTCCCAAAATGTTACATACAGCGCGAATATCTTGACTCACAAAACAGGAAGAAAGTTCGAATAAGAAGTATTTCAAATGGAATTGAAAACTTTATAAGAATTTGTTGTTAAAATTACGTTTCTGATTGAAACCCTGAAAACACCTTCTATTTTTTCTCATTAAACGATTCCTCAGTAAACAAGATATGCTAAATAATTGTACATCATTTTGAGGAAATTCAACCCTTCAACTCTTAAACATGTTCTTTGGAAATATTTACAGAAACTACTCTGTCTGAAAACATTTGCAAAATAATATGTTCTCCTATCATGTAAATGAAACTAAGGCAAGAAGAAGTGAAAAAAATGAGAGACGCTCCGATCGTTAATAGATAGAGTTTACGCAGATATAGTATGATATGAACTTGGAAATTATTTTCAATATAAATGTAAAAAATCAATAATAAAAAAACATTTAGATTTTATGATTCAAGTCTCTAGGACAATCCCTTAGAAAGTTATCGTGCTAACGGACGGACGGCCGCCCACACGGACAGAATTAAATTTGACCACGGATTCGTCATCAAGGAGCCGAACCCTATTGTTTGAGACCATTTACGGCTCAAAATTCGAAAATAACAGACATTTGGGCAAAACGATATAGCACTCGTTCAAGTAGAACGAGCGCTCAAAAAATAACCTTTTGTTTATGTGAATAAAAATTATTTTTGATATTGATGGAAGCATAGTTGAATACAAATGATTCATGTAAAATTTCGGAAAGTTTTATTTCGAAGTAGTTTTCTATGGCCCCTCCTTGAAATCTGCATATATGTAAATATAATTGGAACTAGCACATGAAAAAATCGATTGAAAATTATTAGACATACCTCAATCCAAATATTTTCTTTACAGGACGAAAAATAAAGAAATATTCTCTAAATGCAAAAAGTTACACAACACCATTTTCTAGTTTCAAACATACAAACAACGTTTGTTTACCTTCTGAATCAAATTATTTAAAACTAGAACAAAAGCATGTGCACGAGAGGAGAAAGTAGCTCACTAACTTATCGATATGCCTAAGAAAGGAGTTGCAAGCACATTCGCAGTTTGACACACTGACCCAATCTGGAAGGAAATGAGGGTTTTTACATGAGCCTGTTGGGCAGTGGAACTGCTATATTTATGTTAGAGCGGAAAGCATTGTATCAAGCTTATCGCCGGTAGACATTTGACCTCATTCTCGAATATTTTTCGAGAATAAAGAGGACGAATTGAGTACAGGATGTTCACGCAATAGTAGGTAGTATTCAAGAAATGGTTCGTCATTTATGAGAAAAGTCTTTTTGCAAGATAGTTCTGAGATACATTGTGTTGAAATTTTTTTGAGGTAAATTTTTTTTTGTGAGAAACTTCTGTCTGGAATTTTAACATTGGTGATAATTAAAGATAAGAGAAGATAATATGTCTCATATACGATTTGAACAAGATTTCAATGCAGTTCCTGTACAGGCTGTCTCAAGATGTTCCATGCAGCCAAAATTTCGGTTCTCAAACAAAGTGGAATAATCAGACAATATTTCAATTGGCAGAATCAGAATTAGTCTTTAACATTTTGTTTCTGTTCACCACTCCTAAAAACTACCCTTAGGTCTTTTATTTAGAATTTCACCCTCAGAACGATTCCTTAGTGGGATAAAAAATATGGCAAAAAACTTTTTCGCCATTTCATGTGAATATAATGAAATTTAAAATAATAGGTATAAATGGCATTCACCATTTTGCGATGTATGGAGAAATATTTTTATTGTTTCAAGATATTAAAAACAGACAATTAAGAAAACATCATAAGAAATATAATTTCAACAACAGATTCTGATGGAATTTTTGCTGGCTTTCACTGCTTTCAGAATACTTTTTGTTTCAACTTTCTACCATTTCTGAGGGTCGAGATTCTGATTGTATGGAACATCTTGTGACACTATGTAGTGATTTTTTAAGCGAGATATTCATTTTTGACCAAAACAACTTGTGTGTGCTTTTTGCATATTGCATCGTTTTTGGAATGTACAGTAGTGGCAAGCGAAAAGTGAACGACTCTACAGAGCATATAAAGCTTCTTCAGTTGATTAAATCAGGTTTTGGCATAGGATAGTTATATTCTGTGGATTTATTTTGAAGTTTGTTGTCAACTCTTGCGCGATATAATTGTAGAAATACATGGTTAGTGAAGTCCAATTCACAATAGGAAAAAAATCATTTACATTTCGCTTACCGCCACTGTTCCTATATTCATCATGTCGAAGTTTTTGAATTTCCATGAAACAGAATCAAAAAATTATAATTGAACTATCGACCTAATTCATAGTTCGGATAAAATAATTCAATATTACCCGCAAAACATGTACCTAAACGAATAGCGGTGCAGCAGCACTAATATAATTTTGCTATTAGATATCAGTCGTTTATGAATTTCAATGAGTAGGTACATGTACATAAACATCGGAGCAACGAGAGGTGTGTGACTTGTACTAACGCTTTCCAAAGGAAATACGCGCAATTGAGATATGCGCTGAGTTCAATCTGAACGGCGGTTTCTGGAAACATAATATAGCCATATATGCAGGGACAGTAAAACTGCCATTGAGACGATGAGCTCCAACATTCAGTTCATTGTTGGTGTGGAAATGCGAGCCAGGGAGTGCCTGGTTTGGGGATGCAGATATATCATCCCTTTCATGTCTTTTCATTGCCGAGGTTCACTAAGGCTTTGAAATTATACGGTTTGCCATAGGGCGAGTACCGAGGCACAAACAGCCAATAGGTTGTGATGCACCAGTACCCATTTAATGAATCTTGAATGAAAACATCGGAGCACAGCACGGTAGGTATGGTATTTGACCTCGAACTGGCCACTAATGATTGAGATTTTAATACAGATATGTAGCTGAGAATGTACTTGAATATACTGCTCCAGAGGAGTTAGGGATATCGTGTTCAGTCGTTTTGAAAAGTATGTAATCTTCGAGAAAATCGCTGTAAAATCATTTAAAACTCAATAACAACTTGAATCGATCCAATAAAATCAGTATGAATCATTTCGTTAATCTGGTCGCTTTTTTTCTGGTTCTTTGCATATGCTTCATGAATGTTCTTATTTTGAAATGGAGTCAGTTTATCAACGGCTTAGATTTGGAACGAGTTTTCTGAAAATGCTGAGACGTAAATTAACAAACGCAAGCTAATAGGGCTATCAGAATGCTACAGGGTGACCTAACTCAGGTTGTTGTAGCGGAAAGGCTCCAAGTCAGCCCAAGTGTGATAGATAAGAAAAATGACAAACAAAAAATTCTTTGCCTTTAAGGAGGCTAACCTAACAAATTTTGAAACATAGATAAATTGGAAATAGTAATCATCGAAATGAATACAATCTTCAATTTATAGGCTCACAGACCTTCTTCATGCGGACTGGATGATTTATTCAAGATGTTGTCAATGAGGGAAGAGACAGACCGGTTTCGGCCTTATTAGGCCTCGTCAGTGTCCCATATCCCTCAGAGACAACATCCTATTGAAAAACTTCTACATTTAAGACCACTTGTAGACTCTATCGAGTATTATCCTACAGATGGTGACATCTAGTAGTGAGTAGTGTCAAAATGAGAAGTTCAATCATCACAGATCGCATGCTGAAAGCACTGATTACTTCCTCTTCACTCTTTGAGATTTAGCAGTGGGATATGGGACACTGACGAGGCCTAATAAGGCCGAAACCGGTCTGTCTCTTCCCTCATTGACAACATCTTGAATACATCATGCCAGTCCGCATGAAGAAGGTTCTGTGAGCCTATAAATTAAAGATTGTATTCATTTCGATTATTACTATTTTCAATTTATCTATGTTTCAAAAATTTGTTAGGTTAGCCTCCTTAAAGGCAAAGAATTTTTGTTTTGTCATTTTTTCTTTATCTTAAAATCACTTGGCTTCACAGCCGCCAAAATTGGGTGTTTCCATCACTCGGAGAACTTGCATGAAGGCCCTGATGTAGGACCACTGCTAACATCTCAAAGAGTGAGGAAGTAATCAGTGCTTTCAGCATGCGATCTGTGATGATTGAACTTCTCATTTTGACACTACTCACTACTAGATGTCACCATCCTGTAGGATAATACTCGATAGAGTCTTACAAGTGGTCTTAATGTAGAAGTTTTTCAAAAGGATGTTGTCTCTGAGGGATATGGGACACTGACGAGGCCTAATAAGGCCGAAACCGGTCTGTCTCTTCCCTCATTGACAACATCTTGAATAAATCATCCCAGTTTGCATGAAGAAGGTTCTGTGAGCCTATAAATTGAAGATTGTATTCATTTCGATGATTACTATTTTCAATTCATCTATGTTTCAAAAACGAGTGTGATATCTCGACTTTAGAATAGGTTCAGGGAGACAGGTTCCGTGTTGAAGACCAAGACTTGGTGGGCGAAGAAAAGCAACCACCTGCTCAGGATCGTTTCATCACCGTTTCGACGAGAAGAAACTCTACATCTATGTGTAGAATGCTACGGAATACTCTTCAAAATGCAGATGGGATCCAAGTTTCCATCAAAACCATCAGACGACGTTTGAGAAAGGTGAATCTGGGTTTTTGACGTCCATTAAAAGGAGTTCCATTAACACGTGACCATAATCGCCAAAGACTGGAATGGGCAAGGCAACATATCAATTGGAACGATCAATGGCGTAGTGTCTTTTTCACTGATTAATCCAGATATGGACAATTTTCAGAATCTCGAAGAATAAGGTTAAGGACAATCCCACGCATATCCGTAAACGTCGCTATGTCCATCCATTCCCAGAGGGAAGTCCTTATATACATTTGTTCTGATAATATGACCACCTTACATTATAGGGATCATGTCATTGAGAATGTTGTGCCAAATTTTCATGCTGCTATTGGTGGAACCTTTCAATTTCTAGAAGATGATGCTAGATCGCATCGTGCAGCCATAGTTGAGAATGCGCGCGAGGAGATTGGTATTCCACATTTACCAATACCTCCGCACTCACCAGATTTGAATTGCATAGAATATGCATGGAATATGCGCTCCAAAGAAGATTGGATAATCATCAACCTACCCCAGATCCTTAAATGACCTGAGAAAGCTTCTGTCCCGTTTATGGAACCAAATTCCTCAAGAAATGTTAAACAACCTCGTGTGTAGTATGCAAAAAGGATGTCAAGCTGTTAGTGATGCCCGTGAAGGCCATTAATTGTATTGATAGTCTTTAAATGCTTGAATTCTCAGGGAATAAAATTTCGTCATTTACTCGATTTTCCTTGAACCCTGTATACGCTGCAGACATACAGGCTAAATTTAATTTCATTTCCTGCGAATTGAAATCATATTAATATGAATTTTCATCACAAAAATCTCACTTGAACTATATTTTTTTGCAATTCAAGTCAATATCCCTAACTCATATGAGGCAGTTTATATACCACCACAAAAGAGAAACAAGTGTGGATGAGTTTCGCTCATCCCCAACAAAATTTAGCAGCACAAAGTACAAACAGAAGGGAACGAGAGCTCCCAAGGAAAATCAACGGTCTCATTAGAAACATATATAGAGGTACAGAGCGGTAATTTGAGGTTTATGATATTTCAGGTGACCAGCCTCGTATATACCATTGGTGACTTGTCACTCTCGACAACATAATTTGAAATTTTCATCGATAGAAATTTACTGAAGGTTTACTGATAGCACAAAACGCATATAGATTAAATATTCACACATCACGAAAATTGTTCAAAACATCCCACAATCATCATAACTAATAAGTAAACATAACAATGAAATGGGCGTGGTTACCGAACCACCAGAATAAAAGTACGATTGATCTGGTGACAGCTAATTCACTGAAATTCAGGAAACGGTCACTGCTTTTTCTATTTAAATACGGCCTGATCACTTATTAACCAAAGGAACGAAGTCGATATACGAACCTTACCCATAGTACCATTCTAATTGATACGAGCGCATTCGCCATTTTGTTACCTTATATTTTGGCAGACTTCAAAACTTCATTTCTAAAAAACTTTATAGGTTTTCACTTCCAGTCTCTGAAACAGACATAATTAAAAATTTTGTTTTCAAATAAGATTAAAAAACACACAATTCTGAAGATTTTACAAGTTTGTCTGAAGAAGGCGTCTGATATAGACACCGAAACGTTACATTATCCTTTTCATTTATCTCCTCTTTTAGTTTTACTATTAGGCAACAATTTCTTTAAAACAAATTTGCTTCTGACAAATATGTGCAAAGATTTTCGCAGGAGCACTTCATCTTAATTGAAAAAAATTGTTTTTTAATTATTTCTGTTGCAGAGATTGGGAGTGAAAACCTATATAAGTTTTTTAAAAATGCAGAATACTCCCAGATTATATTTAAATCGATATTCAAAACTTCAGTGCCGATTTAAGTTGGGAAAAGGATAGGTCTCATTTTAAGTCCAAAATTTCCAAAAATTTGTCTTTTCACATAGAACTTTCCTAATGCACGACTGAATCACTTTTTATCTCAAATTTTTATAAGTGAGCCCAAGGAATTCGGTTGAGACTTCCACTGGCATGAAATTACTTTTTGAATAAGAGCGCAAAAATTTTGAGAAAAACACGATTATGAAGTCATTAGATTTTTCGCGCTTGGTTCCGGGAAAACTGGATATACAGGGTTTTCCTTTTAAGCTGGACTATTAGACGTTTTAGGAGAACTAGTGAATATTTCGTTCTGAAAATTTAGTGCAGCTTTGAGGATGAAGGAACTCTTCGCCTAAAATACTTTCAAGTCGACAGTGTTGCCACGTCTATCTCAAACGCATATCTACTTTCTTATTTCAAATGGAACTACCTACATTTTCATTTATGTATCGATTCAATACCAAATTCGCAGTTATAACACTAAAAAAAATTTCTCTGCTATGCACTGTTGTCAAGTTATTCACAAATTCCTGAAACTTTTGACATTTGCATTGCCAGTTTGGAAATGCAATATCTCGATTATTTTTGATGCGAACGAAACCAAACTCAGCAGTCTCATAGTAAAGACTCCATGCATTCATGTAGTATATTCAGTATTTTGATACATCGTAAGGTTTTTCGAAGATATTGCACCGAAAATGTGAAACTCAAAATTGAAATATTTCGAGATTTTCAAATAGCAAACCCCATATTAATTTTACAGCATTCGATTCGAAATAAAAAATGAATGGCAGTCTCCCTTTACACTAATTATTTATTTTGGATAGTTTTTGAATGAGATGAAAATACTGAAATTTTTCAGTATTTATAGTTCATGATCTATGGTCCTGTTTACGATGAAATGGTTTTATGATTATGGCGGTGAATTGTTGAAGTATGGTTGAAATTATAAAAAGTATTTGATTATCCATATTATGATGTAGGACCTTTAACAATCGTTATTCACATTTGGCAAGAATGACTTGAAAGAAATTCCGAAAATTGTTTAGGCTTTCTGTAATTCTGGCCTTATGTTCACTAATTATTTATTTTGGGCAGTTTTCAAATGAAATGAAAAATACTGAAAATTTTCAGTATTTAGTCATGTTCAATGAACCTAATGCTGTGTGATTATAAAGTGAATTATCGCAATGAATCCTATTGTTGAGGTCATGAACATGGGGTCGAATCGTGTTTGAATAATATGGGTAAACTTTTTTCTATGACATCCATTGATTAGCGAATACTTTTTATGATTTCAACCATAGAATCTACTTCAACAATTCACGCCATAATCATAAAACCATTTCATCGTAAACGGGACCATAGACTATAAATACTGAAAAATTTCAGTATTTTTCATCTCATTCGAAAACTATCCAAATAAATAATTAGTGTAAAGGGAGACTGCCATTCATTTTTTATTTCGAATCGAATGCTTTAAAATAAATGTGGGTTTGCCATTTGAAAATCTCGAAATATTTCAGTTTTGAGTTTCACATTTTCGAAGCAATATCTTCGAAGAACCTTACGATGTATCAAAATACTGAATATACTACATGAATGCATGGAGTCTTTACTATGAGACTGCTGAGTTTGGTTTCGTTCGAATTAAAAATAATCGAGATATTGCATTTCCAAACTATCAATGCAAATGTCAAAAGTTTCAGGAATTTGTGAATAACTGGCAACAGTGCATAGCAGAGAATTTTTTTAGTAGGTTATACTGCGAATTTCGAATTGAATCGATACAGAATGAAAATATAGGTAGTTCTATTTGAAATAAGAAAGTAGATATGTGTTTGAGATTGACGTGGCATCACTGTCGACTTGAAAATGTTTTAGGCGAAGAGCTCCTACACCCTCAAAGCTCCACCTAAAATTCCAGAACGAAATATTCACTAGTTCTCCTAAAACATCTAAAAGGCCAACTTAAAAGGAAAACCCTGTATGTAAACAAGTGGAATAATCAACATATCTGTGGTTTGCCCATTTTTGCGCGGTTGTTCCTAGGGACCAGCCTTCTGCTGTTTGCTTAGGGCCGACCGTAATCACGATAACTTCCAGAAGGAAACACTTCAAACCTTGAAATTTTCAGTGAAGGTTTGAGATTTGAAAAGAAAGATGAATTCATAAATGAATGCATATAATGATTCTTATTTGAAATTGAGAGTTTATTAGGATTTCTCGGTCGAAGGATCAGTGATACACTTTTATTTACCCAAGCTTTCGGTAATTTTTATTACCTTTCTCAAGGATCTACAAATAAATATACTGTTATAAGGGACTAAAGTGACAAAATTATTATACATACATATATTGTGATTTTTATCCTAGTAGTAGTAAAATATTTTGTAATCTCACTCTCACTGAGATACAAAATTTTAATGTTGCCTTTAATACATGAAAATTATGGAATTATAGTTCATGTATTAAAGGCAACATTAAAATTTTGTATCTCAGTGAGAGTGAGATTACAAAATATTTCTACTACTAGGATAAAAATCACAATATATGTACTTATGTATAATAATTTTGTCACTTTAGTCCCTTATAACAGTATATTTATTTGTAGATCCTTGAGAAAGGTAATAAAAATTACCGAAAGCTTGGTAAATAAAAGTGTATCACTGATCCTTCGACCGAGAAATCCTAATAAACTCTCAATTTGATAACAATTACGGTCGATAAATAATTTTCATATTTGATTCTTATTTGATTTATCGTTTTCCTAGTATGAACATGCGCGCAAAAGTTTCTGACTTCACTTTACTGCTTTTCTTAATTTCCTCACTAACCTGCTCGCGTATCAATTCTCGCACCCTTTCAACATTGCCCTGTTGGGCAGCATACATAAGCGTGTTCGAACTGCCACCTGCTACTGTGCCGCAACTTCTTAGAGGAAAACTTTCACCTCGACGCTGCTGCTGTTTGGCTTCGCTCTTGTAGGCGGCGCTCGGCGTCGAACTAAGCATGGCGAAGCGTCGCTGCTTCCAGCTCGGGTGTCGAATTCACGGTCATGGGGCAGTTAAGGTGGGGGTCGGAAAGTTGAGGTCTCGTCATGGTGTCTGACTGAAAGAGGTCAACATTGAGTCATATTACAAGTTTTTACATCAACCAGAGGCGGGTCAACTTATGAGCACAAAACTGTCTGACCAGTTTGTACACCATATTTATTACGCAACCAATGGTGCTTTATGAACTCTTCAAAAGCTCCTTGTTCAAATAACTTTCACTTTGCTATTTTGCGCCTATCTCGCAGTTGTAGTTAAAGATCTATCAAAATCTTGAATTGCGCTCGAAGTCATACTATTACTATATGATTCTGACCTGAAATATCAAAAGTTGTCATGGAAGTTGATGGGAGTTATAAAACAAGAGGCATTAGGTACATGGTGGAACAATGCAAAGTTTAACTGCTACTATTCGTAAAGTGCGTCCAATATTCGGTCGAAATAATGTGCCTTATTAATCTACTGTGAAAAAAATAAATAGATATCTGCGCCAGAACAAGTCCACATATTCGGACTAGTAAGCTTGCAATTCGTACGGTTAATCGTTTCTTCATCCATTTTACTCTTTCCAATTCAGAACCATCAATAAAACGAAGAAATTGTATTCCTTGGTGAATATCGCTGCTAGACGCACGTTCAGATGAAAGTAGAGCGCTTTGGAGTCTTGCTGGTCGATTTTAGGAGATTTCAATATGTGAATTATCCGATTGTTTTATTATCTAATCTATTGCTGTAAATGAACTAACTTCCGAAAGGAAATTCAAATCTTGACATTTTCAAGATTGGCTTAATATTTCAACAGAAGTCGAAATAAAAAATGACGAGTATGAAACGAATAGCCCCTAGAATATTCAAATTTGAAATATCAGTTTTTTACTGTGCAGAAGTTCAAAACTTGAAGTGTGATTACAATAGAAATTGGTTACATAATTCTAGCGATTCCATGCCGAAAAGTTGCTGAAGTATCGTATTTTTCGAATTTCATCACAATTTTTCATTTTTTTGAGAAAATAAAATTTCAAATCTCTATAACTCGAAAATTATTCGACCACACATCATATACACTAAAAATCAGAAGTCTCTATGTGACTTTCTATTCGAGAAGACTTCACGAAATTTGGTAAAATATTAGATTTTTGGATTGTATGTGCGATCGTAGTGATGAATTTAAGAGATGTATAGCCGGATGAAAAATATCAAACGTAATCGGTTAAATAGAGAAGAAATAGAGAATTATCGGATTCGACTTGATTGAATATTTCATTCCTTCAATATTGTAAATTGC
This sequence comes from Propylea japonica, assembly GCA_013421045.1. Taxonomy (NCBI): domain Eukaryota; kingdom Metazoa; phylum Arthropoda; class Insecta; order Coleoptera; family Coccinellidae; genus Propylea; species Propylea japonica. The sequence goes on along the minus strand of CM024241.1, from coordinate 51,792,548 downwards.
GAATTCCCCCTGAATGCGGCCTTCGCGTCGTTCAAAGAAAGAGAGAGCGCCTGGAAAAGTCCTGACTACAATATGCTTTGCACCCAATTGTTAATCGCATTTGTGGCACTGTATATATGAGATTCGTTTGTGAGCCAGAATTCAAGAAAAATTTCAAAAAATTTATAAAAAGGAAATATATCGTTATAATTAGATAACTACCCCAAGATATTCTATTTCTAGATACATATAGGTACAGTTATTTAAGGATTCTCCCATAAAAACTTTTCCATAAAAAATGTATGCGTGAAAAATGATTCTACGTAGGACTTTCACTTCAAAATTTTTTATTCTGAAAAGATTTTCATATTAAACTTCCGAATTTAATCGAAATTCAACATCGATTTTTGATTTGATATTTCACATCATATAATATACGGGGTCTTTATAAATGATTGTAACATCGTAGGTTGCTTTGGAAATTTTTTCATCTGATCGTTTTTTACGCAAAGTCTACAAATTTTCAATTCCAGTCACATTATTCAATTTCTTTCGGAATGGCCATCCCAAACTCACAGCATCGTTTGTTTTAATCTGAAGTTTACATCAGAAGATAAATATTTATAATATTCCAACGCCAACTGCGCTATTATAATCATTTATAGACACCCTGTATAAATTCACAACAGAATGGTGAATGCGCCCGCCGGTGGAATTTCACTATGGGTAGCCTTATCAATATTACAATTGTTTTTATTAATTAAAAACTTTCAACTGCAAATTGAAATTTTTTTCATATAAATAAACTGAAACACAAAGATATATCCGACATACCTGATTTTCATGGTTAACTTCCTGTCGAAAACGAAAAGAATTGTATAAACATCAATATAAAAAGTACCGATGTCCGTAAAGGACGTCCACTATTCTTCACTTCCGGTCATTGACTGGCTAATAAAATGATCAATATCTAGCTATCCATTAATGGTTTGATGACCGCATAAGTTGAATTCGATAAATCGAAATCTACACGCACACTCTTATGACTTTCTTCGCGTTAGATCATAATTTTCATTATGCAAAAGCATGGATGCTTTTGTGCGTTTGTATCCAATTGCTTCCGAATGTTTGGTCGGAAAGGAACTTAAACCCAGTGAAACCCATGTGAATTTCTCACATGAGACTGTGAGGAGTAAGGAGTTATTTTTATTGAAATTTCTACGAAATCATAGAACCAAAATATAGATAGATCAAACTCGTACAACTGAGTAGGATATAGTCCGTTCACGAAAGTTTGGCATATTCCACTGTGTATATTAAAATTTTAGGTTATGTTGTTTATTTTCTTGTCAGATTGATACGCAATGTTGTCAATATTACATAGAATTCTCCGATAACTGGAAAGCTCGTCGGAGGCCGTGGTGTCAATTCTCGGGATCACTCGTTCGACGAACGTACACGTTTTTGATATTTTGAGCGTCGATTTTTGGAAATTAAAATAATTATACCTGTTCGAAATGAACGTACACTTTCATCGGAACCAGTAGTTGACGATATCACAATTTTCAAAAATCCATGATCAAAATATCACGAAAGTATACGTTCGTCGAACGAGTGATCCCGAGAATTGACACCCGGGTACATTCGGAAACGTTCACTTCATTTTACGTTATGACAGCAAATACTACCAACTTCAGATAAATAAACAAACGCCTACTATGCGTTCAAACTTTCGTGAACGAACTATATACCTAAGTTTATATAAGGTTATATACAGGGTATTTAAGGATAACGTCTTCAAAAGCCAAAGGGAAATTTCCCAGCTCATTTCAAGAAGAAAAATTCATACAGGCATGGGTACGAAACGGATTCGTTATCGAGAAACGGGTTGTCAAAGTTAAAAATAAATTTTCAATAGAAGAATTCAGGAGTGGCTTAGTGGATTTTCACCCTTTTTTCACGGTGTGGCTATTTTGTACATTAAATGGTAACTAATGAAAAACCTGGTAAGTTTTTGATGAATTTTATACATACTAGATAAAAGAGAAATAAGAAGGTTTAGACAATTTTATTCCATATAAAAAGTGTTAGTGATCTTCACATACAGGGTTTTTCTTTTAAGTTAGCTTATTAGGCGTTTTTGGAGAACTAGTGAATATTTTGTTCTGAAATTTTAGGTGGAGCTTTGCAGATGAAGGAACTCTTCGCCTAAAATATTTTCAAGTCAACAGTGTTGCCAGGTCTATCTTAAACTCATATTTACTTTCTTATCTTTTCAAAAGAAACTACCTATTTGTTTATTTATGTATCGATTCGATACCAAATTTGCAGTATGACCAACTAAAAACAATTTCTCTGCCATGCACTGTTGCCAAGTTATGCACAAATTCTTGACATTTTTGACATCTGCAATTCCGGTTTGGAAATGCAATATCTCGATTATTTTCTATACGAACGGAACCAAACTCAGCAGTCTCATTGTAGAGAATCCATGCATTCATGTGATATATTTAGTATTCTGATACATCGGGAGGTTCTTTGAAGATTTTGCTCCGAATATGTTGAACTTAAAATTGAAATATTTCGAGATTTTCAGATGGCAACCCCATATTTATTTCACGGCATTCGATTCAAAATAAATGCCAGTTTTCTTTTACACTAATTATTTATTATGGAGAGTTTTCGAATGAGATCAAAAATACTGATATTCATTCTCCCGTATCTAGGTTGCGAAGCTGTCTCGGATCTACGTTGATATATGAGCATGGACCTATAATACCAACTGGACGTCGAACTTCCTTACTGTCACGTAGAAAAAAGTGAGGCAAATGGCCGCCATTTGCAGTTTGGGGTGAAGCACAAATATTTTGATGTTTTATGCCATTTGTGCTCGAATTCATAGATTTTAATAGGTCCATGCTCGAATTTTGATTGAAACATAGACGTTCCTTTGAAAGAAGTGATGAAAAACGAACTCTATATATTAGTGTTCGGTGAACTCTGACATTTTGGTTTATTAAAATTATAAATATTTTCGATGCTTGTGATTAGTTATTAAACAATATTGGTAATCCTATCATTTTAATTCGTTGAAATAAAATAAATAAAGGAATATTGGTAATTCTAATATTTCAATTCATAGAAAAAGTGACAACTCTCAAATTCACCCCAAACTGCAAATGGCCGCCGTTTGCCTCAAAATTTTTGACAGGTTCGCCATCTAGTTAGTATTATAAATCTATGTATATGAGCTTCATAAAATAAGCTGCTAAATCTTCCTGTCGCGTTTGATGACGTTAATCTCAATCACCCTGTAGAATCTCAAACGAAGAATCTCTGAATGAGATTGTCTATTGTCATATGTCTGAGAATGACTATCGACTTCTTGTGGACATTCCTTTAACTAATTATATTTCTGCTGAATTGCCAGGAAAATAGGCTACATTTTGATATTAATGAATGCTGTTTTATAACGGACAGGTATTGTAGCAATCGGGGGGGTCCATATCGACCATGACCAGTGACCTAGATAACCCAGTAACTACCAAATGCACCCTAGCAGCCGCTAAAACACGTTGCGTGTGAAATAACAGCTATCCCTTGAAATCATTACCTACTTTCACCCTGCTTATCACATTTTTCGGCTTCGATACATTCTAGCTGCAACATTGGCTATCATTTCTCGAATAAACAATCTCTTTCGCAGTGATTTGAATTCTTCGAATATACACTTCTGAATATTAATTTCGAAAACAAAATTACTTTTACGCCGACTTCGAAACAAAAGGTGATTTTAATGTGTACGAAATTGAACATTAATGGCTCATTTTAATGCTCAATTTATGCCATTTTAACATGCAATTTCAATGGCCCAACAAAAAGAATTCAGAAGCAATAGAGTAATGTCAAAACTCTACTGGAACATAGAAACATAGAAATTCCATTATGTCAAATGTATGTCTTGTGCAAAATGAGAATGTATTTTTATTGAGAACTAGCTGACCCGACAGACTTCGCCCTGTCAAAAAGATTTGTACATATATAAGGATTTAAAAGTAAGTAGGTAATCGCTTTATTGTTAATCATGTGAATCATAATAATTATTATTATCATTGTAGTGCTTTGTGGTATACGATGTTTTTTGTTTGATGACCTGGCGCATAGATAAACAAATCTGATGGTTTTCCAACACGGGAACAGGCAACACAATTGACCATGTGAGAAACATGGGTTTTCTAGATTAATACCACAAACACTTAATGATTGCCCCTGGGACTTGTTTAAAGTCATAGCAAAAGCAAGCCGCACTGGAAACTGAATGATATTCATACCTTGTTTCATTTGGATCTGCCCCATTTCGTTCACAATGAACCAATATTCTCGAGCACTTCCTTCACGTTAATGGATCTGGCAGTTGTCTAATTTTCCGATGTGAATGACATCGGAAAAAAAATCGATTTTGAGAAACGTCAAAAAAATTCCAATTTTCTTTCGTTCTTTTCGATATCTTGCAGACGGTCTAGAGAAACGATTTCTTGAGTGGGCACCCCCTACGTTATTCGACATCGGGTCGACAGCGACAGCGACCTTCGAGAGGCAATTCCTTCGGACTTCATTGGAGTCTACGGGAACGCTTTTTCGAAAAATCGACGAAATTGACCGTTTTCGGGAATTTTTTTAAAAATGTTCCCGACGCCGCGAAGCGGCGTCGGACGTCTCTAAAGAAACTTCCGTCCTTCCTCTTCAAGCCTCGCCCTTCGGGCTCGGTCAAATCTTCTCGTAAAACCCACCATAAATCAACAAAAACACCCCTAAAACAACCCAACATTTCTATGAACAAACTCTGTGATGGGAAAAAGAAGGGCTATTTTTAGGGTTTTTCCAGCAATAATTCAAATTTTTCTCGCCGTAAAAACTATCCTTGAACTTCAACGAACATTTTAAAAAAAGATTTGGCCAAATTGGACCAGGCGTTGTTGAGTTATGCACTTACCAACACATTTTGCGATTCATTTTTATATTATAGATTTGTACACAATTCATATTGAGATCTTAGGAAAAATCTTGTAATCAACTTAGTTATTAATATAGCAATTAATGGCCTCGAACTATTAACTCGTGAGTGGAGCGATCTTGACCATAAGTCGCTGTCTTTAAAAACCTAGTTGATTAAATAACTTACAATATTTACCTCGACCTCAAAATAAAATGTGGATTCAACGTATACGAAATTGACAAGAATGACTCATTTTATGATCAATTTGTAATTTTTATAATGCAATTGTCATAAGAAACCAAACATGAAGTGTTCAGAAGCGATACGAGTAATGTTACAACTCTACTGAAACAGAAACAGAAATTCTTTTCAAGTCAAATATACAGGGTGTTTCAGAATAAGGTGCCCAAAATTCGGGATCTTCATCCCCAGATGATTTTATGACATAAAGTTTTTATAAATTATGAGTCTCTGACGCATTGTTTCTGAGATAAAGGGCGTTGAATTTTAAAAAATTTGTCTTCGGAAATATTTTCGACACCCTACAAGATTATTGTTTGGTAGGTTATGAGTGCACATCAAAATTTTCAAATTTTTACTAATGGCGTCCAAACAGGCTTCTGCTCGATTAATGTTGGTAAAAAAATGGCACGTCAATGCTTTTTTTCAAATTTAAAATCATTTTCGTTATCATCACATAATTCACATTGAGAATGGTATCTTAAGTTTTTTACCTGCGAAGGATACTTTCTGAGATGAAAAATAAAATGCTTTTTCATCTACGACAATTATGGAATTTTCTGATTACTTCCAAAATGGTCTAGATACAGATAATGACAGCTCAGTCCCTACATTTTCTTTTTTGGCAGATGATAATCCACTGCCTTTTGAGCTTATTTATCGGTCCAATCGTTTAATGCAAATTTTATTTTTAGAGTATTTCGAAACCCAAAAAACGGTTATAACGAAATTTCATATCAAGGTGTTCGATGACAATGATTGTCGCAATGTTTAGTTCGAGTGAAATCGGTCGCTGCAACAGAATGGCGATAACGATTTTATTTGTTTCTCATTTGTAAACGTCAGTTTCCAAAAACACAATATTAATCAGGAAAGTTTATTTTATCAAGTCACTAACTTGTAAAACTGACAGTTTACTTGTAAAATTTTTACAAGTTAGTAGTATTATTTACATTGATAGTTGTCAAGTACTTGCTTCTAATTTAATTCATCCTTCTAATTTCAGAGTTCCTGGAACAAATGTATTTCTCAATAAACGTTCTCAAACTATTCAGAAACGATATTCGTACCTTGTTTTATTCGTATCTATTTGTTTTCCTTCTCAAAATTGCAAATATCCTAGAGGTTTTTGACCTGTAAACTCACAGACAGTTGTAACGTACTTGCTTCTAATTTCATTCATTCTTTTAATTTCATCGTTCCTGGAACAAATATTTTTAGTAATAAACGTTATAAAAGTATTAAAAAACGATATTCATACCTTGTTTCATTTGGATCTGGCCTTTTTCGTCAGAAATGAGCAAATATTCTCGAAGGACTTCCCTTTCGTAAAGCCACTGACAGTTGTCATAATTTTCCGATGTCATAAATAATCATAAATAATCCATAGCTTACGACATTTGCGACAAATTATTGAGATTTTTTGGAATTTATCTAACCTTTTTACAAATGAGAAACAAATAAAATATAAAACAATACACGCAAGGTAACGGGTTTTACTGGCTCAAGGAGGTAACTGACTCGCCTGCGGCTCGTCAACTATATCCTCCATTCGCCAGTAAAAACCCTCTTACCTTGCTAGTAATGTTACATACTATTTTTATTCATTGAAAACTTATCTAAGAAATCAATGGCAATTTTATATTACTTTTTTATATAAAGAGGCTAAAATACGAGAGACATATATCACATACTCTATTTCATGATCAACTTTCCTTTGAGGATTGTATTAGATTCCATGTGAAAAATAAGGGTGTCCATAAAGGTCGCCCACCTTTCCTGACTTCCGGTCATCGACTAGCTAATCAAATGATCAATATCTTTCTATCCATTAATGGTTTGATGACCTGAAGTAGAATTCCATAAATTGAAATCTATACGCACGCTCCTATGTCTTCTTTCGCGATAGAGAATAACATACTAATTTTCATAATTTCATACAGGATCAACGTATTACCCAAATTTCTGTTTTCTTTGGATATTGGGCCTAACATGATCTTCAAAGATTTGAACCAGTGAATTTTATGTTATGTTATGGTATTGGCCAAAAAAACCTTCACAGCTCGCCTTCCAGTTCCAGAGATCTAATGAAATTTAATAACCGTGAAGGCTTTAACGAGGCTAGTTCCTCACTCTTACAAGTTTCTCGTCCAAGGCATTCCTTCCTCAGGCTCGCAATGCCAAGGCATTCCGTGACTAGGTGAATGGGGGTTTCTTCCTCCTCCCCATAGATCCTACTCTCGTCAGTGTCCGACAATCCCATCCTCAACAGGTGCTTCCTGAGGCGACAATGTCCTGTAAGAAAGCCAGTGAGGAGGTGCAATTGCTTCTTACCAAGATCCAGATATCTTTTGAATCCCGCTGTCTCGAAGTTCCGAAGGAACTCAGTGGAATGATCCATCCCTGGGAGATTCCGCCAGAGCTTTGAAGAATACATAGTAATTTGACAAAAATCGTTCGTTTTCATTGTTAGGCTCACTATATATTGAACGCCCAGTATTGTTGTTTCTGCAATCATTATTGATTGCAGACAATCTGAATGCCTATGTAATTAATTGAAATTATGGAGATATAACGAAATATTTCGAAAAAATACTACAGTAAGTCGAAAAACTCGATGTTTCATGACTAAAGAACTTTTCTCCGTTCAACTCCGGGGACTAACCTCGCTTTTTCATCTTGATAATATTCACGAACAAAACTCCTGCTACCTATTTCGTGTTTTCTCAGATCGGATCACAACAAAACTGAGGATTTCCCAGAGAGCATCGGTTTTGATTTTCAGTACTGAATATTCCATTTGAAACTTCCTAGATATTTCAGTTGGTTTTCAGTGGTTTTCTGTACCTACCAACGACTTCCGTGATTGGAAATGAAATATTCACCTATCAATCAACCTAAATAATACGTAATAATTCTCCTGCAATAATTTGAGTGTGACCCAAATAGGCAGAGAGTGAACGTGGAAAGTAGGAATTAGGTATAGAATCGTTTTAAATATACCCCGTTAACAAATTAGAAATAATAAATAGTATAGCGTGACAGTGACTGTTCTTCACACGAATCAATTTACGAACTGATTTAGGGATTGGTTTAGTCTATTTTTCATAACGCGGAACTAATTTTCGAACATTTCTCCTGTATATTAGTTTGATTAGGGTCTCAGGATGTAATTAAGAGGCGGTACAGTGTGAATCTTCAAGTTGCACATTGATTATAAACATATATCTACATCTAGTTAATGAGATTTCATTCATTTCACTTTAACGCCCAATTCGGTAAATTCGTTTCGCGGATGGAGGCTGCCTGGATCTCTTCAAATGATTTCTCTCCGACTATCTCTTTGCAAACCGAATCGTGACTCGTCCGAGAAAATTACGTTGCGCCATTGTGGTAAAACCCAGTCTTGGTATATGGTAGCACAATGTAAAGGTGAGTGCCGAGCTATTCTTGAGTGTCTTTTTTCCCTTAAATTTGAGAAATACAACACTGTCTCCTTATGATTATGACTGGTCGAGTCTACTCGTCTTTAGGTACTCAAAAAATTACTTCGAAGGGGATTCCTTTTATAAAAGGAATCGAGCAGTAAGTATCTGTAACATCATTTAGTTTAAACTATTAAATCGCAAATTTCTATCGTTTAAACTAAATGATTTTCCCTTGTTGATGTTAATGAGTCGACCAGGCGCCGGTCTCTGGGCAAGGCCACTGGTCTTCATTTCAATTTGAATTAAGAAATTCTTGTAATGTATGAGGTTCTAAATCGATAAGGTACTTCCTGGCTCTAGCTTGAAGGTATTATGTGGTCTTAGTCTTTGTAGCCTGTTATGTTGGTTATGTTGTTTGTTTTCTTGTCAAATTAATACACAATGTTGTTAATATTACGAAAAAGTTGCGCGAATCTCGGATTTCTCTCAATGTCAATTCACATCTGAAAATTGACCAATTACCAATTCAGACAGTTCCAAATACCTAACGACAAAAGATTGACATTTTACATTACAGATTTAGGTACGACTTAAATTAAATAAAAATGTCATGGTTTGAACAATGGAAACTAACGGTATTGTAAATGTAATCGAGAATTATATCATTTTTATTGGTCAATAGAAGTGCGAATGAACAGAATCAAGTAAAATGAAGAAAAAGTTCTGAAGCAAATATTATGTGACGAACAAAAACATTGTATGCTCAGAACGAATTAAGATAGGTGTAACTGGAGTAATAAGTGGCGGATGCTTTGCTTGAAGTGATTTTATTCTACAGAAAAATTTTCACGTTACATTGAACCAGTTGGGAGTTGATGAGGGAGGGGTAAAAATGTTGACGATGTGTGTATTTCCAAGTCTGTCGAGTGACTTTTTACAGACGGTATACCAGTAACGTTTCATTATTTTTGACCATTACCCTCGTCTTGATTTCCACCAATCAGAAACGCGCATTCTAAAATAAATAATTTAAGAAAAACCCTGAGCGGGAGCTTTTGAGCCCTAGTTTATTGGTGGAGCAATAAGCCCATTAGCTCGAAATTTCATATGGGACTTGATACCAAATATATAAATGCAGAATCTCAGCACAATCGCAATTATTTTCTGGAAATTATTCCTGTTATAAAAATATAAAGATTCCCCATTTCAATATTCAAATTGAATTTTCTATGGTTCTGTTGACAGAATTACCACACAATTTTGCATGAACAATAAGTATATCAGTCTTCATGCATAAAAGAAATTTGACCCGAATCGGATAACCTGTTATACAAATACAAATATTCTTCTTTTCAATATTTCAATTGAATTTTCTATGGTTCTGTATACACTTTAGCCATAAAATTTTGAATGAGGCTTATTATGAGCATCTTCTTGCATGCGCGCTGGAAAACATTCGCAGAGGATACTCTGGCCAGCACATTTATATATGTTGCGACAGCCAGGGAACTCTGAAATCTCTATCTGATGTTAGAGTTGATTCTCTTTTGGTAGAAGAATGCAGGAAAGCTCTGCGTAGGCTGGGCTCTGATAACTTTTTGAAAGTGATCTGGTGTCCGGCTCATGCGGATATACCTGGTAACGTCAAGGCAGATGAACTGGCTAGGCGGGGAGCCGGATTAGCATTTGTTGGTCCGGAGCCTTCGCTGCCAATCTGTCGCACATCTGTCAGAAGTTTCTTCAGGAACTGGCTGAACAGAGAATTTTCCTCGGAATGGAGCGCAGGGGTGGGCCTGAGGTGGTCGAGGATTCTCATTGAGAGACCGTCCTCGCGATCTGAGGTCAATAGGCTTCTGCTGCTGGAGAGGAAACAACTCAGTCTGGTGACTGGTGCATTGACTGGTCACCTGTTTAACAAGCATTTGAAGAGAATGGGATTGACGAGCTGCTCCCTATGCCGGTGGTGCAGGAGTACTGATGAAACGGTTGAGCATATTTTGTTCAACTGTGAAAACCTTACTGAGTTAAGGTCAACACACCTAGGAAATCCAACACCTTCTATTCCTATGGTGAGAGGGACCACTCCTGGCAGGCTCGCGACATTTCTGTCTTCGTGTCTGAGGAGCTGAGTCTCTGTAGAATGATGCGGGTGAACAATGGGCCACTAGGCCTCAGTTCGGCCGGTAAGGCACCGCGCAGAGAAGAAGAAGAAGAAGAATGAGCATCTTGAATTGTGGCTGCAACTTTTCATTTCGATTGGTTTCGTTTTGTCTGAGATATTGAGGAAACAAAAATTTTGAATGGCCATAATTTTTGGGACACGCTGTACGATTTGGCAGTTTAACGAACCTAACCGAGCCATTTTGCAGCTAAACTCAGCCTGCAAATCTCATGTCTCTAGAACAATTTCTTCGAAAGTTATCGTGCTAACGGACGGAGGGCCCCACAGACAGAATTGAATTTGACTATGAATTCGTCATCAGGGAGTCAAACCTTATCGTTTCAGAGCATTTTCAGCTCAAAAATCGAAAAAAACAGACATCTGTACAAAACCATAGCTATATCGTTTAAGTAGAACGAGCGCCCAAAAATGGTTTCTAGATGATTATTTCCTTTCTATTAATTCTAACCAATCGCTATCAAGAATAGGTATGTCAAATATAAATTTCTGGTTCAAAAGTACTTAACAACTGTCAACTTAGCTGTCAGCAGTTTTTCCGGAAAAAATATCGAAAATTTTTCATGCAAGTTTAACAAGTTGATGGTTTCTATGCTGTGTGGCCGATGTTTATTATTGTTCTTATTATTTCAATGAAAAAAATGTTGTATTAAAATGAAATGTTCATATAACTCAGGAATTAATCCTGACCAATATCCCACCTGTATCAACTTTTTCCTGTGTAATCTGTTTCAACAAAATAGCATTCGCGAAAGTGGAAAAATCCTCATCTTCGACTCAGATTTTTAAAACCACTGTCGCTTATGTTATTTGTTAAAGCAAATTACTCTTTTTTCTGAAATTTTCTGGAAAATATAAATGTACTAGGATATTACCCCCAAATAAATCCCTAACGCTGAGAAAGTGTACCATTGTGATGACAATGCCTGTATCGTACCTGAATCAGAAATGCCCACTAAAACTTTGGCGAAAATTAAGAACGTTTAATTGACGTGGCAAATTCGCGTGCTAAGAAAATTTGCAATTACCTACTCCCCACTTTCACAATGAAGAGTTCTCAAGTCCTTTCAAAAAACTGTTCTCGTGCGAAAGTTCCATGACATAAAATGAGTGCAAGAGGAAAGTGAAGAGCAGGTGACACGCGAACACGATGGGTTTCGAGAATAATGCAGTCATCGTCAGGAATATCGTTCGATTTGGTTGGAATATGGAAGGATTCTTCGAATAAATTGGTTTACACGTGACGTGTTGTATATACCACTTTAAGTGGCTTTTGTTGGAGAGTTTATGGAATTTATTGAATGTGAAACATTCCGTAGAGGTCATGGTCAGATAAATGTTTGGTAAACATGATATAGAAATTCGAAGGTTTATTGGGTTTTCAATTGGAATTTTGAACCCATTGATCTTTCGAATGGAAAAACTGAAAACTTCAACTTTTTTGAGGGAATGACATAGAGACTTAATGGGTCTTGTGTTGCCGTAATATAAAGGGTGTCTGCTCTTACAGTGGACAAACTTGAAGGGGGGGATTATACGAGTGATTTGCAATAAAAAATGTCACATAACACATGGTCGAAGTGTTGATGGTTGTTCTTCAATTTAACATTTCTTGATTTCACGAAATATTTCGAGTTTCTCCTCAAAAATGATAAATATTCGGTTTTCCTTGTAGTCTCATCAAACTTGACCACATATTCGGAAAGAGCAATAAATTTGCTACAAGATAAGAGAGCCTGTGTGCAGAAAGAACTCTTATTGCGGGCGTGGTAAGAAGATGAATATCACGATTCTGAAGTTAACAAAATTAGTCCCATTTTTACTGTGGTTTTTTCGATGAAATATCAATAATTATGTACAAGTTTTTTTTTGAGTTTGAATATTTCATTTAGTGTACTTTCGAATGACATATCAACTTTTGGGCTGGCTGCTCAACCTCTGCCATAATATCATGGCTATCATGATATCAACGAAAAGTCTAAAAATTCCGAACCTAAATTTGCTCTTTTTTGAAGCTTTTTGTGATTGAATCTTAATGTAATTTTATGGAAGTCATCAATGCAAATCACTCGTATAATCACCCCTTGAAGTTTGTACACTTTAAAGGTAGACACCCTGTATAGGTAATAGGGGGCCATCCATAAAGTACGTCACACGTAAAGGGGGAGGGAGGGGATCGACAAAGTGTGACAAGGGGTGGAAGGGTGCTAAGTTTCGTGACATCACATTTCAAAATCTAGAGGTACTAATCGCGTAATTTGAAATATTAATTAAACTAAAAAATATGTCCAACTCTATCCTTAGGGCAATACGGTTTAAATTGTTTTGTTGACAAGTTCATAGCCGCTTCTGACACGTGCCGATCGCCGACGAGCCCTTTGACTAATGCCGCTAAACGCACCGCACCTCACGTAGGTAATGTTTTTGTTTCTATCTTTCATTCGACAATTCGCTTTCGCTGAGTGAACGACGTCGTTTCTTTAGTTGTGCTATTTGGTGGATATAAACATACACTACTGGAAAAAATTAAAGGATCAGAAAATTTTTTTGGCAATTTTCAACATGCCGTAACTTTGAAAGGAATGATCATACAAGGAATTTAAAAAAGGAAATTGTAGCTCGAAGTGTCTAGTTTTCGGATTAGAACTTCAAAAATTTTAAGTTTCAGTGGTTTCCGAGTAATGAGAGAAAAATCATCAACAAAAAAATTCTCAAAATTTTACCACTTATTTTTTCTTGTCTACGAGCATGGAAATTTTATTTTTGCATAATCGTTATAATGATGGGATAATGTGTTAATTCAGCTTTAATTTATTTTTTTATCGACCTCAATACGTCCACTTCTCGCCGAGATATCGGTCTTCAAATTTAAAAGGATCCATTAACATGGCTGAACGTTTGAGAGCCGTTATTGAAAACAGGGGTGGCAATACCCGTTATTAAATTAATAAAAATTTTATTTTATTTTATTTTTCTTTTTTGGAATTTATGTACTATCTGCAAATAAAATGTGGAAAATGCTCGAGAAATTTCTTTTTTGCCTTTTTTAAAGATTATGAGCTTCTCAGAGCAAAAACGTGATCCTTATTTTTTTCAAAAATTCAATCCTGTCTAACAAAAAAAACGGCTCTTGGATTAAGTTGGCTCTTCGTAAGGTTTTTATCAACATATTGAACTGTGAAAGTCACACTTAACAGTATTGGTTTCCTCAACATTTTCGATTCAGCGGTAGATTTTCCAAGAAACCACCAAAAGCCCTTTTTTGTTAAATCAAAAACTCATGAAATTAGTGTGACGTACTTTATGGATGGCCCCTAGTGAACTAGTGCGAAAATATATGAACAAAAGATTCTATTAACTTGTCCTTTAAAATGTACCGTCCGAATATCTCCGATACGTTTTAACGTACAGAGAGAGAGAATATTTTCTTGAGTATTAACTAATAGCTGAAGGTTTTGAAGTGTTAATGGAAGGAAAACAAAATTCCGTGAAAAGTTGCTTGTTATGATTAGAAAATGCTCACGAAAAATGTTTTCTGTAGGTAGGCACGAAAAAATTCCGGTGATATTCACAAAAAACAAACCCTGTAAGTATCTCTAACACCTTGTAATGCCTTGTATACCTATTATACCTATTAGTTCGTTGATGGATCAACTCGGTGAACTGGTTTTCTAGATGGGGATTTGAAATTATGTTTCTCGAATATTTTCGGAAAAAGTGTCAATTCTACGGATAGATATATTTTAGAATTGATAATTTTCTTTCTTCCGTCCGACCCTGTTGCTACTTTGAAGATTTCAAGGTAATGCTGTTTTGCTTCCCTACGAAATGGACAGGGTGGAAAACATACAGGGTGTTTCATCATAAACTGGACAAACATATATTTTCGTGTAGAGGACATCCCCGTTTTCGAAGCATAAGCGAGATACAGGGTGTCAAACGTCATTTTTGAGCAAGATTCTTATGAGTGTGGTCAGTTATGTATAACACTTGGTGTAATGGTTTTTGGTCAAATCTCAATATTTTTGGGTCCTCTATTCAGAAAAGTTGACGAACTCCGAAAAAAATTTACAAAATGGCGGAAGACCTGCAATGTTCCAAATCTTTTTTTGTGGTTGTCAAATTGACTTTTATTTCTGAATGAACATAATTTTCTTAGAATTTCTGTGAAAAAATTTTTTCAAAAATCGAACACAAATGTTTTTTACATGTTTACAGCGATGAAAAAATTTCACTCGAAATGGATGAAATTTTGTACAATTGTACTTCTTGAATTATCAATCACGAATATGAAAACAGAATTGTGAAATCGAACGGTTTCGTTACTACAGTCATTCAAATGTTTCGTTCAGACCTCTGAAATATTGAAAATAAAATTGTTTTGGGTTCTAGAATCAAAATAATTAAATTATTGGCATGTTTAAACATTCTAGATGAATTTATAAGAAAAAAATCAGTGAAACTTAGTTGGGACTCGAAACGACGTAGGTATTAAATAGGGAAATGGCACTGTTCTAAGGATATTAATATTCGTTGCCAGGCAACAGTAGTTCGTAGTTCATAGAGCTGGACTGGTATTTTAATTTCAGTGAATATAATTTAGCCAGTAGTCAAACTCTATGAACTACGAACTACCGTTGCCTGGCAACGAATATTAATATCCTTAGAACAGTGCCATTTCCCTATTTAATACCTACGTCGTTTCGAGTCCCAACTAAGTTTCACTGATTTTTTTTTCGTTTAAATTCATCTAAAATGTTAAGACATGCCCATAATTTAATTATTTTGATTCTAGAACCCAAAACAATTTTATTTTCAATATTTCAGAGGTCCGAACGAAACATTTGAATGACTGGAGTAACGAAACCGTTCGATATTTTACGATTCTGTTTTCATATTCGTGATTGATAATTCAAGAAGTACAATTGTACAAAATTTCATCCGTTTCGAGTGAAATTTTTTCATCGCTGTAGACATGTAAAAAAAAATTTGTGTTCGATTTTTGAATAAAATTTTTCACAGAAAGTCTCAGAAAATTGTGTTCATTCAGAAAACAAAAGTCAATTTGACAACCGCAAAAAAAATTTGGAACATTGCAGGTCTTCCGCCATTTTGTATTTTTTTCGGAGTTCGTCAACTTATCTGAATAGAGGACCCAAAAATACTGAGATTGGACCAAAAACCGTTACACCAAGTGTTATACATAACTGAACACACTCATAAGAATCTTGCTCAAAAATGACGTTTGACACCCTGTATCTCGCTTATGCTTCGAAAACGGGATATATTGTATAAGGCAAAAATGATTCTCCCGATGTCCTCTACACGAAAATATATGTTTGTCCAGTTTATGATGAAACACCCTGTAATTTAGAATTGATAATTTTCTTTCTTCCGTCCGACCCTGTTGCTACTTTGAAAATTTCAAGGTCATGCTGTTTTGCTTCCCTATACGAAATGGTGGAAAACATATCATGTAGTTTTGCCGCAAAAGAATGGTTTTTTAAAGGACACTCCATAGTTTCCATACAAATCATGCATCATATTATATTCATGTAACTTCCATTATATTCTTTTTTCTGTGACGGGAAAAAATGTGACATTTTAAATCTCTTGACAGGTCACAAAGTATGACTTTTTACGATAGTTATTTATTATACAAGGGAAAAAAGTATTAGATTTTAGCTCGAGGTTGTGTCTATCTAATCTAATATTTTTCCCGTGTATAATACACATTTTTTCCTGTGACAGGAAAAACGGCCATTTAATAGTGAAAGAAATATAACTGTCCACGAAATTACTTTTTTCCCCGGGAAAAAAGTGAGTACTTTTTTCCCGGCTACATAGAGAATCATTTTTTTGACAGTGAAAAAAGTAATTTCGTAAAAAGTCATACTTTGTGACCTGTCAAGAGATATAAAATGTCACATTTTTTTCCCGTCACAGAAAAAAATTACTTTTTCCCTGTCAAAAAAATGATTCTCTATGTAGCCGGGAAAAAAGTACTCACTTTTTTCCCGGGGAAAAAGTAATTTCGTGGAGAGTTATATTTCTTTCACTATTAAATGGTCGTTTTTCCTGTCACAGAAGAAAATAGTGTATTATACACGGGAAAAATATTAGATTTTAGCTCTCGGCTTTTGACAACACAACCTCGAGCTAAAATCTAATACTTTTTTCCCTTGTATAATAAATAACTAGGTATTTATTCTCAATTAATTGCATCAGAGGATGAAAAACCATTAAACTTATTTGAAATAAAAAATATTGTGAAGGAGAACTATATTGCAAACTTCTTTGCATTCAACACGTTTTTTCAGACAAACTTATTTTTCGAAACTTACTCTGAAGCTTTGGAAAGAAATTATCAACAAAATAAATAACCGACGAGGATGGGATTCGAACCCACGCGGGCAGAGCCCATTGGATTAGCAGTCCAACGCCTTAACCACTCGGCCACCTCGTCACGTATATTTGGGCATTCACGGTAGTATAAAAGCTAGCCCTCTTTACTGACGACTGTCAGCATTTTATAGCCTTATGAAATTTTTCTATTTCGTATTTTGTTACGCATAATTCTAGAAAATAGTATCAAACATTAGTTGAAAAATTTTCCCCGATAGTTCTGTTAATGGGATTTCCAATAAATTCTTCACATGTATTCGTGTAGTTTCATTGAGTTGAGAAAATATACCTATTCGAAAAATGGAATTTTCAAATCTGAGTTTTCCGAAAACTTTTTGAGTGCTCGTTCTCCTTAACCCTGCGTTAGTGCGGTGAGATTTTATGGCGTGAATAGTGCGGTGGGGTCCTCGTAGTTTAAACAAACGAGTGTGCCATATCGTTTTGACCAAATATCTGTAATTTTCGAGCTGAAAATGGTCTCAAACGATAGGGTTCTGCTCCCTGATGAGGAATTCGTTGTTAGATCCAATTCTTTCCGTGGGGCCGTCCGGCCGGTCGTTTGCACATAAACTTTCGAAGGGGTTGTCCTAGAGACTTGAAATTTTCAGGGTGAGTTCGGTTCCTAAATGGCTTGGTAAAGTTCGTTAATCAGCCAAATCGTACAGGTTGTTCCATAAAATATGGCCATTCAAAATTTTGTTCCTCAATATTCAGAAATGTTGCAGCCATATGCGAGATGCTCATAATAATAAGCCTCATGCAAAATTAATAATCTGGACCAGAGATACGAATTACTTTACGATAAAAGATAAGACGATAAGCGGTCTCAACTACAATTTTCGATAAAACTACAAAGTAAACATCAAAATCTCGACGCTCAGACAAGGTAGAAAATTCGAACGAAAAGTATTTCAATTCACAGCAGAAAGTCTATCAGAATATGTCGTTAAAATTTTATGTTTTTGATTACCATTCTCAAAAAATCCACTCTCTGATATTTTTTTCGAATTGCAATTTTTTTCCTTAACGATTCCCCAGAAAAAGAAAAATATCTCGAAACAATATTTTATCATTTTGGGTAAATTAAACCCTAAGAATAATATAGCTAAAAAATACAGAAAATAAATAAAATATCAATGAAATAGACACCTGGAAACATAAAAAACCACCTCATATTTAAAACAATCAAATTAAATGATGTGTCAAAATATAACGAAGTGGTTACGCCACAGAGTTCACACCTATTTATTTTGTTTCAACATCTTTTTTCTTTTAGTGGGGAATCGTTTGAAATCGAAAAATATAAGGTTGCAATTAAAAAAAAATATTCGCAGGTTAATTTTTAGGGGTGGTAATCTGAAACAAAATTTTGATAGAGTTTTTTGCCGCTATTCAGAATACGTTTTGTTCAAGTCCGTCCCCAGCCTTCGCGCTAGGAGGGGGTGACAAAAAAAATAGAAATAATGAACTGGAAGTAGTGAAGGATGAATTAAAATTTATTTTCAAGAGTTTTTAAGGGATACCTGTGAAGCTCTATAGAGTGGGGGGGCAGCTGCCCCCTCTGCCCTCCCCTGGGTCGCCCAGGTTATAATTTTCTACCATGTCCGAGGGATGAACTATTACCTGTATTGAAAATCATAGGCTATACCTATACATTGGTATATTTCAGGTGGATAAAAAAATTGCGGAAGATTTCAGAGTGCTACAGGCTACAGGTGACCTAGGTCCTAGACGATACCTAGGTACTTAACGTATTTTATTTCACAATTAAATATCGAATTAGGTAACTGATTCAAATGCGAGGTGTTTAGGTGAAGTAATGCAGAACAAAACTTAATTTTGAACTTAAAAACTGAGAAATGAGGGAAACCATGAAACTGCTACTGCTATACCTATTTTTGTGGTCGGACAGACCACATATAAGATTCAAATTATGAGCATATAGGTATCTTATTATTACAATAATAATGATAAACCAAAAGACATATTAAGAAAAGGAAAGTGTTTTAACTGTTTCATTATAAATTGTTCCCTTTTCTATATCACTATGAACAATGAGATTAATTCCAAGAAAAATCTTATGTTCTTTCTGTATGTGTTTATCTGAATTTTCGAATTCTTTTACATACCAACTCGCAGTGAATAGAAGGCCAATTTACTGGAAGTATGCATGGTGAAAACACGACTGAAATTGAAAACAATCTGGTAGAAATTTGCATAGGTATACCTTGTGGTTGCTATAGAGACGTACAATAACAATTTTTCTTTTGTACAAAATTTTATTGGTGAGTAAGAGAGAGATCTTAAGAAAAGGTGAATAATTTAAAATGCCTTAATTGCGATAACTACGTGTGAATATTTTGAAATTATGAATAGAAAATAAAGTGATTATATCAATAATGTCTAATAGGTTGACTGACAGTCAAATCCAACTTATTACGCAAGACGAGGTGGCCGAGTGGTTAAGGCGTTGGACTGCTAATCCAATGGGCTCTGCCCGCGTGGGTTCGAATCCCATCCTCGTCGTCTGTTTTTGCTTAATTTCAGTACGAAATATTTTTAGTTTTCTGGAATTAATTTTCCATTGATTTTTATTATTTCTGTTTTGATATATTTTCAAAATTAAAAAATTTCATCTCTATCAAAAACGTCAAAGTATTCATTTAGTCCTTGAGATCGGCAACCCACAATACATTAAGCATTGTGTCGGTGGCCTGGATTTGTTATGATTTTTGACATTTCCGGCTACATGTACATAAACGTAAACATCTCAATTCAATTCTCAACCTTCTGGAACCAGAGCTCCAGAAAATTGATATTACGAGTATCTAAGCTATTAATCTAGATGACATGCTAAACATAATTTTATTCAACTGGTTAATTTCTATCTCACAGACTTGAATAATGATTGCAGGACTGGCGATTCCAAGGCTGCCATGGAGGTAGGCGTACATTAATTGGAATTTCAAGAGATTAATCTCTAATAATGACAAAACAACTGCATAATATGTCCATGCATTGAAACCCACATATTCTAATTCTCACTTCCATTTAAGTCTGATGGATACATCAAGGTGAACTAATCCTATGGTTACTCATAAGTTGCTGGAAGATTTTCATCACAAGTTGAACATGAACTTGCCATCAAATCCAAAAGAGAATAAACAACAGCCTTACAACCCTGCTATGCAAGAATATGCAGGAAACAGATTGTATCCAGCTTGTAAGAAATCGGAAACTATCCTCGATCAATACAGGTAAATATACGAATGAAGTTTTATACCACTTTTATGATTGAAAATACTTTCATCAGTGAGTTTCCAAAGAGAAAAGATGCATTTTCACAACCTACTGAATTGTCTTCTAGTCAGGGTACATTGTATTCAGTATCACAGAGAGTGCCAGCTGTGAATACAAGTTGCTCAAGTATATGTAATGCTGAAATGGCTTGTGGACATGATTCAAAAGGACATACATCAGCTTCAAATGAATGGGAACAAGAAAAAGCATCTAATGAAGGTCCAAAAGAAGTAAGCACAGAAGGACTATCAGACAAGCACATTTCTGGTAAGTGTTGACGAATGTTATTGAGAAATTTCTATCATGGACGACATTTCTATGAGCCAATCTAACAGAGATAATATTAATAATAATTCTTCTTGAATACAGCACATTCAGTTTTTGATTATTCAGGGAATCAAATTCTTTGAAATAGTTATAGTCGTTTGTTAATAATACTTTAATTTCGGTTATTTGAATTAAAATACTTTTTATCCTAATATGTACATTAAACAGTCTGAAACCAATGCTGAAGACTCTCAAAAAATGGATAAAATAGTTGAAAATCTGTATTTGAATGTTTATTTCTTTTTCTGCTGAAAACTTTTCCTTTCGGATGTTTAACTTTGAATCGTTTTAATTCATAAAGGTCTTACTCTGTTACTAATACAGGTTTGTACTGATAGCGGAATGACAGATAAGCAGTTCAGTTGCTGTCAATTTAACTGTTAGTTGTAAATTACTGTGGTGGCGTTTTTAATTATTAAAACCAGTGCTGCACTGATGCAATTTTGATGTTCTATGGTACTTTGAGTGCAAGAAGTCCTGTTTTTCTGTAAAACTGTTTCCGCATCATATGCACCCCGTGCACATTTTTCAGCTTGAGGTCTGAGAGATTGTGCCAGTGTTGGTGCAATTTTGGTAGTTTCTCGTAACCTTGAAAAGTCGAAATAGTAAACAAAACAAATACAGTGGAACTTCCCTAACTCGAATCGCCAAGGGCCAGTACTTTCACTTCGAGTTACGGAAAATTCGAAATACGGAAAACCTTTCAAAATTTCACAATATTTTATAGAACGCGTGTGCAATGTGACCACAAAGAAAAATCTCAAAACAAACAAGTTTGGACATATCGGAGGCTCTCCGCTAGGTAATTCCCCGAAGTTGCAGTGTGTGTGGCCCAAAAAAGTCGAGTTATGCTTGGTTGCCGCCACGGTTACTGCTGAATTTCAGTTCGAGTTTTAGAAATACTCGAGTTATGGAGTTTTGAAATTCGAGTTATACAGAAAAAATACATAGGTGATATTGTATAATCGTTTTTGTTTCTAAAGAAAATTCGACTTGGGGAATTTTTCGAGATAGGGAAGTTCGAGTTAGGGAAGTTCCACTGTAGTTATTTTTGTATCTAGTGCGCGAAATGCTACTTTGGTGATCGAGAACTGATTTTTTTAACGAGGCGCAGCCGAGTTAAAAAAAATAGTCGAGATCACCAAAGTATTTCGCGCATGAGATGCAAACAAAATTTTTTCTACAAACGCTTAGCTTAATATGAAAAAAAATATTGAACTGGCTTGAACTGTTTTTCCAAATCAAGTAATTAGGTATTATAACTATGGGCAATATATTCTATGTTGAAAGTAACACTCAATGTTAAAGAAAACGTGGATTTCAAGAAATTTACCAAGTTAAAATATAAAAATCCCATATAGTTTACATGCAGTGTGCGAAGTGAGTATTTCGCACACTACTTCGCACACGGTGTCATAGTAACAAAGGAAAATGAAAAAAAGGGCCACTTCGCATATTCTTGCCAATGCGCGAACCTTGTCATTTTTTGACGTTTGTAGAAAAAAATATATTTGCATTTCAGAATATTGTCTCTGATATAGTTTCGCAGATTTTTCATTATGAACCATAAAGATATTTTCTCTATTATCAATTTATTATCTTCCTCCTCTGACAGTGAAGATGAAATCGAATATACAGCAGCTCTGTGTAAACAGAAAGAAGTTCCGAAAATAAAAAAAAATTCTTCTTGTTCACAAGTGATGATGAAGTGACCAATAAAAAAATCTTTTTTTTTAATTATCTGTTCAAAGGTAAATTAAGGGTATGGAAGAACCCAGGTCATAACATCACTGTTGCTTATAGTTTCGCAAGAATTTTCGCTTGAGCTGGAGAACATCATATTGGTTGATTCGATACAAATACTGTTATTATTATTGTTTCATTATTAAACCTGAATGTTAAACCTACAACATTTTCCATTTTCGGTTTCAAATGCAAAAGAGCAGACTGGCGTACTAAATTTCTTTTCATATGTTCTATTGGAGCTGCACTAGAAGTGCTCCACGACAACACGGAAGTAGAAGTGTAATGCACATAGTGCAGCATTGGGTTTACCAATAAAAAAAGCTATGAGATTCCAAAAGCATCAGAAGAGCCTTGCAAATTCGGCGAACACTGAATGATGGCCAATAGCATCTGGCAAGAAAAGTTGTGGGCTGCCATAAGGCCAATTCGTAATGTCATATGTATTTACAAATGTGAATTTCAGTATTATACCTACCTACTTATCATGTAAAGAATTATCTACAGCTTTACAAAATGTGATAATATTCAAATTAAAACAGGGGTTCATAACTTGTCCCTAAATTTCTCCCTACTTATTTTTAGATGAAAATCCATATTTCTTCTGATTTCTTTTGCTCTAAATGGTCTTAATTACAGAATTGATGTATTAAGATCCTTCTCAATTTGGAGATTACGAATTATAGAAAGGTGGCAAACGACATAGATCTTTCTTTCTGTTCTCATAATCCTATCAGGATGCTCAACTTTTGTGGATATGTTTAATGCTTTCATGAATTTCTAAGACCAATGAAGGTACAAGGAAAAATACTAGGAGTAGAAAATACGTTTTTAATTATTTCGTGTATAAGTTGTACAAAATCAGATTAATGGGAAATATCAAGCAAGCGAAATATTCGACTTTTTTAGTTGATTAAATCAGGCTTTGGCATGGAATAGTGATTTTCTGTGGATTTGTTTTGACCAATTGCTGTGCGATATGATCATAAAAATATATATTTAATGATGCCCAACTCACAATAGGAAAAAATCGTTCACATTTCGCTTACCGTCACTGTAAATACAGTTTTTATATTCATATGTGTGGAAAAACTCTAAAAAAATATTTCTATCCATTTTGGAACTGATCGATCACATTTATTAGCTACTTCTTCGTTAAATTATTATATTTAAGTTAGCGCTTTGTTATAATCAGTTATTCTGTCAGTTCAATTCTTGTCATAATATCTTCTTGATTTTCAGTCTAATAAGTTTTTATCAAACACTACTTATGCGTTCATTTGAGTTTTCCAATATAGTTGTCATTGTTGCATTGGAGCATGCATTCGGAACTACCCTTTTGTTATGGCTTGGATTTCTCAGTCTAAAGGTGCTTATCCTTCTTTTGATATATCTGTTGAATCCCTTATGCCACCAGGCGTAAATGATAGGACTTACAAGACTATTAACAAATCCTAACATGACCAATGGGCTTGCTAATACTAGGCTCAAAGATCTACATTTCTTTGAACTGTCATCATCACAAATTGACATATAATATAAACTGACGACTGTGTACGGAAACCATGTAAACAAGAAATTTGCTGCAGAAAATCCAACAACTTTAACCGCTTTCCACCTTTTTGAAACGTTCACAGCTGTTGAGAACTTCATCAGAAACATCCTAGAAAGAAAGTTTCTTGACTGCCCTGTATAGGTTGAATCATGGGTTGTTTTCGTTTTGTCCATTTGGAATTTTCGCTTCTGCACGCTTTTAGGAACAGGTTTGTTAACTAGTAGTGACTGGAAAGACACTTTTTTCCCAGCTTGATATATTACTGCGGAATACAGGAAAACTATTATTAATAAAGGTACGAAGTATAATATTGCAACAATGAGTACAAATGTTTCTGGAACAAGAACAACGAAACAACAAGTTTGTTCGTTTGTGGTATCTCTGGACCACCCCATCAGGGGAAGGAAACCAATTACTAGACCTATAAAAAAGAAAAGATCTCAATAAATATTATACTAATTACTAGAGACCGGATTGTATGCAACATAAAAACGTTGTTATATGCATGCAAATATGCATGAAAAATACTTGAAATATTCACGAAAATAGGCAAAATATGCAGAATATGCAATATTGAATAATGAATTTAGGGAACTCAAAAAAAGAAAATTAATTTTTTTTTCAAAATCATTTTTTTGTTAAATTTTGCCTTCGATCATTTTGAATATTTTTGTATGTATAGGTTCGCTCCACATCCACGGACGTAACTGGGCAGAATTTGAAATTTGAACCATGGTGCTATGTTCTCCCTCAATTTTCAGGTAAAACTTCTGTTGTCCCATAAAATTTCAGCCGTCCCATTAATGAAACTTTCGATAAGAGACAAATCTTCGAAATCTGGATTTCCTTTCAATATCCTTTCAAAGGTTTATTTGGAAATGCCAATGGCAACGTGGAGTCCATTTGTCGTATTTTACCCATTATTGGATATTTTCGTAGCGCGCGGCTACTAATACTGCGTTACGGAATGCGATTGAGGGATTCGCAAATCTGACAAAAGTCACAATTATAAGTATTATTACTCAATAGACCTCATATTTTGTGGAATTTGGTCGGATTCAGCACTTATATCGCATTTCGGAACGCAGGGAAGAAAATATGAACTGAAAATATTCATCATAACTGGATTTTAGCTAAAATATGCAAATACCACTGAAGATGTTTTAAATATGCAAATGCATATAATCCGGTTTCCTCTGATTACCTATACAGGTTTGAAAAATCTCATCGAAAAGATACGATATAAAATCAGACAGAGAATTTTAATCTAACTGACTGAATCTAGCTGTCTTATTGCAATAATATAGTCTTGTCTCTATGTAATCGTTGGGAGGAGCTTGATTCAGGAAGTTTGGTAGGCAACCGCACGTACTTGAATCGAGTATCACGGTCAGCCTGGTGCCATATTATCGACAAATGATCTTTCAAAGCGAATACGAACTTCATTGCGCGTTGTGCATCTTTGCAGGTAAAAGAGGGACTCGCGCAATGAAGTTCGTATACGCTTTGAAATATCACTTGTCCAGAATACGGCACCTGACATAACTCGATGCGCGCACTGCAGGTTCCCTACCATATTGCCACTTCCAACGTTAAGAAAGAGACATCACTACATTATTACAATGAGACAATGAGAAACTTTCGAATATACATCTGCTCAACTTGCCTGCAAAATTCTCTGTCTGATGCATTGTATATCGTATCTCTCCGATGTGAATTTCCAAACCTGTATATACATATTATTATATTCTAAAAACTCTACTCACTGAAAATCCAAACCAACACGATCGAAGACGGTATAATTTTGAAATACAATCCATGCTGATGCTGATATCCATAATAAATGTAAAGAAATCTGTCAACTCCTATAATGCCTATTGAATATATGGTAACTAATGTACTGGTTAGAACTAATCCTAGAATAATAAGTAATGATTGAATTTCTAATTCAATAGCAAATGGAAAATAGTTGGTAAATCACCTGAATCTTCCCCTTCCCAAAAATCTTAAAAATATATAATTGGCGTTTTATTATCGTACGACGTATACTCAAACACTGACTTACTTAAGGAACTTGAAATTTTAAGGGAGACTTGAGATTTAACCAGGAGAGTTGAATTTATAAACGAATTCAATAACTCCCAGGATGTTCAAATTTGATTAATTGTCAATATGAACAATTATGCCAATGCCTCTAGGTTGTACGATCATGTATATGTTTTTGAATTTATTCATTCTTTTCCTTCTCTTATTTATGTACTACTGGCGAATTGAATACGAATTACAGGAAAAGAACTAGGAGAATTGTACATTTGCTATTTTTGAACGAATATAGTCATTTCGAATCAAGAGCAAGATCAACAGTTGACTTGATATGTGCCCGAATTTTATATACACGATGCACAATGAAATGTCGGCGATATATCTTTAAACAAATGCGAGGGACTTAGGGAGATAATTCGTCGATGAAAATAAGCAGATGTAGTTCGTATAAATTCTTTTCGAAATCGACCTCCCTTCCAAGATTTGACGAGTTGACAGTTTTTAATTTTTTTAGCAGTCCTGAAAAACACTGAGTCATAAAACTATAATTAATATGATTCATTAAGTAGATGTTACTGACACAATTTTTTTTGATCCCATAACTTCATTATTGAGGGTTGAAAATAACAACCCCTTATGATTTTCCTTCAAAAAATGTTTTCGTGGGATAGATTTCCGAGAAATAAAATTCTCAAATTTCACAAATAGAACTTTCTTTCTAAGCATAATCGACAAAACCAATTTTGAGCATAAACAATATCTTAGAATATTTATTCTATGGAACATACGATGAAATGGAATGAACAGTGATCAAACTGCTTGCAAGTTTCCATTTTTTCCGAGAAAAGTATAGACTGTATCGAAATTTTGCAGGAGAATTTTTTTTCTCCAGAATTGAATAGAAAAACATAAGAGAATTTTATTTTTCGAAAATCTATTCCACGAAAACAATTTTTGAACGAAAATCATAGAAGTTGTTATTTTCAACCCAATTCAATTTTATATTCTGAGGATCTTTACGAAAGCTGAGTATAAAATTTCAAATCTCTACAACTTGAAAACCCGTCCGAGTTGATCCATCAACGAACTGAGCCGTGATATTCCTGTGTTACACTATGCCATTCCGTTGCAAAGTTGTTGAAGTTTTTAGATATTCCATTTCGAACATTTTTACGGAATTATACACAAATTCACATCATCATTGGGTATCTAAACATTAAATTTGGACCCAGAAATATTGAAAATATTGGAAAAAATTTAAAATCATAACTCGAGAACTGTTTGAGCAATTTCGCCCATCAACTGATCTATTCCGATCTTAGACTGTATTCCGATACTGCAGGGACTTTGACTGATAATGATCTGTCATTGACAAACTTTGAAGTTTTTTGGGAAACGGATTCATCAGATGATTCAAGGTTGATTCATATTATACGTTCAGCTCAGTTCAGTCCGGCGGAAAGATCATTAGCCGTAGACTGAGGTTGCATTCATATTATCAGTCGCGATCTTCTCAGTCACTAAGCGCTTCGTTTGTCGTCGCGAATCTCCGGTTGCACTCGAATAGTCAAAGTGACGTGACTCGTTTTTGAGCGCTCGTTCTACTTAGACGAGTGCTATATCGTTTTGCCCAAATGTCTGTAATTTTCGAATTTTGAGCCGAAAATGGTCTCAAACGATAGGGTTCGACTCCTTGATGGAAAATATGAGGTCAAATCAAATTCTGTAGGGCCGGCCGTCCGGCCGTGAGCACAATAACTCTCGAACGGATTGTCCTAGAGACTTGAAATTTTCAGGGTGTGTTCAGCTCCCAAATAGCTCGGACAAGTTCGTTAACCAGAAAAATCGTACAGGGTGTTCCATAAAAAGTGGCCATTCAAAATTTGTGTTACTCAATATTTCACACAAAACGAAAGCAAACGGAATGAAATATTGCAGCAAAGTGCCAGATGTTCATAGTAAGCCTCTTGCAAAATCTTGTTGCCATAGTGTTAACAGAACCATAGAAAATTCAATTGGAATATTGAAAAGAAGAATTTTTTTATTTCCATAACAAACCTTCCGATTTAACTGAAATTCATTCTGTGAGTGCAGACTGACACACTGATTGTTCATGCAAAATTTCAAGAGGATAGCATCATCAGAACCATAGAAATTCCAATTGGAATATTAAAGGAAAGACTCTTTATATTTCCATAACAAGATATCCGAATCAAATGAAATTTATTTTTGGAATTGAGATTTATATATTTAATGTTTGTGCAAAATTTGAAGATCATCGCATCATCCGAACTATAGAAAATTCAATTTGAATATTGAAAAAAAAATTATATTTTCATAACAAGATATCTGAATTGAGTGAAATTTATTCCTGGTATAAAGATTGATATACTGAATGTTCATGCCAAATTTCAAGAGGATCGCATCATCAGAACCATAAAATTTAATTATTTTAATTTCAAGTGTGACCATAGAATTGAATTTTTTAATTGTTTATATATAAAGTATCAATTTCAAGTCATATACAGAATTTGAGATGATAGTCCTATTGCTCCACCAGAGAACGAGCGCTCAGAAGCTCCTGCTCAGGGCTTGCTTCCATTTTTATTTTGATTATTGAGAAAAGTCAAAAGGAGTTTTTCGAAAATTATGTTGAGCGGTTACTAGGCACCATTCTCGTTCAGCGAAACCACGCCCATCAGCCGTTTTAGTCGATCGGCAGAATATTATCGGCCAGAATGCCTTCAGTCAGCCGGAAGCGTGCCGATAGTTGCTGAAAGGTCGGAGACAGATAATGCATAATAATACATGGAAAC
Source organism: Propylea japonica (assembly GCA_013421045.1). NCBI lineage: Eukaryota > Metazoa > Arthropoda > Insecta > Coleoptera > Coccinellidae > Propylea > Propylea japonica. The sequence goes on along the minus strand of CM024241.1, from coordinate 51,763,537 downwards.
TGGAAACATATTTTGACGCGGCTGAGCTGATCTGAACCGAGCCGAACGGATAATATGAATTGGCCTTTACCAGATGATTTAGACTATTACCTAATTGAGCAGCACATATTTGTTGATTTCTCAGATGCACTGGAAATATCTGCCCAAAAATGACTACTATTCCAGCGAAAAAATCTCCTAAAGCTATGTTGCCCAATAGAAGGTGTATTAATTTTGGTTTTTTACCTGGAACATGAAAATAACATTTTAAATGCTGCACAATCACGGAAAATCTTGAAGTTTTTCTTTTCGAGCAATTCGTTCCCTGTCTGTGACAGCTGATCGAAACTTTAAATTTTCAAAATTCGAAGAGAAAAGTGGAATCTCCAAATGAGTTGAATGGATTTTTGGGATAACCGGAGTGATGGTTTCCACAAATGAACAAGCATGCCAAAGCTTTTGACTTCACTTCAAGGCTTCCTAGAATTTTCCATGGAGTGATAACTCATTTTTCTTATTCATTGAATCAATTTTGAAGGGAAAAAAATTACGAATTAAGAAGTAATAATTTACAAGGTGTTCCATTAAAAAATATAGGTTTGTGTTGAATCTTCCAAACCATACCCCGAAAAAAAATTGAGTAGGCCACTAGATTCTACGCAGAATTCTGATTCAGACGTAGTTTTTAGCTCAGCATTATTTTCAATAACTTCAGAGATAAAGGATGGGCTCGAAAAGTATCAATTTCCAAAATCGCCCTGTATCTCTTGAACGGAAACAGTTATACAAAATCTGATTTGACCAACTTGAGTTTCACGAAGAAGTAGGACGGGAACGTGAAAACCGCAAGGCTCTATCCTAAATAACAAGCGAGAAACCTGGCTGTCTCACCCAAAATGGGATGCACTGTACTTGATTCATGGTATCCGTGTGTCGCATTCTTCCCGGGATACCCTGTATATCGAATCACCAACTCAAATCTTTCGCATCAATTTAGAAACATTCTGTGTATAACAACGGAAAATATATTCAGTATAGGAAACATTTCGAAATTATATGTGTCATCCACCATAGGAGTAACTTAGTAAACGATAGGGACACTGCAAAAAAAGAGATTGAACTTACTGTTCTTTACTGAAAGACCACTAGAGATCACCACAGCCAAATTGGAAAGAGCTATAATTGCACCAAATAGCGTTATCAGGACGTTATACAATAAATTAGCATTCTTTTCGTCAGTTTGGTTCCTCTGAAGCACTCCATTCGTAATGCTAACTGAATAATCTGTTACTAGGTCATCGTGGTGATAGTAAGACCTGTTGTCCATAGTTGTCACACCTGAAATGGAAAAGAGACAAAAAATATTATGGAATGTAATATTGATAATTGAAACTGGAGTAATGCGCTAATATTTTGTTCCATTTATTTCTTTTACCGCTGGGGAATGAGAGTTTTTGTTATTGGCTGTAATATAACGGCGCAAAACACTTATCAATTGAACTTAATTTCATATTTTCCACAAAGGTCGTTTTATTGAGTATATTTGAATTGTCATCAAGAAGTATTTCTTTCGAAAGTATTCCAAAACTGAAATATATGTAAACTCGACAATTAGAAAAATCAAATTCTATGGTTCTGATGATGCGACCCTCTTGAAATTTCGCATGAACTTTCAGTATATCATTCTTCATTCACAAAATAAATTTCCCCTGAATCTTGTTATGGAAATATAGATTCTTTTTTAAACATTCCAATTGAATTTTCTATCGTTCTATTCACACTATGGCCGCAAAATCTTGCATAAGGCAAAATTTCATTTCGATTGGTTCCGTTTTGTCTGCGATATTGACGAACAAAAACAAAAATTTGTTTGGCCATATTTTATGGAACACCCTGTACGATTTGGCTGGTAAACAAACTTAACCGCTGCATTTGGGAACCGAACTCACCCTAAACATTTCAAGTCTCTAGGACAATCTCTTCGAAAGTTGTCGTGCTAACGGCCGGACGGACCCCCCACGGACATAATTGTATATGACCTCGAATTCGTCCACAGGAGGTCGAACTCTATCCTTCGAGATCATCATTTTCGGCTCAGAATTCAAAAATTACAGACTTGCGCTCAAAAAAGCCACATATGTTCTGTAGAGTCGTTCACATTTCGCTTGCAGCCACTGTTATTGTCATTGGTCAGCATGAAACTGTACGATTCAAGCTTTCTGTTAACGAGAAGCACTCTCAAAAACAACAACAAAAGCATCTGTTAAGTTATTAAGTATTATCAATAAGAAAGATAATAAATTTAAGTAAATTCTGCTTGTTAGAGGGTTCAATCATTGTATTATGATTGAAGTTTATCTTGGCTCTTGAGAATTCAGTCGCTATGAAGCGTATTTTGGGGGCAGATCGCGCGTTGTACGTGCGAAAGTTTTACAAAAACGGTGCTAAAGCTGGATTCACAATGGACGTAACCATAAAACTCCCGCAACGTAAACGAAAAACGCAAAGTTGAACCAATGCAAATCATATGGAACTGTTCACAATAGGCTCTGTAATTTTTACGTTTACGTTGAGCTTATGGTAGTCCGTAATTCTAACGTTAATTTTAGAAATTTGTTCACATTCTGTGAGTTGTGAGCCCAATATGTCAAAATGACGTAAAAAGACAAGACAATAATAATAATAGTTTGGGGCCAGCGACAAGTTGGGGCATTTATATTGTATTTCAGTTGGGTGAGTATAATTTGAAACGCAAAGTAACAATTTGTTTAAGCTATGAAATCTTTTTAGTCTATAATTTGCTACTGCGCCCAAAGACCATTCTGAACACCATTACGTTTACGGGCAAAGTACGTTTACGTGTTCGTTATGGTTACGTCCATTGTGAATCAGCACTAATGCAATGTAGCGCGTTGAAGTTTTCGCCAATCCAGAGGGATGCTAGACAAATTGGTACAAAAATTCACGTAAACGTCGACCATGAGACAAGATAATATTGATAGTTAATCCTGTTGATGCGATGGTGTGTACTAATACAGAAGACAAACGGACGCGACACAAAGGCCCTTGCTTCTACTCATCAATAGGACATATGCCACTGCGCCAACAGTGGAATTACAGGTGTTGGCCGGAATACCATCATGGTGGTTAGAAGCGAAACATAGACATATTGAATGGACAAAGAACCGAGACCAAATAAGGACAACACGGATGGACAAAATAGACAAAAGAAACCCATCCACTAGACATATTAGTAAACACCACAGACACATACACAAGACGAAAACTGGAAAAGAAAAACCAATAGACAAAAACTATTGAAAGAATGGCAGGAGACATGGGAAAAGGAGGAACGAGGACGTGAACTTTACGGACACTGCAAACAGACAGGTAGGTACATATCGACTAGGACTAACCTTCAAGGCCCAACAACTGACGACTGGACATGGTAACATGAACAAATACATACATAGATTTAATTTAAGAGACACAGACGGAAAATGCCCATGGAACGGAGAGGACGAAGACGCGGAACACATAAGACTACATTGTACATTTACGAACAGAAAAGACATAAGAAAAAAGATACAGAAAAAATACGGAGACCTAACGCTGACACTAAGAAAGGACGGAAGAGCTAACGAGACAGACAAACGGACAGACAATCAGGGAAATACATAATACATGACCAACTGACGAGGACAACACCCTGCAGCAGAACATCAGCTGCAGGGAGGGACAGACATGTGGGGAACCGAAATCGCTCAAAGGGTGTGTACTAATAACTCATTCCTCAAAGCAACTCCTTGAAACTATTGAGTTTAAATATACTAAATTAAACACAAACATAAAATAATGGTATATTGAACATGAAGCCAAAGTAAAAAAGCTTTCAAATGAACAAATGAATAATAGAGTACATAATAACTAGCATTAATTCATTATGTTTTGAAGCACTGAATTTCAGTAAAATTGAATTAAAATAATTGGAGAAAAATGTGTGGGAATTTGAAATGTTAAAAAAACTTCATTCGGACCTCGTGTACCTACCATGAAAATTTCGAATCTCTGGCTCATTCTGTTTGCATGGACATTAAAAAACGCTTATGAAATCGAATTTTGCAACGGTCATTTCAAATTGCAACCGAAACGAAATCATAGCACACTATTTATCTAGGAATGAGCGCGAAAATATTACTTAAAGGTGATCAGATGATGACACTGCCGTTTTCAGGTACGCCGCAACAATACTCGAGTGCTCTCTCTAATTTGGGAAATTTCATATTGTTGATAACCCTCTTCATGATCGTTACAATAATATTTTGAATTGAAATGCAAAGTTTTTCGAGTGTCTGGACTGTGCACAGGGTGACCAGAATTGGTTACAATAGAGCTTAAAATTAAATTCCAAACACATAGCGTAATTGATATTTTTAGGAACAATGCTTTCTTTTATTGAACTTCGGAAGTTGAAGGCGAAATATCTCAAGCATTGCTATGTATTCGGAATTTTTATTTCAAGCTGCATTGAAATCTGTAAAAAAATATATAAAGTGTCATTTGAATAAAAAAATTTGATAACAAAATCTGATGAAATGTCAATTTACGGAGAACATAACTAACTATAGGATTTTACGTGAAATTATCCTGAAATAATATTTTCACTGGAAAAGAAGATTTCCATCAGAGGAAAAGTTACAGGAGTATTTCGAAAATGCACATTTTCGAGAAACACTCGGTAACTATGAAACGGTCATAGATATTTATGTCTAACTTTCACCAATAAGTTTTTCATAAAAAGTGGCCTTCAGAGACCGACATCAGTTTTTTCATCATTAAAATTAAGACTTTCCATTCAAAAGTGTCGAATTTGGCCCACCCTATACAGAGTGGTCAAAATTGGTGATCCATGAACTACAACTTTTAATCCTATGAGATAGAGAAAAACGAATGGCACATTGCGGTCATCTTTTTACGAGATTCTCATTTTGCTGTTAACCACATTACCGTCTTCTATTTTCGAGTTATGAGCCAAAATTTCTATTTGGGCAATTTCAACTTTGGTCATTATCTCCGTTCCTGTTTGTGCTATGAACTTGAAACGAAGATACTATATACAGGGTGACTGGTGACGTGAGGGACAACGGCTAACTGGAGATAGAGGACCTCAAACTGAATGAGAATTGGGGGATTAAATGTCCTATAAGGCTATTAGTTTCAGAGATACAGGGTGTTTTTTGCAAAAGTGCTAAAACTATAAACTGCCATATCTTCGTCGATATGGCAAATTTTTCGCTGATATTTGGCAAGCTTGTTACTAACATATTCTCCATCAGATCGAGAAGAAAAATTCCCAAAAATTGCAGGTCCGTATTCAAAAATTTCAATTTCCGTGTCAGGTGAGAAATATCACTCGGTATATGAGATAAAAAAAATTAAATTGGAAAATTGGAATCTTCAAGAAACACTGAGTAAAAATCTGTTTTTAGTTTGAATGGCACAAATTTTTCATAGTTTTTATGATATGTTGAAAGTCGAATATTACAATTTATTCATATTGAATTCAAGAAACATACTATTCCTGATAGAAAAAACACTGAATTTGAGATGCTTAAATAATCCTGACGCATTTTGAATACTCCTTCACATCTTGAACTCCTTTTTTATCAATATTATAAGAAAAATTAAAAAAACAATAGAAATACAAAGAGAGGAACAGTAGCACATATGATTCATAAAAAAATCAAATAAACAAATGCCCGATATGCTAGAGCCATTCCTCTCACACACTTAATGACTCTTTTGAACAATTGAAGTACTTTTCATATCCACAAGATGAAAAATTATACTCTTGATAGAACAGAAACACTCGAGAAAAGTTTGACTTTCTTCTCAGAACCCTGAACAATAATCAATCTGGTACTTATGTTTTCAACAAAATTTATTCTTCAATGAAATAATGTATGAATTTTGAGGACTTACTTTCCTCTAATATGTACTTAGGTATAGCAACTTCATCTTCTTTTGAGAAGCATATGAATTTCTTTAATGCAAACAGAATATTAAGGAAACAAGTGATTTTTAGAATAAGAGGTTTATTATTCATTATAAATAAAATACATCCTACTACACAGAGTAGGCTTATTTCAAAAAATGACGTTTATATTCATACATTCATTGATTGTGTATTATTGGGAATTGTGTCGTTTGTTTATCTACTGAAATATGCCTTCAATATTCACGAATGAAGAATATGTAGATGATACTTGTTTTTGAATTGCGCAAAATGAACGGATATAATATTTGGTCTCAGAATAATCCTCATCTCAAAAGAGAAAGAAATCATTAGAGTTCAAGAGAGCCAATAAATGCGTTGAAGCAAATTGCTCTGATTTCGAGCATTTGCTTAGTTGTTTTCTCATGAATCATTGCATTATTTAATAAAAGAATAAATTTTGTTGAAAGAATAAGTATTAGATGGATTATTGTTCAGGCGTTCTGAGAAGAAAGTCCAACTTTTCTCGAGCTGAAATCTAGTGCTACTGTTCTATCAAGAGTAATTTTTCATCTTGTGGATATGAAACGTACTTCAATTGTTCAAAAGAGCAAATAAGTGTGTGAGGGGAATGGCTCTCGCATATCAAGCATTTGTTTATTTGATTTTTTTATGAACCATATGTGCTACTGTTAATCTTTTTGTGTTTGTATTGTTTTTTGAGTTTTTCTTATAATTGATATAAGTGTGTGAGGGGAATGGCTCTCGCATATCAAGCATTTGTTTATTTGATTTTTTATGAACCATATGTGCTACTGTTAATCTTTTTGTGTTTGTATTGTTTTTTGAGTTTTTCTTATAATATTGATAGAAATTTAATGAAAAAGTATTTCAAGATGTGAAGGAATATTCAAAATGCGTCAGGATTATTTAAGCATCTCAAATTCAGTGTTTTTCTTTCAGGAATAGTGTGTTGCTTGAATTCAATATGAAAAAATTGTAATATTCGACTTTCAAACATATCATAAAAACTTTAAAAACATTGTGCCATCAAACCTAAAAACAGATTTTTACTCAGTGTTTTTTGCAGATTCCAATTTCCAATTTAATTTTTTTTATTTCATATACCGAGTGATATTTCCCACCTGACACGGAAATTGAAATTTTGAATACGGACCTGCAATTTTGGGAATTTTTTCTTTTCTATCTGATGGAGAATATTTATATTAACAAGCTTGCCAAATATCAGCGAAAAATTTGCCATATTGACGAAGATATGGGAGTTTATAGTTCAAGCACTTTTGCAAAAAACACCCTGTATCTCTGAAACTAATAGTCTTATAGGACATTTAAACCCCCAATCCTCATTCAGTTTGAGGTCCTCTATCTCCAGTTAGCCGTTGTCCCATACGTCACAGTCACCCTGTATACTTTTGGATAGGAATCCAGTGTCGTAATCTAATTTTTGCCGAGGGTTTTTTTCTGACTTATTACATGAAATTTAGTGCGATCTACGAGTGAATTTAACGTTGTAAATGCTGAAAATGCCTTCCACCTTCTACTTGAAATACTTTCACGCAATAGTTAAACTCGTTTATGGAATTCCTGAAGGTCTCAGCTGGTATGCTTTTTTTGTCTCCACCCTTATCTAATTTTCAGATCTTCAATATCTGCCACCCTGTTTTGATAAACTTTTTCTTTGCGAAATCCCTAGGAAAAGTGGCCGGCGTTACACCAGCAGGGCACTTTCAAGGATTTTTAAAATTTTTATGTCCTCGTTTTGCTCCGTTTTGCTCATCACTCAGTTTATTTTGCTCACATTGAGCTATAGACAATTCAAAGTAACAATGTAACATTACACCAGCAGGGCACCTGCAACGGATCGTGTCGCTATTGGTGTCATTCGAAAGCCATCGTTTTGCTCCGTTTTGCTCACCAATCTGTTCATTCGGCTCACTTATACTTTGGAAGATTTTCGCAAAAAAAAGTATATCTTGTTCCGCCCTAGCGTTTTGCTCTCGTTTTGCTCTTTACAAAACTGAAATCAGTTTCTCTCTACGATCTATCGTTATCGATATATGGACAATTCAAAGTGCTCTGCTGGTGTGTAACGTTACACTTCAAACGGATCTTGCCAATATTGGTGTCATTCGAAAGCTCTCGGTGTAAGAGAGTAACTGATTTCAGTTTTGAAAAGAGCAAAACGAGAGTAAAACGCAGATACTCACTCGCCAGGAGGGGGACAATAAAATTTTTTTCGCAAAAATCTTCCAAAGTATAAGTGAGTAAATTGAACAGATTGGTGAGCAAAACGAAGCAAAACGAGAGCTTTCGAATGACACCAATATCGGCATGATCCGTTGAAGGTGCCCTGTTGGTGTAATGCACTTTGAATTGTCTATAGCTTAATGTACATAGGTGAGCAAAATGAACTGAGTGGTGAGCAAAACGAGGACATAAAAATTTTGAAAATCCTTGAAGGTGTCCTGCTGGTGTAACGCCGCCGGAAAAGTGATCTAGTGGCGTTTATTCCTGTGGCAATTCAATTGTACTGCGTCGTCAAATCCAGTCTTGTAGATAAAGAAAGAATAGTACTGAAAGATTCCATCTGTCACGAGCATTCAGCGAGCCTACACATCACATATGTTTGCATTTGACAAAAAAAGATATGTGGGGTTTCAGCTAAAGGGTTGAATGAAAATATTTCATTTATCGCCATAAAATGCGTTTGATTCAAAATCAATTCTCGTGTGTCAGCTTTTTTCATTCACTGATTTGAAACATAATAATTTTATAAAGGTCTTTCGTCCAACCCTGTATATTATCATTATTATTCATTATGTTTTCAGTTATTATGCCTTTGCTTTGTCTTATTAATATTCTGAAACTCACCCAGAGCACTATGCTGTTATTGTTACATTTTCTTACTTCAATAAAAGTTCTTTATTATTATCCAGTATTTCAAATTTCCATATTCGGACAATTTGTTCACTCACCTCTCAAAAAAACAACTCAACTCAAATTCTCAGTCCATCATTTCAGCCCATCCTTATTTTGCGCTGTAAGTGTCGGCGTGATTAGATATTATACTCCGAACCTTAGTCACAGCAATAAAATCTTGGAATCTATCTAATGTAAATATACGCGTCTATTATGTTTTGTTGTATGCGGCAACAAAGTTTCGCCCAATCGAAAATTGACTGAAAACGAACATGCTATCGCATTTTGCGGCTGCGTTCCCGATAAAAAAATATAATATGTATAGACATGATACGTGAAATCGTGTATCCATCTCTTTTTCATTCAGAAAGGCATAGGCGTGTCTGCAACTCGCATTTCTCATTATAAGCTTGTTCCGGGTAAAGAAAGCAGTCATTTACATAAATGGTCAAAGATCTTCGACCCCCTACGTTCGGGAAATGACATAAAAATGTTCCCCCTGTCAACTGCAATAGCGGCGTTCGGCATCGACATCAGACGTGTCGGATCGATCTGAACCGTTCGTTTATTACATCCGGATTGAGGGGCGTGCACATCTGGAGCGTTCGTCATGAAAATCTGAGCAATCGGACGTCGATCTTTTCGCTAGGTCTATTTCGACGGAGCAAAGCGATTTTATCCATAGAGTTTTATGTTTTTATATATTTTTGTTTTATGTTGAGTTTCCTGATCTGACAACCGATAGATTGAAAAATTCTATTACTTATTATTATTAGTCTTCTGTTTTCATTTATTCATTAAAAACTTAATTAATTCATTAAAATTTTTCGATATAGCTATCGTAGTTATGAATGGGCAGGAGGAGATATTCCTTTCTCGTTTCTTTTCTTGTAATTAATTAATTAATTAGCATCTTTCGGTACAACTATCGCCGTATTGAACGACCAGAAGGGGATATTACCTTCCTCGTTTCCTTTGCATTCAGTGCATTTGCACCTAATTATTTAATTGAGATTTTACGGAAGAGATATACTAAAAGGGTGATGAAAGTATGGTTAAAAGATGAGCATATTTCCGAAAATAGTGATCTTTGAAATCTCATAATCTATAAAAGTAGAACAGAGCATTAGGTTCTGTGGCAGATGCTCTGTACCGTTCGTTTATTCCCAGATATTACAGATTAATCTGTACGATCTGTGGTCACGTGATTAAAAAATTCGTCTGCTCGCGGAGGTCAATGCCGAACGGGCTTAATATATTTGATAGAAAATCTTTGTTTATTACCCTTTGCTTCATGTAGGATGGGACAAAATAAGATAAACGTGAACAAATTCATATTTATCGATCATTCATTTTGGATTAATTCTAGGTTTAACACAAGTGAATCCAAATATTTTCTCTACAAGAGTTAGGTATCTCATTCAATCGTGTTGAAAAGTATGTCATCTTCGAGAAAATCGCTGTCAAATCACTTAAAACGCAATAACACTGGAATAGATCCAATAAAAATCAGTATGAGACATTTCTTCAATCTGGTCGCCTTTTTTCTGAAGTTTGGTTCTTTGCATATCCTTCATGAATGTTCTTATTTTGAAATGGAGTCGGTGATTTGAAACGATTTTTCTGAAAATGCCATGATGTAAATTAACAACGCTGAGGCTAATAGGGCTATCGGAATGCTACAGGGTGGCCTAACTCAGGTTGTTGTAGCGGAAAGACTCCAAGTCAGCCAAAGTGTGATATCTCGACTCTGGAATAGGTTCAGGGAGACAGGTTCCGTGTGGAAAAACCAAGGCTTGGTGGGCGACGAAAAACAACACGTGCTCAAGATCGTTTCATTACCGTTTCGGCGACAAGAACCCCTACATCTACGTGTAGAATGCTGCGGAATACACTTCAAAATGCAGATAAGGTCCAAGTTTCCTTCGAAACCATCAGATGACGTTTGAGAGAGGTGAATCTAGGTTCTAGACGTCCATTGAGAGGAGTTCCATTAACACGTGACCATAATCGACAAACACTGGAATGGACAAGGCAACATATCAATTGAAACGATCAATGGCGTAGTGTCCTTTTCACTGATGAATCCAGATATGGAAGATTTTCAGATTCTCGAAGAATAAGGGTATGGACAATCCCACGCATACCTCGTAATTGTAGCTATGTCCAAGAAGTCCATCCATTCCGAGGGGGTAGTGTTATGGTTTGGGACAGGATATGTTTCAACGGGCGCACAGATCTACACATTTGTCCTGGGAATATGACTACCTTACACTACAGGAAGCATTTCATTGACAATGTTGTGCCCATTTTTCACGCTGCTATTGGTGAAACTTTTCAATTTCTAGACGATAACGCTAGACCGCACCGTGCAACCATAGTTGAGAATGCGCTCGAGGAGCTTGGTATTCTACATTTACCAATACCTCCGCACTCACCAGATTTGAATTGCATAGAGAATGCATGAGATATGCTCCAAAGAAGATTAGATAATCATCAACCTACCCCAAAATCCTTAAATGATCTGAGAGAGCTTCTGGCACTTTTATGGAACCAAATTCCTCAAGAAATGTTCAACAACCTCGTGTGTAGTATGCAAAGAAGATGTCAAGCTGTTATTGATGCCCGTGGAGGCCATTCATTGTATTAATAGTCTTAAAATGCTTGAATTCTCTGAGAATTAAATTTCGTTATTTCACACGATTTTTCTTAAACACCCTGTATACGCTGCAGACCAACAGGCTAAAATTATTTGTATTTCCTGCAACTTGAAATCATTTTAATATACATTTTCATCACACAAATATCATTTAAACTATATTTTTTGCAATTTAAGTCAATATCCCTAACTTATGTGGATCAGTTTAATATAGTCCGCATTACCACCTTTCTTTTCAATCAACTGCCCTATTGGTGGAATTCTACGAATCAAGTCGTTAATAAAATTTTCAGTCATATCGTTCCATTCTTTCTGAATTCCTGAAAAGTTGAAAGTGTTTATTATCTGGATATTACTCTCTTGAAGAATGTTTTGAAGCCTTCGTGTGTGGTGTAGGGGGACGTTATCACCCTCATAAATTAAATTATGCCCAAGTTCGGTGCGCAGAGGAACAATGATTGGTTTAATGATGTAAGATGGGTACTGCTACTGAACATTATACCCCCCAACAGATTATTGATCTGCCTTGAAAGGGACAACTCCGAACACTTCTCGCCGACTATCACTTCGTAAACAGAATTTTGACTCGCCCGAAAAATGTACGTTGCGTCTAATTGTGGTGAAAGCCAGTCGTGTTGATGTTTTGCCTATGTCCAGAGGATAGACGAGCTACTCCTGTTCTTGTCCTTAAATTCAAGGAATGCAGTCTCGTTGTGGTACTGGCTTAGACCACCAATCTGGTGGTCCTCAAAAATGACTTCTAAGGGTACAGTGAAAATTCCAAACACAAAAAACTTTCATGTTATATTCAACAAGTTGAGAGTTTATAAGAGGTGGCGGACAATACTTTTGACGATGTCGATATCAAATACCAAAGGTTGAGAACGCCTTTTTGCACACGAGCGTAAAAAGCTGGTAGGGCTACCTAAGTTGTGAAAAAGGTTTCATGGATATCTTTTTCAGAGATATTTTCATGTCGGAAAAAATTTCGAAATATACCCTCTGTACATTTGATGAGGAAGTTTCCATTGTATTGGCCGGGTCTTTCCACTAATCCATTCAATCCAGCTTCAACCAAACAAAATTTGTTTAAACATTGTAAAAAATGTTAGACTTTTACGATCTGCCGACTGATGTGATGAAAACAAGTGGAGACAAATTTTGCCAGTAGGGCTTATGGAATAAAATTTTGCATGTTCTAGAATCTTGCGATTACGATTACATTGATAAGGCCAACTCTATATTGAAATAAAATCATAATGATTTCAATTTCGCTGATCAACACTAGTGATAGTAGGTATGTTTCGTCGGCACGAGAAAAACGTTGATATCAAGCATCGAGAAGCGAAAATCTTTATAATTTGAAGTACCTAATCATTATCATTAAGTTTTTCATATCAATATATTATTGTTATTTAATCTTTATGTTTTGATGTGCGGTATTACTATAGTATATTAACATTTCGAGACCTTGACAGGTTCATTCTATTACAGTGTGAAAAAGTCTAGTTGACATTTGAGAAAGCTTTTGGAGTACTTGTCAATCGGTGCGATTCTGTTCGCACATTGCTATGAATCTTGTTATCCAAGCAATATGGCTATCTCCCAAATTCATAGCAATATGACTACGGTATTCCGTATTCTGTTTCGACTGTTATAGTCATGTTGGTTATGAATTTCGCCTTAGCAATATGACTATGATAATCGGCAATCCAAGAGCCGGCAACACTGTAATAAATGATATTTGAACTACTTTTTTGAGGTTTTGTTATGACATTTCTGTGTTTTCAAACATTTGTAATGAGATTTTCAAAAATGTTGCGCAATAGGAAACGCAAGAAAATTCAAATAGAAGTATTGATAAACTTCCTTGAATATAATAGAATTAAATTGACAGGAAAACCCACCCTTTAGAAATATACAGGAGGTGAAAATCAAGTGGGTTGAACTAACAAATTTTGTGAATGCAGTGTGAAATTTTTTCGGGGCAAAATTTTTCTGAGTCGATATTTTTCCGGGAAAAAAATCAAATTTTTTTGGGCAAAACAATAATTTTTTTTCGGGGAAAAAAATAAAATTTTTCCGGGGAAAAAAATCAAAATTTTTTCGGGGCAAAATTTTTCTCAGTCGAAATACTTTGGGGGAAAAAATTCAAATTTTTTTCGGGGCAAAATATTTCCTGAGTCGAAATTTTTCTGGGGAAAAAATCAAAATTTTTTTGGGGCAAAATTTTCCCGAGTCGAAATTCTTCTGGGGAAAAAATCAAAATTTTTTCGGGGCAAAATTTTCTTAGTCGAAATTTTTCCAGGAAAAAAAATCAAAATTTTTTCGGGGCAAAATTTTCCTGAGTCGAAATTTTTCTGGGGAAAAAAATCAAAATTTTTTCGGGGCAAAATTTTTCAGAGTCAAATTTTTGCGGGAAAAAAATCAAAATTTCTTCGGGGTAAGATTTTTCTGAGTCGAAATTTTTCGGGAAAAAAATCAAAATTTTTTCGGGGCAAAATTTTTCTGAGTCGAAATTTTTCCTGGGAAAAAATCAAAATTTTTCGGGGCAAATTTTTCTCAGTCGAAATACTTTCGGGGAAAAAAATAAAATTTTCGGGGCAAAATTATTCTGAGTCGATATTTTTCCGGGAAAAAATCAATTTTAATTTGTTGAGATGACGTCCTTATTTTACGCATTACTCTTCACATAACTAGTAGGCTCATTCCTAGTTTGAAGTCCTCACCAACTGTAGTCTTAAAACCCACCCTTTAGAAATATACAGGAGGTGAAAATCAAGTGGGTTGAACTAACAAATTTTGTGAATGCAGTGTGAAATTTTTTCGGGGCAAAATTTTTCTGAGTCGATATTTTTCCGGGAAAAAAATCAAATTTTTTTGGGCAAAACAATAATTTTTTTTCGGGGAAAAAAATAAAATTTTTCGGGGAAAAAAATCAAAATTTTTTCGGGGCAAATTTTCTCAGTCGAAATACTTTGGGGGAAAAAATTCAAATTTTTTTCGGGGCAAAATATTTCCTGAGTCGAAATTTTTCTGGGGAAAAAATCAAAATTTTTTTGGGGCAAAATTTTCCCGAGTCGAAATTCTTCTGGGGAAAAAATCAAAATTTTTCGGGGCAAAATTTTTCTTAGTCGAAATTTTTCCAGGAAAAAAAATCAAAATTTTTTCGGGGCAAAATTTTCCTGAGTCGAAATTTTTCTGGGGAAAAAAATCAAAATTTTTCGGGGCAAAATTTTCAGAGTCAAATTTTGCGGGAAAAAAATCAAAATTTCTTCGGGGTAAGATTTTTCTGAGTCGAAATTTTTCCGGGAAAAAAATCAAAATTTTTTCGGGGCAAAATTTTTCTGAGTCGAAATTTTTCTGGGAAAAAATCAAAATTTTTCGGGGCAAAATTTTTCTCAGTCGAAATACTTTCGGGGAAAAAAATTAAAATTTTTCGGGGCAAAATTATTCTGAGTCGATATTTTTCCGGGAAAAAAAATCAATTTTAATTTGTTGAGATGACGTCCTTATTTTACGCATTACTCTTCACATAACTAGTAGGCTCATTCCTAGTTTGAAGTCCTCACCAACTGTAGTCTTATAGCTGCCATAAGCAAAAAATTGTGAAGTTGGTTCATCCATAACTTTTCTCAACTTTTCAATCAAATCAGAAACGGCTTATTTGTCCTATCGAAATATTTTGATTAACTTCTCTACAGTCCCTGATATGTCGGTTTTGCGATCTAAAGCAGCGTCCACACTATGCCGGGCGAGGCCGAGCGGGCTGACCCGGGCGGCCTAAGCCGGGTTGGTGTGGACGCCCCGGGCGGCTTAAAAAGCCGGCCCGAGCCGAGCCGATCCCAACCCGCAGAAAGTAGGTACAGATCAAAGGATGCCGGCCCGAGCCGAACGAAAATATGTAGTGGGGACGTGCCGAGCGGCACCGGGCGGCTTTAGTTACAATTGATACAACTAATATAGGTAGATATAACCCGGGCGGCCTCGTTTTCGGTGTGGACGTCGTGCCGGCCCGAACGAACCCGCCCGGCTTGGGCCGCCCGGGTCAGCCCGCCCGGCCTCGCCCGGCATACTCCGGCATAGTGTGGACGCTGCTTAAGAATTCTCCTAAAATTAAATGTTCTGTAGTACGTCAGTTCCATTTTCATTACAACATACTTACCTATTTTCAAACCCTATGAAAAATTCAAATGAAATAAATGTTTTTCTATCGTATTTCCAACTGTTTTGGTCCTGGGCAAGATTGTTATCCGTGTAAGCAAGTACTCTTTCGACCTTGCTAAGATAGCAATGCGGATAGCAAGGTTATGACTAAATTGACAGATCATATTGCCACAGAATGGTCAATCAGAATACAGAATATTGCGGACCTTGCTATGATAGTCATATCTTTATCTTAGCAATATGGCTATGCGCAAACAGAATCGCACCGATTGTATGTAATAAGAGTGAATTTGGCTCTCGATTGAAAAGATATCCCCATATTTGTTATTAGGGTCACTTTGGAATACTGAGGAAATACCAGGTTCAACATTATTCACTAGTGATTAATTTATATTATTATGGCCGAGTAAACAGATGTATAATGAGTAGATTATACAATAGTCGTGGATAAACAAGCTATAAGCCTGCATTTACATAATGTAGTTCAATAAAACATTAAAGTTTCTTTAACACATAATGAAAACAGATTTTTCAATATGATCTTTTCGGCTTCGAAGGAATGGCCAAATCGATAAATTTGAAAAGTTATGTGTCGTTCGTTAAATTCCAAATATTTCTTTGCATTAATCTCAAATTCTGTCAATTTTGTTGTTCACAGAAAATGAAATTGATTATTGTTGGTGTTTTCTTGTGCACTTACTCCTATATGAAGAGGGTACCATAGTTTGGCCGAAATATCTGTACGTTAGTTTACCGTATCAGTCGAATAGTTATCGAGATATTAGGTGTACAAATAAGTTTCCGCGGTTTGTCAAAAGATGGCCCCACCAGAAGGTTATGGAGAAATTGTCAGATGTAAAACGTAATATCCCAAGTTTAGTCATCTGGCAACACCATAACCTTAAAGTACTAGTGATTCCGTATCAGCATCACGTAATTTTTTTCGTGCAAAAATGTCAAGTTTTATTCCGAATAAGCATCATTTGCGGGAACTTTTGATTTACTTCTTTAATGTGAAAAAATCTGCAGCTGAGGCGCATCGATTGCTTCTAGAAGCATATGGTGAAGCTGCTTTAAGTGAGAGAAGTTGTCAGGAATGGTTTCAAAAGTTTAAGAACGGTGAGTTTGACGTTAAAGACAAAGAACGCAGTGGAAGGCCGAAAGTGTACGAAGATATGGAATTAGAAGCACTATTGGAGGAAGATTCGTCCCAAACGCAAAAAGAACTTGCACTTACTCTACAAGTGACTCAACAAGCAATTTCACATCGTTTAAAATCGTTAGGAATGATTCAAAAACAAGGAAATTGGGTTCCATATGAACTAAAGCCGAGAGACGTTAAACGCCGATTATGCATGAGTGAAATGCTGCTTGCCAGGAATAAAAAAAAGAGTTTTTTGCATCGTATAGTCACTGGTGACGAAAAATGTATTCACTACGATAATCCAAAGAAGAGAAAGTCATGGGTTAAGCCCGGCGAACCATCAACATCGACAGTTAAGCCGAATATTCATGGAAAAAAACTCATGCTGTGTATTTGGTGGGATCAGCTTGGTGTCGTGTATTATGAATTGCTGAAACCAAGCGAAACCATTACTGGAGCTCTCTACCGAACACAATTGATGAGATTGAGTCGGGCACTTAAGGGGTTACATGGGTTTCACGGTTTCAAAAAATCGATTTTTTTTGTCTTATCAAATTCTATAACATTTCTAGAATATTGTCCTAAATTTTCAAGTTGATCCGAGTAATAGTCTCGGAGATACAGCCTTGAGAAGGTGAGAATTTTTCCCACTTTCATTGTCTCTTAAAATTTTAAACGCGTTTTTCTCAAAACTACGTTTTCAAAGTCGGTTGTCAAAATTTCTCGCGAACTACTCAACCGATCTTAATGAAATTTTACACAAGTAATCGAGAGATATCATTTACAAGGTATTGAACGAAGGATTTCTTTTTTTTTCAATTACAACTATTAAAAAAAAAAATGTCGAGAAATTTTCATCGAAATTTGCATTTTTTGTGAAAACGTCTGCCAAAAATCCAATTTTCATTTTTATTTTTTTTCCTTCGTCCAATACCTAGTTTATTGTCTATACTAAAACACGTTTTTTTTTATTTTTACTTTTGATGATCCTGAAAGAAGTTCTGCTGACAACGCGGAGGCACCTTTTCTCCGAGGGACTGCCGGAAATGGCGTCGTAATGGCCGACATTTAATATTTTTTTTGAAAATTTCACAAAATCTTTATAAAATATGTATCTTTCAAATAATACAAAGTTTCATTAAAATATTTCATTTTTTATATGCAAAAAAATTTTTGAAAAAAGGCCTTTTTTGCCCGAGGAAACCCATGTAACCTTTTAAGGAAAAACGCGCCCATTACTACTCCAGACACGACAAAATAATTCTTTTACACGATAATGCTCGTCCACATGTTGCGGCGCCGCGCGCCGGTAAAAACATACTTGGAAACACTCAACTGGGAAGTTTTACCCCACCCGCCGTATTCACCAGACTTAGCCCCTTCTGATTATCACCTGTTCCGGTCGATGGCACATGGTCTGTCTGAGCAGCGCTTCACATCATATGAAGACACCAAAAATTGGGTAGATTTGTGGATAGCGTCAAAATTTGAAGAGTTTTTTCGACGGGGTATCCGAATGTTGCCAGAAAGATGGGGAAAAGTAGTGGCAAATGATGGAAAATACTTTGAATAAAACGTAATGTACTTTTCCTTTACAATAAATTCCTAATTTTTTATAAAAAAACCGCGGAAAACTATTTGTACACCTAATATAATAATTTAAAATATTAATTTTTCAATATTTTCGAAAATGGAAAACCGATTGGGTTCATATTTCGATTGCTAGAATTTGAAAACTTCAAATTTGTGAGAAATTAGTCAGAGACCAGAAATTTTAGGGGTTATATGACATATGAGCCACTCGTATATTCCGCGCCATCTGCCGGAGGAGGAGACTAATACACGAAAAAATTATTTTCAATTTGATAGTTAGATGTCGTTGCATTCATGGAAATCCTATCGAGAAAATAATAAGTAGGTATGTAAAATCATTAGTATCAGAAAACCTTTGAATTGTCAACTGACACAAGGAGTGGTTTGACACGTTCTTTTTGAAATATAATAAATTGCGATATGCCTGCAGGAGTGAAGACGTGCTGTGTTATTGGATGTGAAAATCGAGATGCAAGAAGGTAATTATAAAATATATATGTATATTCTGTTACCTATAAGAGTTAAGATACTCGTAGTTTTCAAAAAAGTTTTTCATGTATTGAATAAGTTTAGTAGGTAAATACTCATATTTTGTAGTATTATTGAATTCATTATTGTTGGTTTTTGAAAATGTTTTCAATGCAATTATTAGTTTATTGATTGGATATTTATGGAATAAATCTGTATTTTCAATTGGTGATACCTATTTCAGTTAATGAATTTTTATTCTATCCAGAATTTGATTATTGATCCTCATTTCTCGATTCCAAAAGATAATCAGATGAAAGTTCGTTGCAGGTATTATTTTCATGAGAATAAATTTCCTCACTCATCGATAACTTGCACGAATCCATTTCTGATATCCTTTTGGAAATTGAATTTCAAAAAACTTTTTGCCTATATGGGAGTACCTACCTATTCAAAATGTGCACTACAGAATTCTTTTTGCGGCATCTTTACTATACAGATTCCTTTTTCAATTGAGGTTTTTTCACGAATTAGTATATTTCTACAAAAACAGATGGCGTTGAAGCTTGTTCTACTAGTGTTCATCTATTCTCCGTTTAGTTAGTCTATGATTCTGATGTAAAACATGATTTAAACAACTGATACTGCGAGTTTAGGTTTGTCATTCAGAAAGAAATTGAATAATGTGACTGGAATTATAAATTTGTAGACTTTGCATAAAAAACCATAAGATTAACTATTTCCAAAGCAACCTACGACGTTATAATCATTAATAAAGACCCGTATAAGCTGCTCAATAACGATACGAATGACTTGCCCAATATTTGTTGTACTGGAGTGTACAAGATGCTCAGAATTGATAATCCCTGAAGTACAACTTTTCAATCTCTTTTCGAGAAACTTATTATGCTGTCAACGGCATTTCTCTCTTCTTTTTTGCGAGTTACAAGCAAAAATTGACATTTCGGTAATTTCAACTCTGGTCATTATTTCCCTTAATCTTTGTGCTATGAACTTGAAACAAAACATTATAAATACAGTTTTTTTAATGGAATCCAGTGGCTCAATCATATTTTTTCCAGAGGGTATGTTTCCTGTACTATTATCAAAACTCATGTTTTGTCTTATAGAAACAATAATATATTTTTACTCAAGAAGGATAACCGTTATTTTCTCGTTTCAAAAATTATAACATGTCATACATCGCGCTCTTAGATTAATAGATCAGGATGGTGGCTACGCCTATGACACAGGGTAATATAGTATGAATGTATGTACGTACATGATTGTTGGTTGCCGCCTTGAACTATAGGAATTCCATTATGGCTAAAATATTAATATCAAAATATGCACTAGCTCGTCCTATGACTATTATATTTCTTTATTTGTTATGACCGTGATACTACCGCAGTTATATGAAAATATTTAACAGATATTCTCTCTAATACCTCTAAGATTTTATCGAATACGCACTGAATCGAATGAATCATTTTCATGTTTTTTCCAAGATAATTTTCCAACTACGCTTATTGATCGAATAATGCATGCAGGGTTTTTTCACATACGAAGAGTTTTTGTCAATGGGGAATTAGGTATTGTTGTTGTCGACGTACTAGTTGCCATTAATAGGGGTAAAAACTTTTTTGTAAAAATTACATGAAATATTCATTCAGCTCCTCTCACAAATTACTGTGGACTCACCGTGTCCAATTCTGATTACGAATCAATAAATGGGTTGATTACAGAATTTCTCTGGCTATAGGTACCTCATTATGACTTGGGTTATAATCTTGATTGAAATACATCTTTATTTTGCATAAGAGATACAACAAGAACAAGTCAAACGAAATATTTCTGATGTGAAAAAATAGTTTTCCACGTTTACTGTATAAACCACCCATTATACGTCTGTTTGCTCGGACATAATAATACCCATTAATCACAAGTGGATAATGCGTTATTATTCACTGTTGTCAGATACTTCGTAGATTTAGGCATGATATTATATTCTTCAAATTGATAATTTTCAGTATTCTAAAGTACTAACCAACTAACTAACAAATATGGGTATACCTTGTCAATCGAGACCAAATCTGCTTTTATAACATCAATTCAAGCAATTTTCATTACAAAATATACAATGACAAGTTCTCCAAAAATTTCTCATGTGGCGATTGACTTTTTCCACACTTATAGTAGAAGGATCTTGTCACGGTCGCCAATTTTAAAATCTTCAAGAAATATATTCAGTAGTCGTGGATAAGTATAGTATGCTACTCGCGTATAATGGCTGTTATTCACTCGGTGATTTGTTATCATTATAATTATACAATATGCTCGTTGCATAATATACTCTTTTTTTTCTGATAGTTTCATAGAGATAATGGATCTTGAAGTTTTTCACTTTAAATACGTTCTCTCATGCCATAGGTACAATTGATACTTTTCGAAACAGTTTTTTTTCATTACAGGGTGTCTACTTTTAAAGTGGCCAAACTTAGAGGGGAGATTGTACGGGTTATTTGCAACAAAAAATGTCATATAACACATGGTCGAAATTTTGACGGTTATTGTTCATCCTAACATTTCATTTCATTTTTTCCTCTAAAATTTTCATTTTTCAGTTTTCTTAGTAGTCTCATGTAATTTGACCACATATTCGGAAAGGGTTAAATTGAGTTAACAAAATTAGTCCTACTTTTCCAATAGTTTTTTCGATGAAGTATGAATAATTATACACACGTTTTCTTTTCAGTAAAAAATACGTTATTTTGTTTCGAATGACATATCAACATTTGTTTTAGCTGCTCATCCTCCGCCATAATATCATGGCTAACATGACAACAACGAAATAGTCTCGAAATTCCGAACTTAAATTTGCCAGATTTTGAAGCTCTTCGTGATTGAATTTTAATGTGATTTAATCATCAATTCTTTTTGAAGTGTTCTAGACATAAAAATCCAAAGGCGTAAGGTCGGGGTTCCTTAGTGTCCATCTGACCGCATCTTCCAATCCATTGTATGGCAGTATATTCATTCAATAAATCGTGACATTACGACTATTTTGTGCCGGGCAGCCATTCATTTGAAATCAGACATTTTATCTGTTGGACAGGTGCATTTCATCCAATATGTCTGTCAAGTTGCTTTGGATTAATTTAACGAATACGCCAAGCAACAGAGCTACAAATGATTAGTTTTTTGACAAAAATACTACCTGGACGCCACCTGTGCCATTCCGTGCAGGACAGTCCGTAGTTTATTCCCACCATGTTTTAAACACGAAAATGCCATTTTTTATTTCTAATTAACAAAAAACAACAAAAATACGCGTTCTTTTTAGTTTTTTCGTTGCAGAATGGAAACTATTGATGCAGTGATAACGTTGCAATGGGATGAATTGTAGAGAATTACATTGTGAAGAGAATGATGAGTCAAACGATCCAATCGAATAATTAAAACTGGAGATAAGCGGAAAAAACCGGAAAATTGCGTGTTTTTTCTTTTAACTCATAACTCTGCCATTTTGCAATATTAAGAACTGAAACTTCACACGACAGTAGCTATTGACGTGCAATTCATGTGTGCCAAAATTGGATTCGGTCGGATAAATAGTTTTCACATAATTCCCATTTGAATTTTTTTTGGACATATTTTCGCGGAGAGCTGGATGCGTTTGAGAACGTCCGATTGAAATTAAAAAAATTGATTTGGAAAGAAGACGTGATCAGTAACAAAAGGTCTATTCTGATTTTTCAATAAAACGCGTTTAAGTGTGTTAAAAACTAGGGAGAACATGAGGGAAAACGACCGACCGAGCGAGAGCGGTCGAGTGGAGAGGAAATAAGTGAATCGAGGGGAAACGTATATGTGTACAAAATTTGGTGCGCTGTCCGCGCAACAATTCTTAAACTCGGCGACCGTTGGCTTCCGCGGCGTTTCCCCTCGATTCGCTCATTCCCTCACCACTCGACCACTCTCGCTTGGTCGGTCGTTTTCCCTCATGTTCTCACTAGTTTTTAACACACTTAAACGCGTTTTATTGAAAAATCAGAATAGACGTTTTGTTACTGATCACGTAATCTTTCCAAATCAATTTTTTTAATTTCGATCGGACGACCTCAAACGCATCCAGCTCTCCGCGAAAATATGTCCAAAAAAATTCAAATGGGAATTATGTGAAAACTATTTATCCGACCGATTCCAATTTTGGCACACATGAATTGCAGGTCAATAGCTACTATCGTGTGAAGTTTCAGTTCTTAATATTGCAAAATGGCAGACAGAATTATGAGTTGAAAGAAAAACACGCAATTTTCCGGTTTTATCCGCTTTTCTCCAGTTTTAATTATTCGATCGGATCGTTTGACCCATCATTCTCTTCACAATGTAATTCTCTACAATTCATCCCATTGCAACGTTATCACTGCATCAATAGTTTCCATTCTGCAACGAAAAAACTAAAAAGAACGCGTATTTTTATTGGTTTTTGTTAATAACAAATAAAAAAATGGCATTTTCGTGTTTAAAACATGGTGGGAATAAACTACGGACTGTCCTGCTCGGAATGGCACAGGTGGCTTCCAGGTGGTATTTTTGTCAAGGAAATATCTCTATTGCTTGGCCTAGAAGTCTTCAGCATTAAAGTGATCGGTAAGTATAAATGGTCCGAAAAGTTCTCCTCTCTTGACTGCCAACCTCACGTTGATACTTATTTCACTTTGGAAATGAGGAACAATAGTCACATGAGAGTTTTCTCTCTGCCATATATGGTTATTTCGTATATTAATCAAACCTGATTTAGTGAAAGTGGCGTCATCAGTCCATTATATCTTATGAACCCCACTCTCCTTAATTATTCTCACATCACCTACAAAATGTAAGTGTGGCCTTAGCATCTACAGGTAAGAGATGAATTGATAATTTCCATAAAATTACATTAAGGTTCAATCACGAAGAGCTTCAAAACGAGCAAATTTGGGTTCGGAATTTCTAGACTTCTTCGTTGTTATCATGTTAGCCATGATATAATGGCGGAGGATGAGCAGCTAACACAAAAGTTGATATGTCATTCGAAAGTACACCAATTGAGATATTTTTAACTGACAAGAATGTGCATAGTTATTAATATTTCGTCGAAAAAATCATTGGAAAATAGGACCAATTCTGTTAACTCACTAATCTTGTATAGCAAATTTTTTGGCCTTTCCGAATATGTTTTCAAATTCGCTAAGTCTACAAGGAACACTGAAAAATGATCATTTAAGTGGAAAAACTCGAAATATTTCATCAAATCAAGAAATTTTAAATTGAAGAATAACCGTCAACATTTCGATCTTGTGTTATATGACATTTTTTGTTACAAATCACTCGTATAATCCCCCCTTGAAGTTTGTCCACTTTAAAAGTAGACACCCTTTATACAAGGTGTCCAGGCGATTGACGTCAATAAATTATTTTCAGATTCATCAGATCTGTAGCTATCTAAAAATACCCCATGTATGTAATGCAATTTTTTGTAGTTCTCAAGTTATGATTTTTTGAGTGTTTTTTCAATGTATTTTGCCAGCTAGGTTTGAAAAATTCATGTTTCTATGCAGTTAGTATTTTGCAGTTTTTATTTTTTTAACATAGGCGTCCTGAATGTTGCTTCAATAAAAATAGATTTACCTTCTTGAAATCACTGCAAGGTACTCAAAAAAGGCTTGAAAGCAAGAACTTAAGTTTTCAGTAGGATGTACTGAAACAATCATTTTCGAATCAGAAATGAGAAGAAAGGCTTTTTCTAGCTTTTGGCTGAGTTTCAAAATTTGCGGAGTCCTAAGCTACAAAAGTCATAGGAAAAAAAGGACTTGATCGTACTTTTTTTGTTGTAATCAGCCTTGGAAGGCGGATAGGCTGAAAATCATTGAAACTCGATCAAATTTGTTCATCTTCTTTTTTTCATTGTTATGGTAAATTACACTCAAAAATGGGATTTCAATTGAAATTCCTGTGAAACAAATGTAGCTCGTGTGATTTTTTTACAATAATTTTGGTCTCACCACTGATGGAAAATGTTAAGATTCGTCAGAATTGCTAGTTGTGAGAAATTACCAGTTTTGGGATAGACAATAAAAAGCAAATATCACTAAAAATTACTTTTTACTTCAATAATTTTTCAAACTCTCTGCCTCTAATTCTATACATTATCGAAGACGATCAAAAAATTTTGGGTAGCTTCAGTGATTTCAGGAAGCTGATTATTTTTTTTTATTGAAGTTATATTCAGGACGACGATATTGAAAAAAATAAAACCTGCAAAATACTCACTGCATAGATAGATATAAATTTTTCAAACCTAGCTGGCAAAATACATTGAAAAAACACTCAAAATCACAACTCGAGAATTACAAAAAATTGCATCACATCACATTTTGGAAAGCCACAGGTTTGAAGAATTTAAAAATCACTTATTGACGTCAATCGCCTGGACACTCTGTATAATTACGTTGAAGTGACAAAAAAATAATGGCTGACAGTTCATCGAATTTAATTGTCAAAAGTTGCAATAAGTATTTTTTTTTATCGCGATGCGCAATAAAAAATGGAAAGCAGCAGCGATAGTGTCTCGTCATGATTTGAAGAAAAAATATTTTCTTGGACACACAGTCTTCCAGGATTCGCCTACAGCTCGTCTTAGAATTTTGCCTATTCGTCAAAAAAACTATTTTTCAGACTTTCTACTTCTATTACTTTCTTTGTTAATTTAGTCAATTTCATATTTCAACAGTATCACGGAAAACTTACCCATGCTTGTAATGATTATTCCCTACAGAGTCACATCAAACCGAATGAGAAAGAATTCAATTGATTGTCACCAACATGGTAGCACGTTGTCTTGTTAGTTAACAGTGCCGAGATTGAAAAATCCAGACCTCATTCCATTCTATCTCGGCAGCATCTCGCCGATTGGAGATAATTAAGCAGTCCATAAAAACAATTATTCCTCAGTGCGAAGCGAACGATATTCGGAGACAAAAGACGCTTTGTGCGTTGATACCTGCGCGAAATATTCCGTTACTAACTTTTATCTGCATAAAATCGGTCTGACCTTCGGGAATGTTGGCCGATATTTAAAAAACCGCGGTTTTCCGTACTACGCCTTATTGCGAAAATAGTTCGAAAACGTTAATTGTTGGGAGTGGAATGGTTGTCGATACCGAATAAAATAGAGATTTTGGCGACTTCCGCATTCATCGATTGTCACACATCATTTATTTCGAGCGTATTGTTCCTCTTTTTTTGTAGCAAATAGATTCCGGTTTCGCATGGATAAACATTTCAAGTGCAAAAACCAAGTCATTTTCATCCAATTTAATATAATTTCGATTGGTACTGCTATCATGAATTTGGTTTTCAACTCGGCATGTTCAGAATTCGAGCAGTGCTAAAATCTTTGAACTTTATACTGAAAAATAGAAGGATAGTCATCATTCACACAAATAATGAAGGAAGATTCTAATGAGAAACAAAAAAATTGAATGACCATATTTAATGGAAGACCCTGTACGATTCGGCTGCTACACAATCTTAACTGCGAAATTTGGAAACCGAACACTGAATATCTGAAGTCTCTAGGACAATCCCTTCGAAAGTTATCGTGCTCACGGCCGTCAACCAGACGACCTATCGTTTGAGACCATTTTTGACTCAAAATTCGAAAATTGCAGACATTTGGGCAAAACGATATAGCACTCGTTTAAGGAGAACGAGGACTCAAAAATTGAATACCAGACCGAGGTTCCTAGGTTCCTACTCAGGAACTCCCGCATCGACCATACCAACCTATTGCCAAGCGCTATTGCTAATTCGAATACTACTCCCACACTAATAGCGTACATTTAATATAGTGAGCACATAAATAAAGGATATAAAATCTAGAATTATCAAGATATTCGAATTTAAATGTTCGATTAACAATTACATATTACATATGAACGTCATAGAACAGAAATCTTCAATTCCAGACCAGCAGTACAGAAACAGAATTTTCATTCATTTGGAAATCTACAGGTGACTGTGACTGGTGACGTAAGGGACAAAGGCTAAGTGGAGATAGAATAGAGGACCTCAACCTGAATGAGGATGGGGGTTTAAATGTCCCACAAGGCTATAAGTTTCAGAGATACAGGGTGTTTTCTGCAAAAGTGCTGAAAGTATAAAACTCCCATATCTTTGTCAATATGGCATTTTTTTGCTGATATTTGACAAGCTTGTTTCTATTCATATTCTTCATCAGATCGAGACAAAAGTTTTTTTAAAAACCTGCGGTCCGTATTCAAAATTTTTAATTTCCACGTAATGTGAGGAATATCACTCGGTATATGAGATAAAAAATTTCGAATGGTAAATTGGAATCTGGGAAAAACACTCAGTGAAAATATTTTTTAGTTTGAATGTCACAAATTATTTATAGTTTTTATGATATGTGGAGAGTCGAATATTACAATTATTCACATTCACTTGAGGAAACGTACTATTCCTAATAGAAAAAAACACCACGAATTTGAAATGCTTAAATGATCCTGACGCATTTTAAATATTCCTTTACATCTGAAATCCTTTCTTATTAATTAATCTAACAATATTGTAAAAAAAATTCAAAACACAATACAAACACAAATAGAGGAACAGTAGCACATAGGATTCAAAATTTATTTTTTTTGAATGAAGATTTATATACTGAATGTTCATGCAGAATTTCAAGAGAATGTCATCTCAGAACCATAAAATTTAATTTTTTTCTAAATTATGAACTTTTTCCGATAATTTAGAGTTTTTTACTGAGATTGTTCATTCATATATTCAGTATCTATCGCAAGTCCTATACGAAATTTAGAGGAATAAAATTGCAGCTTGTTCTTTGCATATTTTTTGGCAGTCAGTTCTGAAAGCCATATATCTATAGTTCGTGGCAAATTTGCAAAAGGCTTCGCCAAAAAATCGTAAATTGTTGATTTTGAGCACTCGCTCTACTTAAACGAGTGCTATATCGTTTTGTCCAAATGTCTGTAATTTTAGAATTTTGAGGCTAAAATGGTCTCAAACGTTAGGGTTTGACTCCCTGATGAAGAATCCGTGGTCAAACTCGATTCTGTCCGTAGGACCTTGCGGCCGTTAGCACAATAACTTTCCTTGAGATTTGAAACTTTCAGGGTGAGTTCGGGTCCCAAATGCCTCGGTTAAGTTCGTTAACCAGCCAAAGTGTACAGGGTATTCCATAAAATATGGCCATTCAAACGTTTCGTTCCTCAATATCTCAAAACCAATCCAATCGAAATGAAATTATTCGGCCACATGCAAGATGCTGATAGTAAGCTTCATGCAAAATTTGCCTCCATAGTGTTAACAGAACAATAAAAAAATTCATTGGAATATTATTGAAAAGAAGAAACTTCATTTTTCAATAAATGTATATCCGATTCAACTGATTTTTTTTGGGAATGAAGATTGATATACAGTATAACGAATTTTCCTGTATAACGAATTTCGTACAAGACATTG
Organism: Propylea japonica; assembly: GCA_013421045.1. NCBI lineage: Eukaryota > Metazoa > Arthropoda > Insecta > Coleoptera > Coccinellidae > Propylea > Propylea japonica. Next base: position 51,735,046 of record CM024241.1, on the reverse strand, counting down.
CACCTTGAATCCAAATTTCATGTTAGAACACCCTTTAAAACGAAGTAAATTCTCTCTATAACGAAATATTAAAGGATTATCATTCTTTGAATGGGAATTGGTAAGAAGTTATTAAGGTAATTTTTCCGCCCGTACGTAATAAATCCCGACCTTGAACTCAATCATTAAGGCGGGTAGAGAGATCTTTCCGAAACAGTTTTAAATATAGCCCTGGCTATTGCGCTGCTAGTGTTAATTTGTGCGAATGTCTAAAAGCAAGTGCTTAAGTTCGAATGATAAATTTATCAGTGAAGTCCATCGCGAAATTGCCCACTATAGAAACAAATTTTCTGTATAACGAAATTTCTTTATTACGTATATTTTCGCGAATTTAACGCTTTCGTTTTAGGGAAGTTCCACAGTAAAGATCATTCAAAATTGTGTGGCCATAGTTTAACAGAATCATAGAAATATCAATAGGAATATTGAAAAGAAGAACCTTTATATTTCCATAAGAAGATATCCAATTCGAGTGAAAGTATTTCTGTGAATAAAGACTGATATACTGTATGTTCATGCAAAATTTTGTGGCCATAGTCCATATCCAGAGCATCGCATCATCAGAATGGAATATAATTTTGTTATTATTTATTTTTCATATATTTAATTTTTTGAATAATTTCCAGAATATAATTTCGATTCTGAGGTAATAGTCTTATTGCTTCATCAATGAACGAGCGCTCAAAAGCTCCTGCTCAGGGCTTATCTTAATTTTTTTTCTGTTATTCCAGAGTCAAACACTTCGGCTTCTGTCCCAAGTCTGACAGTGAGTTGTGCTGCTGCAAGCTGCAATAATGGCATGAACGATGTTTTGCAAGGTCCCGTCATAACAACGTGCGTTTACCTGCCATAACAAGACAGCCATCATGATGGAAATTGAAGATACACCTACGGCAACAGTTGAAATGATTTGTCAAGCGATCGTTAATTGTGATGAACTAGGTTTGAATAAACATATTGCAATGCAAGTGTTCACCCTGTGGATGATCAGTCCCCTTCTTGGTGAGTATTTCACGAAAAAAACTAGAAGCAATAAGTCGATCATGGGGCCTAAAAAGTTATGTATTGGCTAGTGAAAGTAGTTTCGAAATATTTTTATAAGGAACTTTCTAAATGAAAATAGGAAAAAAAATATCTAATAAACCAACCAACCGAAAAGTTGAATCAAGATAACGTTTTCATGATACAGTTTTGACACCGAGTGTTTTGGGTGCAAAATAGTGAAAAATGTGTTATTATAGTCTGTTCAAATGTAAGGAGGAGCTTTGTAAACAAAACAAAATCGTCTGGTTGCGCACAATAAAACTCCTATTGGCCAAACGGTAATAAAATTGCTTTCTTTGACCACCCTAAGAGACTGCCAGGATTGTACTCGGAACCGGACTGTGGATGGTACTGAATATGTATATATTTCACCTTATATAATTGATCCTGTTTATTGATTTTTATTTGAACACATGCATAATTGAAGAATTTTCCATAAAGTTGTTATGTTTAAATATATATTTCA
>CM024241.1:51672860-51733397 GCA_013421045.1 Propylea japonica | reverse complement strand
AAAAAAAATTCTTCTTGTTCACAAGTGATGATGAAGTGACCAATAAAAAATCTTTTTTTTTAAATAACTGTTCAAAGGTAAATTAAGGGTATGGAAGAACCCAGGTCTAACATTACTGTTGCTTATAGTTTCGCAAGAATTTTCGCTTGAGCTGGAGAACATCATATTGGTTGATACAAACTGTTATTATATTGTTTCATTATTAAACCTGAATGTTAAACTTACAACATTTTCCATTTTCGGTTTCAAATGCAAAAGAGCAGACTGGCGTACTAATTTTCTTTTCGTATGTTCTATTGGAGCTGCACTAGAAGTGCTCCACGACAACACGGAAGTAGAAGTGTAATGCACATAGTGCAGCATTGGGTTACCAATAGAAAAAGCTATGAGATTCCAAAAAGCATCAAGAGCCTTGCAAATTCGGCGAACACTGAATGATGGCCAATAGCATCTGGCAAGAGAAGTTGTGGGCTGCCATAAAGCCAATTCGTAATGTCATATGTATTTACAAATGTGAATTTCAGTATTATACCTACCTACTTATCATGTAAAGAATTATCTACAGCTTTAACAAAATGTGATAATATTCAAATTAAACAGGGGTTCATAACTTGTCCCTAAATTTCTCCCTACTTATTTTTAGATGAAAATCCATATTTCTTCTGATTTATTTTGCTCTAAATGGTCTTAATTACAGAATTGATGTATTAAGATCCTTCTCAATTTCGAGATTACGAATTATAGAAAGGTGGCAAACGCTATAGATTTCTCTGTTCACATAATCCTATCAGGATGCTCAACTTTTGTGGATATGTTTAATGCTTGCATGAATTTCTGAGACCAATGAAGGTACAAGGAAAAATACTAGGAGTAGAAAATCGGTTGTAATTATTTCGTGTGATAAGTTACAATTGTACAAATCAGATTAATGGGAAATATCAAGCAAGCGAAATATTCGACTTTTTAGTTGATTAAATCAGGCTTAGCATGGAATAGTGATTTTCTGTGGATTTGTTTTGAACCAATTGCTGTGCGATATGATCATAAAATATATATTTAATGAATGCCCAACTCACACTAGGAAAAAGTCGTTCACATTTCGCTTACCGTCACTGTAAATACAGTTTTTATATTCATATGTGTGGAAAAACTCTAAAAAAATATTTCTATCCATTTTGGAAACTGATCGATCACATTTATTAGCTACTCTTCGTTAAATTATTATATTTAAGTTAGCGCTTTGTTATAATCAGTTATTCTGTTATTTCAATTCTTGTCATAATATCTTCTTGATTTTCAGTCTAATAAGTTTTTATCAAACACTACTTATGCGTTCATTTGAGTTTTCCAATATAGTTGTCATTGTTGCATTGGAGCATGCATTCGGAAACTACCCTTTGTTATGGCTTGGATTTCTCAGTCTGAAGGTGCTTATCCTTCTTTTGATATATCTGTTGAATCCCTTATGCCACCAGGCGTAAATGATAGGACTTACAAGACTATTAACAAATCCTAACATGACCAATGGCTTGCTAATACTAGGCTCAAAGATCTACATTTCTTCGAACTGTCATCATCACAAATTGACAATATAATATAAACTGACGGACTGTGTACGGAAACCATGTAAACAAGAAATTTGCTGCAGAAAATCCAACAACTTTAACCGCTTTCCACCTTTTTGAAACGTTCACAGCTGTTGAAGAACTTCTTCAGAAACATCCTAGAAGAAAGTTTCTTGACTGCCCTGTATAGGTTGAATCATGCGTTGTTTTCGTTTGTCCATTGGATTTCGCTTCTGCACGCTTTTAGGAACAGGTTTGTTAACTAGTAGTGACTGGAAAGACACTTTTTTCCCAGCTTGATATATTACTGCGGAATACAGGAAAACTATTATTAATAAAGGTACGAAGTATAATATTGCAACAATGAGTACAAATGTTTCTGGAACAAGAACAACGAAACAACAAGTTTGTTCGTTTGTGGTATCTCTGGACCACCCCATCAGTGGAAGAAAACCAATCACTAGACCTATAAGAAAGAAAAGATCTTAATAAATATTCTACTAATTACCTATACAGATTTGGAAATTCACATCGGAAAGATACGATATATAGTGCCTCAGACAAACAATTTTGCGGTTCACGTGTTCTAACTGACTGAATCCAGCTGTTATTCTGCAATATAATAGTCTTGTGTCTCTCTAATAGTTGGGAGGAGCGTAATTGAGGCAGTAGTGTAGGCAACCGCAAGTACTTGAATCGAGTATCACGGACAGCCTGACACATTGAATAACTCGATGCGCGCACTGCAAGTTTCCTTACCATATTGCCACTTCCAACGTTAAGAAAGAGATAACACTACATTATTACAATGGGACAACTGTATTCAGTCAGTTAGAGCACGTGTAACATTCAAATATGCATTTGCTCAACTTGCCTGCAAAATTCTCTGTCTGATGCATTGTATATCGTATCTTTTCCGTTGTAAATTTCCAAACCGTATAGACATATTTATCTCTAAAAACTCTATACTCACTGAAAATCCAAACCAACACGATTGAAGACGGTAATTTTTTTGAAATACAATCCATTCTGATGTTGATTATCCATAATAATGTAAAGAAATCTGTCAACTCCTATAATGCCTATTGAATATATGGTAACTAATGTACTGGTTAGAACTAATCCTAGAATAATAATAGTAATGATTGAATTTCGAATTCAATGGCAAATGGAAATTAGTTGGTAAATCACCTGAATATTTTGACTATTACCTAATTGAGCAGCACATATTTGTTGATTTCTTAGATGCACTGGAAATATCTGCCCAAAAATGACTACTATTCCAGCGAAAAAATCTCCTAAAGCTATGTTGCCCAAAAGAAGGTGTATTAATTTTGGTTTTTTACCTGGAACATGAAAATAACATTTTAAATGCTACACAATCACGGAAAATCTTGAAGTATGTATTTTTGGCTATTCGTGCCCTGTCTGTGACAGCTATCGAAACTTCAAATTTTCAAAATTCGAAGAGAGAAGTGGAGTTTCCCAATGAGTTGAATGGATTTTTGGGAGAACCGGAGTTATGGTATCCACAAATTAACAAGCATGCAAAAGCTTTCGACTTCACTTCAAGGTTTTCTAGAATTTTTCATGGAGTGATAACTCATTTTTCTTATTCACTGATTTTGCAGCTCTCAAAAATATAAAGTGAATATTCTGATTATTATGTGAAATGGGATAAAAACATCTCGCTGCTTCGTTCAAGGTTCATGAAGAGGGAGAAGGTTATTCGTAAGCATCTTCAGAGATGGCGTTTTGTTTTTTTTATACCCGCCATATCCAAGTAAAGGTTGCAGAGCTATTCTCCATAAATATTTATGCACTCTTTGGATGATATACCCCTTTGCATGTTCTTTGTACGTTGATGTGATTAGCTCCAAAATGTAATTTTAATATTGTTTGATATTAATCGCTTAGTATTATTCTCTGCTTCCAGTGTTCATATTCTGATTTTTAGTATGCCAATACAGTGAAAACTGTTTAATGACTCCGCCTATATTGACCTACCGATTGATATGACGTAATGCAAGTTGACAGAATGGCTTCCGTCAAAACCGCTTATAACGACACCGTTTACAACGAGGCATCGGTTAAAAACCTTCAGGGCCCCACTCACTTCGTTCTTTCTCCGCCGTTTTTAACCGACGGTTAAAAACGGTCGGGTAAAAACTGCCGCAAAACGAAGTGTATGGGCTAAAAACGGCGCACTTAGCCCATTTCGCACCAAGCCAGTCCAGTCCAGTCGTGTCAAGTCACTTCAGAATTGGAACTATTAACTTCGGAAAGCGGAATCCTTTTTTTTACAGCTACAGCCGCCACCACTACTAACAGACACTTAAAGGGCCCACTCACTAAGAAGGAAGTGCGAAGACTTGAATGCGCGTTGTACGGGGTACAGTTAAAACAGTGTGTGTATGGCGTAAATTTGGAATGCCCATCATCTCCGTCGTGTGGCGTGTGCATTCTTCACCGTACGTGGAAGAATGACCAAAAACGACTGTGTATGGGCAACAAGTCTCTGCCACGTTTCATATGTTTAGCAACACAGTGTCGGGTTCGATATTTTATACCTTGGACATTTTTTCCTAAATAAACAACACACGCCACTGCCATTAACATCAGATCTTTTTTCGGCGTCATCTCACGCTTGTCGCACATCCAAACCAACACGCAAAAGTGTATGTGTGTGGGAAATATGAATGCACACGTTTGCGTTATAGCAAACGTGCAGATACTTAACTGCGCATTCTTCCTTCTTAGTGAGTGGGCCCCTTTACGCTCCATCGTGATTAAGTGCCGCGAAAGTGCGCGAAACAAAACTGAAGTGGGTGGACTTTACCGTCAACGTTCTTCCTTCCAACGTTTTTAACCGTCGGTTAAAAACGGCGGAGAAGAACGAAGTGAGCGGGGGCCCTTAAGTCTAAGGTTAAAACGTCCGTGCAAAGATTAAGGATAGAAAGATAGGAAACTACAACTCTAGTACTAAAATCCGACTACATTCTTCGGTTTGTTGTTACTTCTGACATATTGATGGCGCTGAAAATGATGAATTTTTCAACACAGAGAACTGCTTTAAAGGGCTCCAAATTCGAATTGAATTATTCCTACGTTGCAAATCAAATTTAGACGTCGAGCTCAGAAAAAACATCCTGATCGATAAAATAAAGCTAGTGCTTTGTTTCGTGCTCAGGATATTATTTTTCATCTCAACATTGTATTGAATAAATTAATATTAATGAAATGCGACATTGTATTGGTATAGTTTTATTAGAAATCATTATTCACGAAAAATGTATTAATGAAATAGAATACAAATCAATAATTTTCCTATATATCAGTTATCGAATCATCAAAACAATTAAAAATAAACCATAATTCGAAGATGAAATTAAAAACAATGAAATTTCAAAGGGAATGTGCTTCTCCATTTGTTTTTATTTGATCTGTAGTAAAATGCTCACTGCATATTCCATATCAACTGCTGAGATTAATATCTCTTCGCCCAGAAAACTCTATCCATTTGAGAGCACAAACAATGAGAAACAGAGATACATGATACGAGTTAATACCTACATTTCCGTTTTCTTTGGTAATGTAAAAAATGCAAGTACTTGATTGACCTTTTTATTATTTTTGCAGTTCATCACCATACAATACGCCCCGTAAACCATTTTGAATTTCAAAAGATGCACACACAAAATTGATAAACACAAACACAATACGAAACCATAGACAACATACGAAACGCAACTAAAATGAAGCCACTAATAGGTTACCCACGTGCAATCCTGGCAATATTTTCAAATGTCGACATTTTGCTCAAAATGGCCTCTACGATCTTTTATTTTACCCATTCTTTTGAATTTAAGTACTTAATCCTGATACATAGATGGCGCTAACATAATCGTAGTCGCTCCGTTTCCTCCTTTGTCTCCTTAATATTTACGTCCACGTGTAAGGGTCCCAACGAAACGCAATGTAAATACTCATGAGAAATACCCTTATTAACGACATCGAATGTAGCGACATATTACCGATCAAATCGGAATTTATGTTATCTAATACTCCACATCATGCATGATATACCTACTGCTCTATATCATTTGACTGCAACTGCAAATCATGTTTCAAGACCACCAAGATCGCAACTGGTTCGGTACGCATTATTGTTAGTCAGTTTTTAAATGAAACTTTAATACCCTGTATTTTGGTAGGGGAAGTATGCCTATGATGGCATCCTGCTTATGATGGCACACTTCAGAGAAGTCTGTTAACATCAACCGAACAAACTTATATTTACTGAGTTTGTAAGCCAGATGGCATTTACGCTTGATATACGTAGTTACACCTTGAATACGTGGCAATTGGTGACTTTTATAAGAGTTCAATCATTTCAGTAGGTGTTGATGTATGTTAGTTATTTCATTCTTTTTCGTTTATTTGGATATTCGAAAAATCTGTTCAAAAAATGATTCTACTTTCCTTTAAACACTATAAACAATGCTTTAAGTGTGAAAGTTTTAGTTTTTTCGTCTTTTTAGTACCTTTTTCGCTTTGTTGAAAAATATATGTTACTTATGCTTATGATGGCATAGCCAGAGTGTTCCTATGATAGCATAGGGTGCCATCATAGAAAAAAGAATCAAGATCAAGAGACGATTCCTCCAAAGCGTGGTACTTCGCAAGAAATATTAGAGAAAATAATGAAAATGGTTTCGAGTAAAGTATCGAGATCATTGAAAATCATACAAGAACTCTCACCACTGCCAACTGCCGTTGCAGAATCAAAAGTGAACAGAGGAAGAAAACGAGGAAAAGTTGGGATCCTCAATACAACCCCTGACATGAAAGAAAAGAAGTTGGAAGAAGAAGAGAAGACAAAGAAAGAGAGGGAGAAGCTAGCTAGAAAGATCAAAAGACAGATTAAGTTCGTAGAAGAAAGTGAGGAAAACGAAGAAAGACATTATGACGATGATTCAGATTTCAGATGCCGCTTGTCTTTATTGTTATAAGCTGTTGTCCATGTCTAGACCAAGGGAGAATTGGTTGCGTTGCCAGAAATGCGCCAGCTGGTGCCATGCCGAGTGTGCTAGTGCAAATCATATTCGTATGTGAATTGTGCGTATAAAAATTATATTTTTATATTTTGACGATGCCAAATAATGTAAATTTAGTTCTTTTACACTTATATTTTCATTTTCATGAAATAGGACTGCTATTTTCTTCAATAAAACATTTCAATAAATAATATCATTTTATTTTCAGTTATATGCCATCAAAGGACAAACGTGATCTTATGATGGCACCCGTGGCCAAATTTTAAAAAGTGCTATAACCTAAATTCTTGAAAATTTATATTGAACTATATATAAAAATGCATACTACATACGAGTAGCAGTAAATCTGTACAATCGATGACAGAAAAATATTCCTTTAATGAAATATGTGAATAATTCGTTAAGGGTGCCAACATGGGCACACTTCCCCTAACAATGCATTTTCGGACCTACATTTATGGGAACTTTTTCTCATAAAATGATCTGAAGAATCACCCATTGATGGATCGATTCAGAGTTATAAGAATCAACATCAAATCCTTCGCATCAATTTAGAAACACCTGTATGACACAACAGTATACATAGAGTCCGTTCGCGAAAGTTTGAGCCTTCGGTTGGCCATGGAAATTTGGCATATTCCACTGTGTATATTAAAATTTCAGGTTATGTTGTTTATTTTCTTGTCAGATTGATACGCAATATTGTCTGTTGTCAATATTGCATAGAGTTCTCTGATAACTCGCATAAGCTCGTCGGACGAGGCCGGGTACATTCGGCAACGTTGACTTTATTTTACGTTCGGACAGCAAATACTGCCAACTTCAGATAAATAAACAAACGCCTACTATGCGCTCAAACTTTCGTGAACAGACTATATACAGTATACGAAACATTAAAAAATTATATGCGTCATACACCATTGGATAGGTGTTAATTTGTGTTTGTACACGATAGAGACACTGCGAAAAAAAAGATTTAACTTACTGTTCTTTACTGAAAGACCACTAGATATCACGACAGCCAAATTGGAAATAGCTATAATTGCACCAAATAGCGTTATCAGCACGTTATACAATAAATTAGCATTCTTTTCGTCAGTTTGATTCCTCTGAAGGACTCCATTCGTAATGCTAACTGAATAATCTGTTACTAGGTCATCGTGGTGATAGTAAGACCTGTTGTCCATAGTTGTCACACCTGAAATGGAAAAGAGACAAAAAAATACATATTATGGAATGTAATATTGGTAATTGAAACTGGAGTAATGCGCGAGTATTTTGTTCCATTTATTTCTTTTACCGCTGAGGAATGAGAGTAGGCTGTAATATAACGACGCAAAACACTTATCAATTGAACTTAATTTTATATTTTCTTCAAAGGTCGTTTTATTGATTTGAATTGTCATCAAGAAATATTTCCTTTAGGTGTTGCAATTTTCCCAGAATGAAGAAACAGGCCAAAACTTAACTTAACCACAGTGTTTTTTTGAATTTGGATGAAAGTAACCTACAAGACGAACACCGAAATTTTGTATCACCTCGAAATGTTAATCAAGTAGAACTATAATCTATATTTCTTTCCAAAGAATTAGATTCCGCTGCGACTAGTAAAAAAATTTGCCAAATTTGCAACCCTTAGCATTTTATAAAGTTTATCGAAACATCCTTGGATAATATTTTTTTGTCCCCTCTACAGAATGACGCCAACTATGTAATTGTCATTGGTCAACATGATACTGTACGATTCAACCTGAATGTAAACTGAAAGTTTCATCAAAACAACTCAAGAAAGGCCTGAGCAGGTTCTTTTGAGTGCTCGTTCATTGGTGGAGCAATGATGCCATTACCTCAGAATTTTGTATAGGACTTGACATTTATACTTTATGGAAATATAGAGATTCTTCTTTTGAACATTCCAATTCAATTTTCTTCTGTTCTATTAACACTATGGCAACAAATTTTGTATGAGGCTTATTATGAGCAACTTGCACGTGGCCGCAAAATTTCATTTCGATTGGTTCCGTTTTGTCTGCGATATTGAGGAATAAAACCAAAAATTTTGAATGGCCATATTTTATGGAACACCCTGTACGATTTGGCTGGTAAACGAACTTAACCGCTACATTTGGGAACTGAACTTACCCTGAAAATGAAAATTATCGCGTTAATCGCAGGTATAATATAAACAATAAAAAGCAGAGAATAATACATATTAATTGATTAAAATCAACCAATATTTAACCCATACTTCGGAACTAATCCCGCCAACGCACAAAGAACATGCATGGTGGTAATATCAAACGGAGCATCCATAGATAGCTATTTCGCCCTATTTGGGGCTCATCAGTATGGAGGAGCTCAGTCTGAAAGGCATTCTGGGTTCCCTTACTTGAAGAAATGTCGCCCAGCTCTGAGTATTAACAGAAACAAGACGCCATCTCTTGGGATCCTTACGAACACCTACCTCCAATGCATGAACGTTGAACGAAGTTGCGAGATGTTTATCCGTTTTTCATCAAACTGGTGGCAGTCCAACTTTGTGGATTTTACCTTCAGTCGATGGTTTATGACGAATAATCGAGCGTTTCCACTTCATCGACTGAAGGTAAAATCCACAAAGTTGGACTGCCACCAGTTTGATGAAAAACGGATAAACATCTCGCAACTTCGTTCAACGTTCATGCATTGGAGGTAGGTGTTCGTAAGGATCCCAAGAGATGGCGTCTTGTTTCTGTTAATACTCAGAGCTGGGCGACATTTCTTCAAGTAAGGGAACCCAGAATGCCTTTCAGACTGAGCTCCTCCATACTGATGAGCCCCAATAGGGCGAAATAGCTATCTATGGATGCTCCGTTTGATATTACCACCATGCATGTTCTTTGTGCGTTGGCGGGATTAGTTCCGAAGTATGGGTTTAATATTGGTTGATTTTAATCAATTAATATTATTCTCTGCTTTTTATTGTTACCCTGAAAACCTCAAGTCTCTAGGACAATACCTTAGTTCAGTTATCGTGCCAACGGCCGGACGGACCCCCCACTGACAGATTTTTTTTTTGACCACGAATTCCTCATCAGGGTGTCTAACCCTATCGTTTGAGACCATTGTCTTCTCAAACGAAAATAACAGACATTTGCGCAAAATGATATAGCACTCGTTTAGAACGAGCTCTCAGGAAAGCCACGTATGTTCAGTAGAGTCGTTCACATTTCGCTTGCAGCCACTGTAATTGTCATTGGTCATTGGTACGATTCAATCCTTTCTGTTAACGAAAAGCACTAACAAAAACAACAACAGAAGCACCTATTAAGGTACGAAGTATTATCAATAAGAAAGATAACAAAATGTAAGTAAGTTCTGCTTGTTAGAGGGTTCAATCGTTGTATTAAGATTAAAGTTTATATTTAGCCTACTGTGTGAACTCAATAGAACCGAGGGGCGCGGACGTTATGTCAATCGGTATCTTGGCTGCTGGGAATTCATTGGTTATGAAGCATATTTTGGGAGCAGAGGGCGCGTTGTGCGTGCGAAAGTTTCACAAAAACGGTGATTATGCAAATGAAGCTCGTTGAAGTTTTCGCCAATCCAGAGGGATGCTTGACAAATTGGTACAAAAATTCACGTAAACTTCGACCAATGAGACAAGATAATATTGATAGTTAATCCTGTTGATGCGATGGTGTGTACTAATAATTGTTGCCTCAAAGCAGCTCCATGAAATTATTGCGTTTGAATATAAGTACTAAATTAAACTCAAACATAAAATAATGATATATTGAACATGAAACCAAAATAAAAAAGCTTTTAAATACACAAATGAATCACCAAGTACATTAATGATAGTTATTGAACTAGCATTAATTCATTTCGTTTTGAAACACTGAATTTCAGTGAAATTGAATTAAAATAATTGGAGAAAAATGTGTGGGAATATGAAATGTTTGAAACTTCATTTGGTCTATTTGGACCTCGTGTACCCACCATGAAAATTTGGAATCACTGTCTCATTCTGTTTGCCTGGACATTAAAAATCACTTATGGAATCGAATTTTGAAACGGCCATTTCAAATTGCAACCGCAACGAAAACATATCACACTATTTATCTAGGAACGAGTGCACAAAAATTACATAAAGGTGATCAGATGATGAGACTGTCGTTCTCCAGGTACGCCGCAACAATACTCGAGTGCTCTCTCTAATTTAGGAAATTTCATATCGTTGATAACCCTCTTAATGATCGTTACAATAATATTTTGAGTAGAAATGCAAAGTTTTTTCGAGTGTCTGGACTGTGCACAGGTTGACCAGAATTGGTTACAATAGAGCTCGAGATTTAATTCAAAATACATATTAGTCCGTTCACGAAAGTCTGAGCCGTCGGTTGGCCATTACAATTTGGCATATTCCACTGTGTATATTAAAATTTTAGGTTATGTTGTTTATTTTCTTGTCAGATTGATACGCAATGTTATCAATATTGCATAGAGCTCTCTGATTACTCACAAGCTCGTCAGATGATGCCGGGTACATTCGGCAACGTTGACTTTATTTAACGTTATGACAGCAAATACTGCCAACTTCTATGAGCTCAAACTTTCGTGAACGGACTATAGCGTAATTGATATTTTCAGGAACAATGCTTACTTTTATTCAACATCCGAAGTTGAAAGCTAAATATCTCAAGCATTGCTCTGAAAAATATCAAGTTTGCTAGGTATTCGGAATTTTTATTTCAAGCTCCATTGAAATCTGTGAGAAATTTAATAAAGTGTCATTTGAAAAAAAAATTTTGATAAGAAAATCTGACGAAATGTCAATTTGCGGAGAACATAACTAACGGTAGGATTTTACGTGAAATTATCCTTAAATTTTGTTTTCACAGGAAAAATTAGATTTCCATCAGAGGAAAAGTTACAGAAGTAGGCATTTCGAAAATGCACATCAGTTTTTTTCATTATTAAAAATAGGACTTTCCATTCAAAAGTGTCGAATTTGGCCTACCCTATACAGAGTGGTCAGAGTTGGTGATCCCTGAACTACAACTTTTTAACCCTATGAGATAAAGAAAAATGAATGGCACATTGCTGTCATCTTTTGACGAGATTCTCATTTTGCCGTTAACCACATTGCTCTATCATCTTTTATTTTCAAGTTATAAGCCAAAATTATTATTTGGGCAATTTCAACTTTGGTTGTGCTTTGAACTTGAAACGAAAACATTAGATATAAATACGTTTCTCGAAAGTAGAAGATAAAAAATTATATCTTTTAGATCATTGACTCAAGAAAAAGCTGGAACACGTGAGTTGTATCGTATATTCTGGTAGTAAAATGAAATATTTTTCATCAACCCTTCTGCTGCAACACCAACTAAATTTTTTTTCAAATGCAAGAATATTATATCCTATGTAGGCTCGTTGAAAATCTCGTGACAGATGAAATCTTTCCATACATTAGGAAATAAAACAAAACTCTTTGAAACCGAAACATGTTAATATTTTCTAAGTGAATTTAACGTTGTAGATGCTGAAAATGCCTTCCACCTTCTACTCGAAATACTTTCAGGCGTGGTTAAACTCGTTTATGGAATTCCTGATTTTCTGAGCTGGTATGATTTTTGTCTTCACTCAAATCTAATTTTTTAGAACTTTAATATTTGCCGCCCTGTTTTGATAACCTTTTCTTTGAGACCCCCTAAGGAAAGCGGGCGGCGTTACACTAGCAGGACACCTTCAACGATTTTTAAAATTTCTTTGTCCTCGTTTTGCTCCCGTTTCTGTCCATTTTGCTGACCACTCAGTTTATTTTGATCACTTATGTACATTGAGCTGTAGACAATTCATTACATCAGCAGGGCACCTTCAACGGATCTTGCCGATATTGATGTCATTCGAAAGCTCTTGTTTTGCTTCGTTTTGCTCACCAATCTGTTCATTTTCCTCACTTATACATTGGAGGATTTTCTCGAAAAAAAATTTATTGTCTCGCTCTAGCGAATGAGGTTTTGCTCTCTTCAAAACTGAAAACAGTTTCTCTTCACGATCTATCGTTACAGAGATATGGACAATTCAAAGTGCCTTGCTGGTGTTACGTTACACCAGTAACGGATCTTGCCGATATTGGTGTCAATCGAAAGCTTTCGTTTTGCTCCGTTTTGCTCACCAATCTGTTCATTTTGTTCACTCACAAGTATCTGCGGTTTGATCTTTTCAAAACTGAAAGGAGTTCCTCTCTACCATCTATCGTTACCAAGATATAGACAAATTAAAGTGAGTAAAAAATAACATGTCTTATCAAGCTCATAATTAAATAATTTTTCTGTTGACCTCAAAATGGTGAGTTTAATGTGTACGAAATTCAACATTTAATTTGTGCTATTTTAATGCGCAATTATCATGGGCAATCGAACACAAAGCTTGCAGAAGCAATACGAGTAATGTTAAAACTCTACTGGAACATAGAAATTCATATACCTACTAGAAAGCTTTTTTTCATTCACTGTTTTGAAAGATATTAATTTTATTAAGGTCTTTCGCCCAACTCTGTATATTATCATTATTGTTCTTTATGTTTTCAGTTATTATGCCTTTGCTTTGCCTTATTAATATATTCTGAAACTCACCCAGAGCACTATGCTGTTATTGTTTATTGTTTTATTGTACACTTTCTTACTTCCTTTATTACTATCCAATATTCCAAATTTCCATATTCGGACAATTTGTTCATTCGGACAATTTGTTCATTTGGACAATTTGTTCACTCACCTCTCAAAAAACAATTCTACTCAAATTCTCAATCCATCGTTTCAGCCCATCCTTATTTTGCGCTGTACTTTAAGTGTTGGCGTGATTAGATATTATACTCCGAACCTTAGTCACAGCAATAAAATCTTGGAATCTATCTAATGTAAATATACGCGTCTATTATGTTTTGTTGTATGCGGCAACAAAGTTTCGCCCAATCGAAAATTGACTGAAAACGAACATGCTATCGCATTTTGCGGCTGCGTTTCCCGATAAAAAATATAATATGTATAGACATGATACGTGAAATCGTGTATCCATTTCTTTTTCATTCAGAAAGGCATAGGCGTGTCTGCAACTCGCATTTCCTCATCACAAGCTTGTTCCTGGGTATGAAAGCACTGTCCCCTCTCCCAACTGCAATGAAGGGTGTCTGTTCTTCATTTTTTATGAGCCCCTAAAACACTGAATCATAAAACTATATATAATATTATTCATTAAGTAGAATTTTTGATTCCATAATTTAACTTTTTGGGGTTGAAAATAACAACCCATATGATTTTCCTTCAGAAATTGATTTCGTGGGATAAATTTTCAAAAAATGAAATTCTCTTATGGTTTCCTATTCAATTCTAGAGAAAAAAGTCTCCTGCAAAATTTCGATGCAGTCGATACTTTTCTCGGAAAGAATAAAAACTTCCAAGCAGTTATGATCACTGTTCATTCCATTTCATCGTATGTTCCATAGACTAAATATTTTAAGATATTGTTCATTCTTGAAATTTATTTTGTCAATTATGCTTATCAATCGAAAGAAAGTTTTATTTGTGAAATTAAAATATTACGGATATAATTTTCTTCCGGAAATTAGTAATTAAACCTTCAGAAAGATTTATAAACATCTTTATTTCCTGTCATAGACATTCAATAATATCTTAAATATTCATTCTATAGAACACTTATACGATGAAATGGAATGAACAGTGCTTGTAAGTATCGACTCTATCGAAATTTTGCAGAAGACTTTTTTCCCCAGAATTGAATGGGGAACCATAAGAGAAATTTATTTTTCGAAAATATATCCCACGAAAACAATTCTTGAAAGAAAATCATAGGTGGTTGTTATTTTCAACCCCTAATAATAAAGTTTGGAAATCTAAAAGAATTGTGTGTAATATCTACTTAGTGCTTCATATTATGTATAGATTTATGACTCAGTGTTTTTAGGGCTCCTAAAAAAATTAAAAACTGTCAACTCGTCATCGCCTACCCCTGCTTATTTTCATCGAGGAATCATCTCCCAAAGTCCGTCGTATTTGTTTACAGACACCCTGTATATTTGATAGGAAATCTTTGTTTATTACCCTTTACTTTATGTAGGATAAGACAAAATAGGATAAACGTGAAAAAAATCTGAATTTATCGATTATTCATTTTGGATTAATTTGAGGTCACGCATAGTCCGCATTTCCACCTTTCTTCTCAATCAACTGCCCTATTGGTGGTATTTCACGAATCAAGTCGTTAATGAAGTTTTCAGTCATATCGTTTTATTCTTTATGAACTCGATTCCTGAAAAGTTGAAAGTGTTCATTATTTGGATATTACTCTCTTGAAGAATGTTTTGAAGCCTTCGTGTGTGGTGTGGTGGGACGTTGTCATCTTCATAAATTATCCCCAAGTTCGTTGCAGAGAGAAGCAATGATTGGTTAAATGATGTAAGATGGGTACTGCTACTAAACATTATACCCCCTCAACCCAATGATCACTTAGTAAACAGAATCATGACTCGCCCAAAGATGTACGTTGCGCCATAAGAGGGTTATCGAAACGCAAATAGAGGCCCATCAACTCAAATAATGTTTCCTATATTTTGACATCTGCTCATGCGCATCAAAGAAAGATTTTAAGGTGGCCTTTAATGAAATACAGGCCTCCCTTACTTAACGTAAACAAAGGTATCTGGTCAGGTACTACTCTCCTTTTTGGTGCTATGATCAATTTGAAATTGGTTGGTAGTGGAGAGTCAGTAGAGCATTTGATATCGTATATTAAGAAATTTTTGTGGAAAAAATTAATAGCGAAATTGAAAATAAATGTCTCAAATTCACTTATGAGGACGTAGTAATATGATTGGGGAAGTGTTGACGAAGAATTCCTTTATGAATGCTGAAATATGAGAATAATTGAGAAATGAACAATTTCATTCAATGCAAAATTATTTCTCGACAACCGCTCTTTTTCTTCAACAAATTTGCTTATCCTGGTCTAGTCTGGAAAGTACGTATTAGGACTCGACCAGGAAGTATGATTTGAAAAAACAGTTGATCCTTACCATAGCAACGCAACACATGAATTGTCACAAATGTGAAAATAAAGGAAATGCTTCAATAATGTTGAAATAAGTCGTTTCGATAGCTCAAATGTCAGACCAACGTTAAAGGATCTTTTATTACAGGATCCTTTAGTAAAGTTAGGCCTATATTTAGGTTTCTATAACTCTTCATTGTGGTAAAAGTCTTGGTGATGTTCCGCCTTTAGCCGACGGGTAGCTCTATGTCCACAGGATAGACGAGAGCTAATCCTGGAGAAGTTCTTGTCCTTAAATTTAAGGAATGCAATCGCCTCTTTGTGGTACTGACTTAGATTCCCAATCTGGGGTTCTTCAAAAAATGACTTCGAAGGGCTGTTACAGTTAAAATTCCACACACAAAAATTGTCATCTTATATCCAATAAGTTGAGAGTTTTTAACGGGTGGCGGGCAAAACTTTCATATCAAACAATTAAGGTTGGAAACGCCTTTTTGCACACGAGCGTGAAAAGCTGGTAGGATATGGTGAAAAAGGTTCCATGGATAACTCTTTTAGTGATATTTTTCATATAATTTCATAGCTATCTATGGATGCTCAGTTTGATATTACCACTATGCATGTTCTTTGTGCGTTGACGGGATTAGTTTCGAAGTATGGGTTTAATATTGGTTGATTTTAAATCAATTGATATTATTCTCTGCTTTCATTGTTATATTGTGAAAAATGTTAGACTTTTACGATCTGCCAACTGATGTGATGAAAACAAGTGGAGACAAATTTTTCCAGTTCGGCTTGTGGAATAATTATTGAATAAATCATTAGGAATTTTCCTGATAACCTCCCATATCAATAATATGCACATATGAAACATTTTGATTTTGCATCTTCTAAAATCTTGCGATTACGATTACATTGATAAGGCCCTCTATATTAAAATAAAATCATAATGAATTCAACTTCCAGCGCTGATCAACACTAGTGATATGTAGTATGTTTCGTCGGCACGAGAAAAACGTTGATATCAAGCATCGAGGAGCGAAAGTCTTTATGATTTGAAGTACCTAATCATTAATCTTTAAGTGTTTCATATCAATATATTATTATTATGTAATCTATATGTTTTGATGTGCGGTTATTAATAGTATATTATGCAACGGGGGTGTACTCATAGCTATTATTAACGAGGTGAAGTTCAGGCTACGAGTCGTAGGCGAGCGAATAACAGCCATTATACGCGAGTAGCATACTATACTTTATTCACGACTACTGTTATATTTCGTTTTTTTTAATATTTCGAGACCGTGACAGGTCCATTCTATCACAAGTGTGAAAAGAGTTTAGTTGACATTTGAGAAAGATTTTGAGGAACTTGTCATTGTATGTTATAAAAGTAGATTATATTTAAGCTAAATAAAGGAAGCACGACTCATTATTCACTAGTGATTAATTTATTTTATTATGGCCGGGCAAACAGATGTATAATGAATAGATTATACAATGGTCGTGGATAAACAATCTATAAGCATTGCATTCACATAATGTAGTTCAATAATATTTTGGAACAGGAAAGTTTCTTCAACACATAATGAAAACAGATTTTTCAATATGATCTTTTTCGGCTCCGAAGGAATGGCCATATCGATAAATGGCAAATCTGAAAAGTTATATGTGTCCTTCGTTAAACTCCAAATATTTCGTTGCATAAATCTGAAATTCTGTCAATTTTGTTGTTCACAGAAAATGAAATTGATCATTGTTGATGTTGGTGTTTTCTCGTGCACTTACTCCTAGGAGAAGAGGGTACCATAGTTTGGCCGAAATATCTTGACGTTTAGAAGAATATTTTGGTATAATTTTTTGTTTCAGCAGTATAAGCTAGAGACTTGAAATTTGCATCTTAGTTTACCAAATCAGTCGAATAGTTATCGAGATATAATGATTTGAAATGTTAATTTTTCAATATTTTCGAAAATGGAAAACCGATTGGGTTCATATTTCGATTGCTAGAATTTAAAAACTTCAAATAGGTGAAGAATTGAGTCAGGGCCCTGAAATTTTGACGGTTATATGACGTGTGTGGTCCGAATAACTCGGCTAAGTTATAGAAGTTCGAAATTTTATTTCTCGAAAATATAAGCTACTCAATAACGATACGAATGGCTTGCGCAAGATTTATTATAGATCCTACATATACCTATAAAACTCTATACTGCTAACGTAAAAAAAGAGGTTGAAGCAATCTAGTTGCCATTTCCGGTGGCCCCTTCAATCATCTGCGCATGTGCAAACTCGAAATTTGACAAGACGTGCAAAATTGAGGTTATGATTTTTAGTTAGTTTTTGTTTGACAAGTCATAATTTAAACTATTCGAGGTTATGGTTTGGCGCCTGCGCAGTGACTTCATTGGGCCATTGTAACACATGATCGCTACTTCAATTTGTAATAGAGAAGTGGATCCATGTTAGCGTATAGAAGTATAGTATAGAAGTTTATAAGTATATGATATCCCACGAATAGAACTTCAGTACCTCAGTACTGGAGTGTACAAGGTGCCCAGAATTGATAATCCTTGAATTACAACTTTTCAACTCCATCTTTTTTCGAGAAACTTATAATGATGTCAACTGCATTGCTTTCTCCTTTTGTTTTCGAGTTACAAGCAAAAATTGACATTTCGGTAATTTCAACTCTGATCATTATTTCCGTTCCTCTTTGTGCTATGAACTTGAAACAAACATTATGACAACAGTTTTCTGATAGGAATCCAGTGGCTCAATCATATTTTTTCCAAAGGGTATCTCTTTTGTACTATTATCCCAGCTCATGTTTCGTCTTATAGAAACAATAATATATTTTTACTTAAGAAAAAAAACCGTTATTTTCTCGTTTCAAAAATTATAACATGTCATACATCGCGCCCTTAGATTAATAGATCAGGATGGTGGCTACGCCTATGACACAGGGTAATATAGTATGAATGTATGTACGTACATGATTGTTGGTTGCCGCCTTGAACTATAGGAATTCCATTATGGCTAAAATATTAATATCAAAATATGCACTAGCTCGTCCTATGACTATTATATTCCTTTATTTGTTATGATCGTGATACAACCACAGTTTTATGAAAATATTTAACAGATATTCTTTCTAATACCTACGGAGATTTTATCGAATACGCACTGAATAGAATGAAACATTCCATGCTTTTTCCAAGATAATTTTCCAACTACGCTTATTGATCGAGTAATGTATGCAGGGGTTTTTCACATACGAAGAGTTTTGTCAATGGGGAATTGGTGATTGTTGTCGTCGAAGTACTAGTTGCCACTAATAGAGGAAAAACTTTTTGAAAAAATTACATGAAATATTCATTCAGCTCCTCTCACAAATTACTGTGGACTCACCGTATCCAATTCTGATTACGAATTGATTAATTTCAGATCAATAAATGGGTTGATTACAAGATTATTCCGGCTAGGTACCTCATTATGAATTGGGTATATAATTTTGATTGAAATACATTTTTATCTTGCATAAGAGATACAAAAAGAACAAGTCGAACGAAATCTTCCTGATGTGAAAAAATTGTTTATCCAACTATTATAAGTTTGCTTGCTCGGACATACTAATACGCATTAATCACAAGTGGATAAGGAGTTATTATCTACTGCTGTCAGATGCTTCATAGATTTAGGTATAATATTATATTCTTCAAATTTTTATTTTTTCAGTATTCTGAAGTACTAACCAACTTACTAACAAATATGGGTATACCTTGTTAATCGAGACCAAATATGCTTTTATAACATCAATTCAAGCAATTTTCATTACAAAATATACAATGAAAGTTCTCCAAAAATTCTTCATGTGTCAACTTGACTTTTTCCACAATTATAGCAGAAGGATCTTGTCACGGTCGCCAATGTTAAAATCTTCAAGAAATATATTCAGTAGTCGTGGATAAAGTATAGTATGCTACTCGCGTATAATGGCTGTTATTCACTCGGTGATATGTTATCATTATCATTATACAATATGCTCGTTGCATAATATACTCTTTTTTTCTGATAGTTTCATAGAGATAATGAATGTTGAAGTTTTTCACTTTAAATACGTTCTCCCATGACATAGGTACAATTGAATACTTTTCGAAACAGTTTTTTTTCGTATACAGGGTGTCTACTTTTAAAGTGGCCAAACTTAGAGGGGAGATTGTACGGGTTATTTGCAACAAAAAATGTCACATAACACATGGTCGAAATTTTGACGGTTATTGTTCATCCTAACATTTCTTGATTTCATGATATGAAATATTTCGATTTTTTCCTCTAAAATTTTCATTTTTCAGTTTTCTTTGTAGTCTCATGTAATTTGACCACATATTCGGAAAGGGTTAAATTGAGTTAACAAAATTAGTCCTACTTTTCCAATAGTTTTTCGATAAAATATGAATAATTATACACACGTTTTCTTTTCAGTAAAAAATACGTTATTTTGTTTACTTTCGAATGACATATCAACATTTGTTTTCGCTGCTCATCCTCCGCCATAATATCATGGCTAACATGACAACAACGAAATAGTCTCGAAATTCCGAACTTAAATTTGCCACATTTCGAAGCTCTTCGTGATTGAATTTTAATGTGATTTAATCATCAATTCTTTTTGAAGTGTTCTAGACATAAAAATCCAAAGGCGTAAGGTCGGGGTTCCTTAGTGTCCATCTGACCGCATCTTCCAATCCATTGTATGGCAGTATATTCATTCAATATACGTGACATAACGACTATTTTGTGCCGGGCAGCCATTCATTTGAAATCAGACATTTTATCTGTTGGACAGGTGCATTTCATCCAATATGTCTGTCAAGTTGCTTTGGATTAATTTAACGAAGTCTTCAGCATTAAAGTGATCGGTAAGTATAAATGGTCTGAAAAGTTCTCCTCTCTTGACTGCCAACCTCACGTTGATACTTATTTCACTTTGGAAATGAGGAACAATAGTCACATGAGAGTTTTCTCTCTGCCATATATGGTTATTTCGTATATTAATCAAACCTGATTTAGTGAAAGTGGCGTCATCAGTCCATTATATCTTATGAACCCCACTCTCCTTAATTATTCTCACATCACCTACAAAATGTAAGTGTGGCCTTAGCATCTACAGGTAAGAGATGAATTGATAATTTCCATAAAATTACATTAAGGTTCAATCACGAAGAGCTTCAAAACGAGCGAATTTGGGTTCGGAATTTCTAGACTTCTTCGTTGTTATCATGTTAGCCATGATATAATGGCGGAGGATGAGCAGCTAACACAAAAGTTGATATGTCATTCGAAAGTACACCAATTGAGATATTTTTAACTGACAAGAATGAGCATAGTTATTAATATTTCGTCGAAAAAACCATTGCAAAAATAGGACCAATTCTGTTAACTTCAGAATCGTGATATTCATCTCCTTACCACGCCCGCAATAAGAGTTGTTTCTGCACACAGACTCACTGATCTTGTATAGCAAATTTTTTGGCCTTTCCGAATATGTTTTCAAATTCGCTAAGTCTACAAGGAACACTGAAAATGATCATTTAAGTGGAAAAACTCGAAATATTTCATCAAATCAAGAAATTTTAAATTGAAGAATAACCGTTAACATTTCGATCTTGTGTTATATGACATGTTTTGTTACAAATCACTCGTATAATCCCCCCTTGAAGTTTGTCCACTTTAAAAGTAGACACCCTTTATACAAGGTGTCCAGGCGATTGACGTCAATAAATTATTTTCAGACTCATCAGATCTGTAGCTATCTAAAAATACCCCATGTATGTAATGCAATTTTTTGTAGTTCTCAAGTTATGATTTTTTGAGTGTTTTTTCAATGTATTTTGCCAGCTAGGTTTGAAAAATTCATATGTTTCTATGCAGTTAGTATTTTGCAGTTTTTATTTTTTTTAACATAGGCGTCCTGAATGTTGCTTCAATAAAAATATCGATTGAAATATATTCTGGGAGGATTCTGCATTCTTAGGAACTTTATAGGTTTTCACTCCCAGTCTCTGAAACATAAATAATTAAAAAATTTTGATTAAGGTGAAGTGCTCCTGCGAAAATCTTTGCACTTATTTGTCAGGAGCAAATTGGTCTTGAAAA
The DNA here is from genome assembly GCA_013421045.1 of Propylea japonica. Classification (NCBI taxonomy): domain Eukaryota; kingdom Metazoa; phylum Arthropoda; class Insecta; order Coleoptera; family Coccinellidae; genus Propylea; species Propylea japonica. The sequence continues at coordinate 51,711,562 of CM024241.1, read as the reverse complement.
GAATTGTTGCCTAACAGTAAAACTGAAAAATGAAACAAATTAAAAGGATATTGTAACGTTTCGGTGGCTATATCAGACACCTTCTTCGGACAAACTCTAAAATTCTTCAGAATTGTGTGTTTTCTCATTTGTAATCTGATTGACATTGATAGTTGTCAATCTATAGAGATGTTGATTTATTTGATTTTGAAATTTCCTGACATCAGGAAATTTCAAAATCAAATAAATCAACATCTCTATAGATTGACAACTATCAATGTCAATCAGATTACAAATGAGAAAACACACAATTCTGAAGAATTTTAGAGTTTGTCCGAAGAAGGTGTCTGATATAGCCACCGAAACGTTACAATATCCTTTTAATTTGTTTCATTTTTCAGTTTTACTGTTAGGCAACAATTCTTTCAAGACCAATTTGCTCCTGACAAATAAGTGCAAAGATTTTCGCAGGAGCACTTCACCTTAATCAAAAATTTTTTAATTATTTATGTTTCAGAGACTGGGAGTGAAAACCTATAAAGTTCCTAAGAAATTCAATAAAAATAGATTTCCCTTCTTGAAATCACTGCAAGGTACTCAAAAAAGGCTTGAAAGCAAGAACTTAAGTTTTCAGTAGGATGTACTGAAACAATCATTTTCGATTCAGAAATGAGAAGAAAGGTGTTTTCTAGCTTTTGGCTGAGTTTAAAAATTTGCGGAGTCCTAAGCTACGAAAGTCATAGGAAAAAAAGAACTTGATCGTACTTTTTTTGTTGTAATCAGCCTTGGAAGGCGGATAGGCTGAAAATCATTGAAACTCAATCAAATTTGTTCATCTTCTTTTTTTCATTGTTATGGTAAATTACACTCAAAAATGGGATTTCAATTGAAATTCCTGTGAAACAAATGTAGCTGATTTTTTATACAATAATTTTGGTCTCACCACTGATGGAAAATGTTAAGATTCGTCAGAATTGCTAGTTGTGAGAAATTACCAGTTTTAGGATAGACAATAAAAAGCAAATATCACTAAAAATTACTTTTTACTTCAATAATTTTTCAAAATCTCTGCCTCTAATTTCTAAACATTATCGAAGACGATCAAAAAATTTGGGTAGCTTGCGGTGATTTCAGGAAGCTGATTATTTTTTTTATTGAAGCTACATTCAGGACGACGATATTGAAAAAATAAAACCTGCAAAATACTCACTGCATAGATAGATATGAATTTTTCAAACCTAGCTGGCAAAATACATTGAAAAAACACTCAAAAATCACAACTCGGGAATTACAAAAAATTGCATCACATCACATTTTGGAAAGCCACAGGTTTGAAGAATATAAAAATCACTTATTGACGTCAATCGCCTGGACACTCTGTATAATTACGTTGAAGTGACAAAAAAATAATGGCTGACAGTTCATCGAATTTAATTGTCAAAAGTTTGCAATATTTTTTTTATCGCGATGCGCAATAAAAAATGGAAAGCAGCAGCGATAGTGTCTCGTCATGATTTGAAGAAAAATATTTTTCTTGGACACACAGTCTTCCAGGATTCGCCTACAGCTCGTCTTAGAATTTTGCCTATTCGTCAAAAAAACTATTTTTCAGACTTTCTACTTCTATTACTTTCTTTGTTAATTTAGTCAATTTCATATTTCAACAGTATCACGGAAAAACTTACCCATGCTTGTAATGATTATTCCCTACAGAGTCACATCAAACCGAATGAGAAAGAATTCAATTGATTGTCACCAACATGGTAGCACGTTGTCTTGTTAGTTAACAGTGCCGAGATTGAAAAATCCAGACCTCATTCCATTCTATCTCGGCAGCATCTCGCCGATTAGAGATAATTAAGCAGTCCATAAAAACAATTATTCCTCAGTGCGGAGCGAACGATATTCGGAGACAAAAGACGCTTTGTGCGTTGATACCTGCGCGAAATATTCCGTTACTAACTTTTATCTGCATAAAATCGGTCTGACCTTCGGGAATGTTGGCCGATATTTAAAAAACCGCGGTTTTCCGTACTACGCCTTATTGCGAAAATAGTTCGAAAACGTTAATTGTTGGGAGTGGAATGGTTGTCGATACCGAATAAAATAGAGATTTTGGCGACTTCCGCATTCATCGATTGTCACACATCATTTATTTCGAGCGTATTGTTTCTTTATTTTGTAGCAAATCGCATGGATAAACATTTCAAGTGCAAAAACCAAGTCATTTTCATCCAATTTAATATAATTTCGATTGGTAGTGCTATCATGAATTTGGTTTTTTAACTCGGCCTGTTCAGAATTCGAGCAGTGCTAAAATCTTTGAACTTTATACTGAAAAATAGAAGGATAGTCATCTTTCACACAAACAATGAAGGAAGATTCTAATGAGAAACAAAAAATTTGAATGACCATATTTAATGGAAGACCCTGTACGATTCGGCTGCTAAACAATCTTAACTGCGGAATTTGGAAACCGAACACTGAATATCTGAAGTCTCTAGGACAATCCCTTCGAAAGTTATCGTGCTCACGGCCGTCAACCAGACGACCTATCGTTTGAGACCATTTTGACTCAAAATTCGAAAATTGCAGACATTTGGGCAAAACGATATAGCACTCGTTTAAGTAGAACGAGGACTCAAAAATTGAATACCAGACCGAGGTTCCTAGGTTCCTACTCAGGAACTCCCGCATCGACCATACCAACCTATTGCCAAGCTCTATTGCTAATTCGAATGCTACTCCCCCACTAATAGCGTACATTTTAATATAGTGAGCACATAAATAGAGGATATGAAATCTAGAATTATCAAGATATTCGAATTTAAATGTTCGATTAACAATTATTACATATGAACGTCATAGAACAGAAATCTTCAGTTCCAGACCAGCAGTACGAAAGAGAATTTTCATTCATTTGGAAATCTACAGGGTGACTGGTGACGTAAGGGACAAAGGCTAAGTGGAGATAGAATAGAGGACCTCAACCTGAATGAGGATTGGGGGTTTAAATGTCCCACAAGGCTATAAGTTTCAGAGATACAGGGTGTTTTCTGCAAAAGTGCTGAAAGTATAAACTCCCATATCTTTGTCAATATGGCATTTTTTTGCTGATATTTGACAAGCTTGTTTCTATTCATATTCTTCATCAGATCGAGACAAAAGTTTTTTTAAAAACCTGCAGGTCCGTATTCAAAATTTTTAATTTCCACGTAATGTGAGGAATATCACTCGGTATATGAGATAAAAAATTTCGAATGGTAAATTGGAATCTGGGAAAAACACTCAGTAAAAATATTTTTTTAGTTTGAATGTCACAAATTATTTATAGTTTTTATGATATGTGGAGAGTCGAATATTACAATTTATTCACATTCACTTGAGGAAACGTACTATTCCTAATAGAAAAAAAACACCGAATTTGAAATGCTTAAATGATCCTGACGCATTTTAAATATTCCTTTACATCTGAAATCCTTTCTTATTAATTAATCTATCAATATTGTAAAAAAATTCAAAACACAATACAAACACAAATAGAGAAACAGTAGCACATAGGATTCAAAATTTTTTTTTTTTGAACGAAGATTTATATACTGAATGTTCATGCAAAATTTCAAGAGAATGTCATCTTCAGAACAATAAAATTTAATTTTTTCTAAATTATGAACTTTTTCCGATAATTTAGAGTTTTTTACTGAGATTGTTCATTCATATATTCAGTATCTATCGCAAGTCCTATACGAAATTTAGAGGAATAAAATTGCAGCTTGTTCTTTGCATATTTTTTGGCAGTCAGTTCTGAAAGCCATATACAGTGGAACTTCCCTAACTCGAACTTCCCTATCTGGAAAAATTCCCCAAGTCGAATTTTCTTTAGAAACAAAAACGATTATACAATATCACCTATGTATTTTTTTATTTTTTCTGTATAACTCGAATTTCAAAACTCCATAACTCGAGTATTCTAAAACTCGAACTGAAATTCAGCAGTAACCGTGGCGGCAACCAAGCATAACTCGAATTGTGGTCACATTGCACACGCGTTCTATAAAATATTGTGAAATTTGAAAGGTTTTCCGTATTTCGAATTTTCCGTAACTCGAAGTGAAAGTACTGGCCTTGGCGATTCGAGTTAGGGAAGTTCCACTGTATCTATAGTTCGTGGCAAATTTGCAAAAGGTTTGCCAAAAAATCGTAAATTGTTGATTTTGAGCACTCGCTCTACTTAAACGAGTGCTATATCGTTTTGTCCAAATGTCTGTAATTTTATAATTTGAGGCTAAAATGGTCTCAAACGTTAGGGTTTGACTCCCTGATGAAGAATCCGTGGTCAAACTCGATTCTGTCCGTAGGACCTTGCGGCCGTTAGCACAACTAACTTTCCTAGAGATTTGAAACTTTCAGGGTGAGTTCGGGTCTCAAATGCCTCGGTTAAGTTCGTTAACCAGCCAAAGTGTACAGGGTATTCCATAAAATATGGCCATTCAAACGTTTCGTTCCTCAATATCTCAAAACCAATCCAATCGAAATGAAATTATGCGGCCACATGCAAGATGCTGATAGTAAGCTTCATGCAAAATTTTGTCTCCATAGTGTTAACAGAACAATAGAAAATTCAATTGGAATATTGAAAAGAAGAAACTTCATTTTCAATAAATGTATATCCGATTCAACTGATTTTTTTTTTGGGAATGAAGATTGATATACAGTATAACGAATTTTCCTGTATAACGAATTTCGTACAAGACATTGCACCTTGAATCCAAATTTCATGTTAGAACACCCTTTAAAACGAAGTAAATTCTCTCTATAACGAAATATTAAAGGATTATCATTCTTTGAATGGGAATTGGTAAGAAGTTATTAAGGTAATTTTTCCGCCCGTACGTAATAAATCCCGACCTTGAACTCAATCATTACGGCGGGTAGAGAGATCTTTTCGAAACAGTTTTAAATATAGCCCTGGCTATTGCGCTAGTGTGAAATTTTGTGCGAATGTCTAAAAGCAAGTGCTTAAGTTCGAATGATAAATTTATCAGTGAAGTCCATCGCGAAATTGCCCACTATAGAAACAAATTTTCTGTATAACGAAATTTCTTTATAACGAATATTTTTCGCGAATTTAACGCTTTCGTTTTAGGGAAGTTCCACAAGATCATTCAAAATTGTGTGGCCATAGTGTTAACAGAATCATAGAAATATCAATAGGAATATTGAAAAGAAGAATCTTTATATTTCCATAAGAAGATATCCAATTCGAGTGAAAGTATTTCTGTGAATAAAGACTGATATACTGTATGTTCATGCAAAATTTTGTGGCCATAGTCCATATCCAGAGCATCGCATCATCAGAATGGAATATAATTTTGTTATTATTTATTTTTCATATATTTAATTTTTTGAATAATTTCCAGAATATAATTTCGATTCTGAGGTAATAGTCTTATTGCTCCAGTAATGAACTAGCGCTCAAAAGCTCCTGCTCAGGGCTCTTCTTAATATTTTTCTGTTATTTCAGAGTCAAACACTTCGGCTTCTGTCCCAAGTCTGACAGTGAGTTGTGCTGCTGCAAGCTGCAATAATGGCATGAACGATGTTTTGCAAGGTCCCGTCATAACAACGTGCGTTTACCTGCATAACAAGACAGCCATCATGATGGAAATTGAAGATACACCTACAGCAACAGTTGAAATGATTTGTCAAGCGATCGTTAATTGTGATGAACTAGGTTTGAATAAACATATTGCAATGCAAGTGTTCACCCTGTGGATGATCAGTCCCCTTCTTGGTGAGTATTTCACGAAAAAACTAGATGCAATAAGTCGAGGTTTCATGGGGCCTAAAAAGTTATTGTATTGGCTAGTGAAAGTAGTTTCGAAATATTTTTATAAGGAACTTTCTAAATGAAAATAGGAAAAAATATCTAATAAACCAACCAACCGAAAAGTTGAATCAAGATAACGTTTTCATGATACAGTTTTGACACCGAGTGTTTTTGGGTGCAAAATAGTGAAAAATGTGTTACTAGGTACAAGACAAACAAAGCATTCTATTCAGAAAATATTTCCATAGCTTGGACATTCACCTAATGACGCTTTTTGTATTTATTCTTGTTTTATATTTTATGGGCTGTCAAATGTATTCTTCAATACATTCGACACATCGAATGTACAAGTCTGCAAAGTTCATAGCGTTCCTGACGCATTTCTACAGAACACAATGTTATTCTGTCGATAAGATCCTTCCGAGTTTGAAAGTGATTGAGATATACTCCTTTCGAAGTATTTTAGACATAAAAATCCAAAGGCGTAAGGTCGGGGTTCCTCGGTGGCCATCTGACCGTATCTTCCAATCCATTGTATCGCAATATATTCATTCAATAGATCTTGACATCAGTAGCGTAACTAGAGCCGACTCATGGGGGGGTTACCTTGCTAGTTTACTGGTAAAAAAAGAGAGAGAGAGAGAGTTCTTTTTGACCAATGGGGGGGGGTTGTATCCCCAATAACCCCCCCTGGGTACGCCAGTGCTTGACATTAAGACTATTAATTTGATACCAGATATTTTATCTGTTAGGTAGGTGCATTTCATCCAACATCCTGCATAGTTGCTTTGAATTAATCTATGAATTCTTCAGCATTAACGTTATCAGTAAGTATAACTGGTCCGAAAAGTTCTCCTCTCATGACTGCCAACCTCACGTTGATACTTTACTCATGTTGAAAAAGAGAAACAATAGTAATATAAGGGTTTTCTCTCAGCCATACATGGTATTTCGTGAATTAATCACACCTGATTTCGTGATTTACCTACAAAATGTAAGCCTGGTCTCAGCATCTACAGGTAACAGATGAATTGATGATTTACATAAAATAACATTAAGATTCAATCACGAAAAGCTTCAAAATAGAGCAAATTTATAGGTTCGAATTTTTTAGACTTTTTTGGTGTTATCATATCCATGATATTATGGCGGAGGTTGAGCAACTATCATAAAAGTGGATATGTAATTAGAAAGTGCACTGAAGGAGGTAATTTTTACTGATAAGAAAACATGTGCATAATTATTAATATTTCATGGAAAAAAACATTGAAAAATTAGTACTAATTTTGTTAACTTCAGGATCGTAATATCCATCTCCTAACCATGCTTATCACGTTGCAAATCTATTGTCTTTTCCAAATATCTGATCAAACTTGATGAGACTATAAAGAAAACTGAATAGTGATCGTTTTAGAGGAAAAAATCGAAATATTTCGTGAAATCAAAAAATGATAAATTGAAGCATAACCGCCAACATTTCGCCTATGTGTTATATAAAATATTTTGTTGCAAATCACTTGTGTAATCCCCCTTGAAGTTTGGCCACTTCAACAGTAGACACTCTGTAGAATGCATTATATTTTATCAGTGTTTTAGTGCTTCTCAGATTTCCAATTCACTTGAAAGTGTAGCAACAGAAGTGTGCTAAATATGAGAACAGCAAAAATTAGTATCATCTTTTGAACATCAACTAACATACCCTTGCTCATAGTTCGCTGACTTTCAAGCAATGATTATTATTTGTTATCTTTATCTACTAATGATTTATGTGTGCATGGGCGTATTTACCGGGGGGTACTGGGGGTTATTACCCCCCCCCCAGAAGAAAATTTGCAATACCGATTCTAGAAGAACACCCGCTAAAACTTACCACTACCCCCCCAGAGGAAAATTTGCAATACCCCTCCTAGAAGAACACTCGCTAAAAGTTACCGCTACCCCCCCAGACTCGCTCTCTGGATACGCCCCTGTAGGTGCGCCTGTCATTATCAACCGCTTCTACAAGGACTAATGTTTTTTCATCTTTTTAGAGGTACAGTTGAAAAAAAATCAGAAGCCCTATGAGATAAGGAAGACTTGGCGTTCTCTTGTGGAACATTACAGTCATGGATCTTACAATAAGCAAGAGAGAGATGAACCAAAACTTATGTTCCAACGAAATGTCTTCTTTCCTCTAAGTATGGAGGAAAAGATTAAGTGAGTATACTTCTTAAGCGTTGATTTGTACATAGATAAAATATTTTGAAGCGTAAATATGTTAGAACCTCAGAGGTTAGAACTTTATACCACCAACAAGAAATTGTAATTATAATACTTATGAAGGAGTTCCCAAAACTTGATATTGAACTCGTTGATTTGAGTTTGGGTGGATGTTCAATGTCATATTGAAAATTGATCGGAGTTCAAGTGTTTGGCAAACAAATTTGACATTAGTGTTAGCATTTATTTCATTGAACCATAATGGACCTAACCTAACTCAACCACAGTGCAGTAGTGTGACTATTATTTCTTGGCAATGAATGTTGACTATTCACGAACAAAATGAAAGGTCAAAAACTTCATTCAGGTGTCAAACCGTTCGTATCCATAGTTCTTCACAGATCAGTATGTGGTTCAATCGTTGAAAACACCGAAGTTGTAAGGTCAATCAAAATTCAGAGATAGTCAGGGTTCTCCAATGAGAGGGTTATGAAATGGTAGCCATTTTCCCGTCCATGTTGTGACGTATTGGAGGCAAATGGCGACTGGCGCGAGATAAGCAAATGTAAACACTGTAAACAACAGCCAACTATACTTATATTCGAAGTTAAATGAAATTATTGGGATTCTAATGAGTTAATATAGAAACAAGTTTATATAAATGAGAATATGTTTTATCCAATGTCTGAGTTCAGGTCCGTATTTATGATTAGTTGTCCTCTCCCAGATCTATCAATAGTGGTGTGCCGCAGGGATCTGTATTGGGTCCTCTGCTTTTTCTCTTGTATGTTTCTGATTTGCCTTATCTTCTAGCTTCCATCTGCTCTCAATATCCTGACGATTGTATGCCAATCCTCTTCTACATCGTTACATCCCACAGAAAGATCTTGAGACAATTTCTAGGTGGTGAACTGAGTGGTTGCTCCCCTTGAATGTTGATAAATGTGTAGTCTTGCATGTCGGCAAAAATAACCCAAGACATCTATGTTTTGGAGAATACTGTTCTAAAAACAACAGACAGCCATAACGACTTGGGAGTAATAGTGACGGAGGATCTATCGTGGTCCAAGCATGTTGAGTATGTGGTATCAAAGGCGAGACCATCTACCTACTTGATGAGCAAGGCTTTTCATGGATGCCACACTGAGGTTTGTGCGAGGATCTTTTCAGCCTGCATTAAACCTATTATGGAGTTTTCCGGTCCAGTATGGAACCCCCACCTAATGCGAGATATCGAAGCACTTGAGAGGGTGCAGAGATGGGCTACAAGGATCCCATATGGTCGGTCTAGACCCACCTATGAAGAACGACTCAAACTACTCCAACCTACTATCCTTTGCGGAGCGTCGCAGATGAGATCTGATAATTACATATAGAGCCACGCAGCAAATGCTCTACGGAATCCATCATGTAAACACCTTTTTTTTCCTCAATTTGAACCATCTACGTGGTCATGAATACAAGCTCCTGAAACAAAATTTCAGAACAACTGCTAGACAGCAGTTTTTGCCAAATCGAGTGCTCGACGTCTGGAACAATCTGCCAGCGGATGTTGTAGCGGCCCCTTTTGTGAACTCGTTCAAGTCAAGATACGATGGATGGTGTACTCGTCGGTGACTGCGTTACTTTAAGTGCTTTTGGTGTATTACTTTAGTTTAGTTTTTTCTTCTGATGTACTTCTATTTAATTTGATTTTTTCTTTTCATTTCTGAGCTTTATAGGTTCCAAACCTCAGCTCTTATTTCATTTAATAATAAAATAATAAATAATAATAAAAATTGAAACTGATCAGTTTCAATTTATTAGAACTCGAGGTCTATTGAGGAGAAACAGGAATTGTATAAAACATGTTGACAATGTTTGGTCACATTTTCATCGCTTACTAAAGGAATATTCACCAAAATGATTTATGAAATCCTTATAATATATAATATCGTGTGATTACTAGATAACAGTGGGTGATGAAATAAACTAAGTCCTAGGTAGGAAGCAATTTTTACTTATAAAGCCTTAAACAAATAATTTGGTTCTGACTTGAGCAGGCTAGGTTTATGAACCAATCCCTGCTTGGCACTTAACAGATCAACAGTTTGAACTCAGAAATTCATCATTATTTTTATGCAAGCCTTTTTTATCCATTCTGGAGTAATTATCCAGATGTTTACATTGCGAATAATTTCAAGATTAAGTTAGACGAATAGATTTCTGCACACTGATACAAAATATTTACTTTTGCTTTCAGCATCAATACTCATTTATTAAGAAGATATTTATTCAATTTCATTGCCAATACCATATATCTCATTGCTTTTTTTCCTTGATGTTAATTCGTTTTCCAATTCATTTTACGGTACATATTTTTGACAAGAATGTGCACTTTCAACTGAAATAGTTTAATAAATATTACAAAAGACGAATTGCATTCATTTAAGTACAAACCTTCTTTTTTTGAAAAACACTGGTTATTGGAAGAAGCAGGAGCATTTTCCAAATTCAATTTGGTATAACTTAACTTCACACGAATTGCAATAAACAAATTCGAGTGGCTTATAAATTATGGATAGCTTAATTCGAATAATTTATTCGAATTTCGAAACGAATAGGAAGTAAAACACCAAATCTCAAATCACTTCGAAGTGAGAAAGAAAATCACCAACAGCATTGCCAACCCAATTTGGCTCCAACAGTCCCCTTACCTGCCTCTAAGCTCGTCTATTTCATAACCCCCTCATCTATGAACCCTGGAGATAGTGGGTATTTTCGCTATAATACGAGCTGTCTTTGAACGTGGTTGGTCAGTTATAGAAAAGGGTGAAATAGTCTTAAAAAATCAGACAAGATTGAATTTACTTCATGAGTCCACCTTTTATTTCCAAATGAGTTGCTTTGACGCTCGGCCTACGGACTCGTGATGTTCCTAAGCAACTCATTTTCGTTTGAAAATAACTCGATAGACATCATCAATCTCTTGTGATATAACTCTTGTAAATACTGTTATTTCACAAATGAATATCATTAATATCATGAAGAATAATAATAATTTTTTCATATAAAATTAGTTTCAGCTAATCTTTAAGCTTGAATAAAATTGCAGTATTTTATTGAATTTTTAGAGATCCGAAAATTCTTGAGCTTCTCTATGAAGAAGCGAAGAACAACATTATTAACGCTAGGTATCCCTGTGAAGTGGCCCATTATATAATGTTAGGAGGTGTGCAAGCTCATATTGAACTAGGTCCTTATAATCCCCAAATACATTCCACACACTACTTCAGAGAGGAACAACATAAATATCTTCCTATTCACGTGAGAAAGAGCGCTACTTGGGCTTGGTTGCCAATGAGTTACAAAAATTCCCCAGAGGTGAGACTACTCGAGCACTACAAGCGAGTTCCATCATCTGCCACTAACAGGAAACTGATGAAAAAATACCTTGAATTTTGTTGGACACTACCGTTTTATGGGTGAGTATTACTTGCAGCAGGAAACGCAGAAATTTAAATGGATGAATTTTTAGGGCTGCATTTTTCGAAGGGCAGATTGAACAACCTGTCCGTACTCTAACATCTTTGATCACCTATCATGACCTTCCAGTGCTTGTAGCTATTAACTCAACCAGTGTTTATGTTATTGATGATGTTGAGTGTGTAAGTTTAACGAAGTCAATTTTATTATCGCTGTATCTAGAATCTCGGTACCGGTAATGAATTCTTCATCGGTATAGTTCCAATATATATTCTTTTGATTGAGACCTAACAAAATACATAAAAAAAGTCCCTAGCTGAGGTTGGTGCAAAACGGGGTACTATACTATTTTGGCGTATGATACCAGAGCACAGGGAAAAACCTCAGTAGAAAAACCCTGTCTCGCCGTTTTTACAAAATTGAAACTTAAAACTATTCGAATAAAAACTTCAATTACAGATACAAAATACTCAATTCATGCTCTTGGGCCAGGAGGGTGTTTTAAACCAGGTCTGGCATTCCAAGTGATGATTTTTCGAATCTCCTGTTCTTCTAAGATCGCTACAGGACCCTATTGAAGTGTAATCATCTCCCATAGATTTAAACAGTGGTGTTTCATCCTAAATATCGAATTCAATTTCGGAATAATATAATAAGTTCCAATGACGTAACCTATATGAAGCTGTGGGTAACGGAATTTAAGTAAATATCGGTATTTTGTATTACATGATTATTTTGAAAATTTTAAATGAAGTAATTTTTTATGGCAATTAATTTTGAACGAATTAATTTATTTATTTCATGCCAAAAGTGTCTTGAAATAATATGTATGAAATAATAGAGTCTCGAAATAATATTTTTCCTTAATTCTGAAAATTTCAAATTATGTAAATTTATGTGGCATTTATAATAATTTAGATTGAAATAATTGATTCCCCTCAAGCCGATACGTAATTCCATGTATTGATTTTGTATTTTTCAGAAATTTCAAAAGTTCAAAATTATGTAACTTTATATGGCAGTTTATTCAGAATGACTGAATATTAAGTATTTCATTCTTCTTCAATGAGTTTTGTAACATATTTGGTAATTGATACAAATAACCATAATTATGTTTCATTTTTGAGCTCTCGTTCTACTTAAACGAGTGCTATTTCGTTTCGCCTAAATGTCTTTTATTTTTCAATTTTGAGCCGAAAATGTTCTCAAACGATAGGGTTCGACTTCCTGATGACGAATTCGTGGTCAAATTCAATTCTGTCCGTGAGGCCGATCGCCCGTGAACACGATAACTTTCGAAGGGATTGAGGTTTCAGGTTGAGTTCGGTTTTCAAATGCCTCGGTAAAATTCGTTAACCAGCCAAATCTAATAGGGTGTTCTATAATATGGCCATTCAATCAATTTTGTTCTTCAAATGTCAGACGAAACGAAACGAATCGAAATGAAATTTTGCGACCACATGCAAGATGCTCATAATAAGCCTCATGCAAACAGAACCATTAGAAATTCGATTGGAAAATTAAAAAGAAGATCTTATATTTCCATAAACCAAAATATCCGATTCGAGTGAAATTTATTTTTTGAATGAAAATTGATATACTGTATGTTCATGCAAATTTCAGGAGGATCGCATCATCTGAACCATAGCATTTATTTTTTTTTATTATTGATTATTTACATATGTATTTCATTTTTTGAATAATTTCCAGAATATAATTCTGATTGTGCTGAGATTTTGCTTTCATATACTGGCATTAATCTCAAGTCCCATATAAATTTCGAGGTAATAGCATTATTGCTCCACCAATGAACGAGCGCTCGAAAGCACCTGCTCAGGTTTCTCCTAAATTTTCATTTTGCTGGAAGCAATTAATTGTGCGTGCTTTTTCCAGTACTTCGCAAAAATGTCTCATTTAATGCACTCTCAAAGTCTCCTCACATTCTTTGAAAAATTTCGAAGGTTTGTACAACACAAAAAACCATTTTTAAGCGTAAATTCACGAAAACACTTGCACGTATCAACATAATCTAACAACTTCATATTTGAGACCGCCAACGATTGAAGTTTTTGCCGGAATTCGCTTACATCCGAGTACTTCAGCGGCCTACAGACGATCAACTTAGTTAAAGACTATGTTGTCAACTAGGTTGTAAACCAAATGAGAGTGAAAATAGCGGTTGTCAACCAAGTTGAAAACATCATTTCATCGGTGGTTTCCGTCGAGTGAACTAGTCGACTGATTAGGAGAAATTATCGAAACATGGAGAGAGATCTTTCGTTATATGTTATTATAAACGATATATGCGACAATCTGGTGCAGCACAATCCTTGAATGAAAGAATTTGGACCAAGGATTGGTACCACAATCGGTCTCATTTTTCCCATTCCGGTTTAATGAAAGAACTTTTCGAATTTTGAGCCGAAATTGGTCTCCAACGATAGGGTTCTGCTCCCTGATGACGAATCCGTGGTCAAATTCAATACGGTCCGTGGGTCCGTCCGGCCATAAACACGATAACTTTCTGAGGAATTGTTCTAGAGACTTGAGATTTTTAGGGTGAGCTTGTTTTCCAAATGCCACAATTAGGTTAGTTAATCAGCCAAATCATACAAGGTGTCCCATAAAATATGACCATTCCGAATTTTTGTTCCTTAATATCTCAGACAAAACGAAACCAATTGGAATAGAATTTCTCGACCACATGCAAAATGCTCACAGTAAGCCTCATGCGAAATATTGAAAGAAAGAATCATTATATGTCATAACAAGATATCCAAGAATCGCATCATCTGAAGCATATAATTCAATTTCTTTTAATTATTGGTTTTAACATATTTCATTTTTTAATAATTTCCATAATATAAGTCTGATAATCTTGAGATTTTGCATTCATTTACTAAGCATGAATCTCGAGTACTATACAAATTTTGAGGTAATAGCATTATTGCTCCACCAATGAATGTTCGCTCAAAGAATCTGCCAAGGTTTTTTATATATCTCGGATTTCACTCTCCATAATTCAGGAAGATCTTTCACCCAATCAAAGAAATCTACCCAAACTTGAATGTTTGGAATTTTGCTCATATTTTCTAGTTAAATTACTACCTTTCCTCGAATATTTACGAAGAATTTTGAATACGCTATGCGATGTTAACTCTACAAGGTAGAATTCCAACTGGTGTTGTCAACCTAGTTGATGACTACCATACAGACGCTCCAACATAGTCGTCAACATCGGGCTCCGCCCACCAAATATCAAACCGATTTGATCTCGCATCAACTTAGTCTTCAACCTGGAATATCAACCACCAACCAGCCTACAGACGTTCAACTTGGTCGTCAACATGCCGTGTTTACAACTTAGTCTTCAACTAGGTCAACTAGGTCTGTAGGCCCCTTTAAGGGGCCTACAGACGATCAACCTAGTTGAAGACTAAGTTGTAAACGGCATGTTGACGACCAAGTTGAACGTCTGTAGGCTGGTTGGTGGTTGATATTCCAGGTTGAAGACTAAGTTGATGCGAGATCAAATCGGTTTGATATTTGGTGGGCGGAGCCCGATGTTGAAGACTAAGTTGGAGCGTCTGTATGGTAGTCATCAACTAGGTTGACAACACCAGTTGGAATTCTACCTTGTAGAGTGAACATCTCATAGCGTATTCAAAATTCGTCGTAAATATTCGAGGAAAATATGAGCAAAATTCCAAACATTCAAGTTTGGGTAGTTTTCTTTGATTGGGTGAAAGATCTTCCTGAATTATGGAGAGTGAAATCCGAGATATATAAAAAAAACTTGAGCAGATGCCTCAAAATTTTGTATAGTAATTGAGATTCATGCTTAGTAAATGAATGCAAAATCTCAGGATGATCAGACTTTTATTTATTTATTTATTTAAAGAAATAAACGGGATACACCCTTTAATACAATATGTAACAAATAAAAAGAATAACTGTGTGCAACACAACATGTTAATATCAAATTTTAACTTAAATTCAAACTGAGGCGTAGCTCGAAATGAAAAAAGAAAGAAAAAGAAAAAAAGTCTCAAAAATTCAAGAACAAAGTTCACGCCACAATCGCCCGACATATCTCCTCCCTCAACCCCGACAAAGACCGATCAAAAAAGTCAATTCCCGAGACAGATGCAACGTTGACGTGACTGCTAATCCTTGGAACAGGAGAGTTTTTGAATAATTAAATTTATAACCGTGGATATGAAGAAGAGTTCTACCTCTGGTCCGCCTGGGAGGAACCAGAAAGCTGAAAAGCTCAAACAGATTAGGGCAGTTTAGTGCCCCACAAATCAACTTAGAGCAAAATATCTCCACGCTTGCGTCTAAGGAACAATGAGGGCAGATCGATTCTCGATCTCATGAGTGAAGCTGAAAAATTTATCCTCTCAATGCCAAGGCGAAGGGAAATATGCATAAGAAACCTATTTTGCACCCTCTCAATCATCTCAGAGTCTGTGTAAGTATAAGGAGACCACACAACTGAAGCAAACTCCAGCGTCGGCCTAACAAGCGTCACAAAAAGATACCTAAGTGTCTCCTCCGACTGGAAATCCTGCGAGTGTCTGATAATGAATCCAAGCAACTTTACAGCCCTATTTATAATATAATAAACATGAGGCTTGAAACTCATGTTACAGTCGTATAGTACACCCAAATCTCTGATTTGGTCTACTCTTTCAAGAAAATTGTTAGACAATGAGAAAGTGCAGTCAACTCGAGGGCTACCGCGACAGATGGTTAGGTGCTTACATTTATCGAAATTAAGATGCAGTCTATTATATTCACACCATTTCACCAATCTGTCAAGATCAGCTTGGATATTACGAGCGTCCTCTATATTGTTAAGTGCAAGAAAAATTTTGAGATCATCCGCAAACATCAGGAACAGAGAATGCCAAAAACAACTGGATACATCATTTAGAAAAATTAGGAATAGTAGAGGACCCAAGTGACTGCCCTGAGGAACACCAGAAGTTACCAGAATTGCGTCAGATAACGCATCCCTAATCTTAACAAATTGAATCCTAAACTTGAAGTAGGACAACAGCCATCTGAGAAGAGCACCCCATATTCCAAATTGGATAAGTTTAGATTCGAGAATTGAGTGGTCGACAGAGTCAAACGCCTTCGAAAAATCGGTATATATGACCTCAACTTGACTCCCACGCTCCAACGCATCAATGGAGTACTGCGTGAAAAGTATCAAATTTGTTTCGATACTTCTGCCTCTCAAGAAACCATGTTGCCGAGGAGACATACCAGGCAAAATCTTCTCATAGACTCTATCATACACCAGGAGTTCAAACAACTTAGGAATAGCACTTATGATGGAAATAGGGCGATAGTTACTTACATTGAGTTTAGTTCCTGACTTATGAACAGGCCTGACAAAGCTTTCCTTCCACTTGGATGGAAAAGTACCGGATTCAAGAGATCTGTTGAAGACAATTTGAAGAGGTAAAGCCAGGGATGAAGAACATCTGCGTAGGAAAATAGTGGGAATCTGATCCGGACCAGGGCCCTTATCTATATCCAAGCTATTTAGTTTCTGCAGAACCTCGGTCAATTCAAGTTTCAAGATACCACCCACATCACAACAAGAAGTGGAGTCGCCCTCCATCATCCCAGAAGGTGGAGAAGAGGCTGTAGCAAAAACTGACTGGAAATGACCTGCAAACCCATTAGCAATGTCCCGATCACTGTTGAGCCATTTCTCACCATACATGACCTCAGAAGGAATGTCGTTATCATGACGTTTTCCATTAACAAAATTCCAAAAGGCTTTGACATTATTCTTTATATGGCCCTCCACCCGATCAACATAGGAGGCGTAACAAGAATTTGCAAGCGACTTACATTGGGCTCTCAGATTGCAGAACACAAGATAATCATCCCAAGACTTAGATATTTTGTATTTTTTATGAAATTTTTTCTTCTCTAATACAAGCTGCTTCAAGTCGTGCGAATACCATACAGGAAATTTAGTTCTCTTTAAACGCGTTTTAGGAACAAACACATTAATAGCCTCGTAAATATAATTATAAAGAGTATCTACCAGGACATCAACAGAAGCATCAACCGGCAACGAATTAACCCAATCAATTGAACTGAAATAGACATTCAAACTATCAAAATCGCTATTCCTGAAATCATATGCAGTGATCTCGTACTCATTGTATACATTACTGAAGAACTTGAAAGTAAACGAAAGTGCAGGATGATGCGCATCCAATTTAGAAAGAACATCAACCGCACAATCAACTACGGTATCGTGTTGTTGCGTGAAAACCAAGTCCAATACTTTGCCATGAACATTTTCTACTGCATTTGCCTGGTGAAGACCATAAAAGCCGAAGGCATCAACCAGAGCTTGAGCACGCAAATCGTTCACACCACCAAGACCAACACCCAAATCGTCATTCACCCACACACAATTACCTAAATTATAATCACCTGCTATAACCACATAGTCCGGCTTGACAGATTCCATGACATGTTCAAAGTTGGAACAATGACTCTCAAAATACTCAATACCAAGCAAAGGAGGCATGTATGCTGCACCGAAGAGAACACTCTTGGTACCACGGACTAAGACAAATAAATCCTCCACGTTCTCATTAGGAGTAAGAATAATTTCAGATCTGAGACACTTTTTAACAGCAAGCAGGACACCACCCCCCATCTTTTTAGAACTTGATTTATGCGAACGATCACAACGATAAATATTATAATTATTATGAATTTGAAGTTCGGAATTCTTAATAGATTGATCAAGCCACGTCTCAGTTAGAATAATAACATCATATGAAGAAATACAAACATTTTTATAGAACTCGTACAACTTAGATTTACCCCTTATACTACGCACATTCTGGTAATATACCATTACTTCACTCAGCTCCTCCCCTGCATTACCAAGGGATCTTGTATATTGTTTTTTGATGATTTTACAAGTTTAGGAACTCCGTTAAAATATTTTATAGTGAGATCTTCTCCATTAGAATTACGATCATTTAATTCCTTGCGTAAATCTTTCAAGTGTTGGATCTGCATGGGAGTAAGGTCCGAGTGAAGTTTCACACTTTTATTTGAAATTTTGTTTTTACCCTTCAAGACTTTAATTGCTAACTCAGAACTTTCCATCGTGATCTTCAGGGAGGCATCAGAAGGATTTTCCTTGCCAACTCTAACGGCCTTGATGGCTTTGAGGTTTGGATCAATTTCATCAAGCATATGATTAACTGGTACCAAAAGGTTTGTGACGTTTTTTTCTATAGGCAAGTTATAGACCATAATGTTCCTTGACCTCTTTCTACGCTCCTCGATTTCAACATAAAATTCATTGGCCGAAGTTGGGCTATTTTGGCCTTCGTGAGGGGTCAAGTTACTCATTCGCTCAATCTGTGTCTTGATCAAAGATACATTATTATCGAGGGAGGAAAGCTGAGCAGTGTGAGCTTCCACTTGACGAGCGTGCTCTGCGAGAATCCGATCATGATCAACTATGTTAGCGCTGCAAGCCGCCACCTCAACCGAGAGCTGAAGCTGACTAGATTTAATGGACTCAATATCGTCCCTCATGCAAGAGATATTTGAAGAGAGATTGTCAAGCTTTGCCATAAGAAGGTGAAACTCTCTCATAGTTACCGGAGCCGCATTATCCTGAGCCTGCTGAGACGAAAACTGGTGGAGCTGCAACATCCTGAGCCTGCTGAGACGGAACTGGTGGGAGACGGAAGAGGTTGAATTTGATTTTTGTTTCTTCTGGATGAAGTGCAATAATGGCAAGACCATTTTTATTAAGTTCAAGCAGCGTCTTGAGATCAGAACTTGTTATATTTGCACATACAATGTGAAAAATATGCCCACAAGAATGGCTCGGAATACTTTCTTCACTCTGTGAGATGGTTTTGCAGCAACTGTGACAAGGCATTCTTCAGATCAGACGAACAGGAACAACGAGTAAGAAGATAAGTCCGTAGGTGTATGGCCCGCTTAAGCAATCAGATCCAGAGACAAGAGCATATGTAGTCGAATTTATTGTCGAAATGCAGGTTATTTATTAACGGGGAAAATGAAACGATTGCGGAAAAACAGAAATGCCTCACTGAAGGAAAGTTTAAACAAACTGTAACGCAGGTTGCGCGTCGAAGATTTCACGAACTTTTGAAAATTAAATTCGCAGTTACGTTACCAAATAACTGAAATTCAGGAGCACTTAAAAACTATGTTCACCATCTAAAGCGTAACACACTTATACCTATTATGGAAATTATTAAAAATGAAATATGTAAAAACAATAATTAAAAGAAAAGAAAATTGAATTATATGCTTCAGATGAGCGGTTTTGGAGTATTTTGTTATGACATATAATAATTTTCTTTAATATCGCATGAGGCTAATGTGAGCATTTGATGTGGTCGAGACAATTCTATTCCAATTGGTTTCGTTTCGTTGAGACATTGAGGAACAAAATTCGGATATGGTATATTTATGGGGACACCTTGTATGATTGGCTGATTAACGAACTTAATTGTGGCATTTGGAAACCAAACTCACCCTGAAAATCTCAAGTCTCAAGGACAATTCCTTAGAAAGTTACGTGTTTATGGCCTGACGGTCCCACGGGCCGGATTGAATTTGACCACGAATTCGCATCAGGGAGCAGAACCCTATCGTTGGAAACCAATTTCGGCTCAAAATTCGAAAAGTTCTTTCATTAAACCGGAATGGGAAAAATGAGACCGATTGTGGTACCAATCCTTCGTCCAAATTATTTCATTCAAGAACTGTGCTGCACCACATTGTCGCATACAGGGTTAGGATAAAGTATGGCACCAAACACATATATATTGAACGAAAAGGACAATATTAATGAGATTTTTACCCTAAACCCAGTATGTGAGCATTCGCAATCCCAAGATCTATCAACATCTGCAAAGATATACAGGAGGTCCCATATAAATTAAAAAAGTTTTTGATCGTAAAAGAAAATTTTTTTTTTAGATTTTCACACCAACCCAGTATGTGCGCATTCGAAATCCCAAGCTCTTTCAAATTAGTAAAAATATATAGGGTGTCCACTTTAAATTAAGGAAGTTGATGGCATTTCCGGTTAAACCGGAAGTATCTCATTAATGAAAATACGCTCATCAGATGCATTGTGTTCCATTACACTCAGCTGCCAAATTTAAAAAATATCGCTCGTTTCGTCTTGAAGATATTAATTTGGTGCCAAACTTTATCCCAACCTGTATATCGTTTATATAACATATAACGAAAGATCTCTCTCCATTGTTTCGATTATTTCTCCTAATCAGCCGACTAGTTCACTCGATGGAAACCACCGCTGATGAAATGATGTTTTCAACTTGGTTGACAACCGTTATTTTCACTTTCATTTGGTTTACAACCTAGTTGACAACATAGTCTTCAACTAAGTTGATCGTCTGTAGGCCGCTTTAGAGCGCCATATGGGCGACGTCATCAGAACTACCGGTGTTACCGGTACCGGGATTCTAGACACAGCGTTTTATTATTGACTCGATTTTATCTGATTGATATTTACTAATGATTGTGGTATTATTTGTTTGAAACTGGTGGTTTGTTTGACACTTAATATGTTTTTTCTAGACTGTACTGCTTGGTCTCCGATATGAGGATTTGAGTTGGGAGTTTGCAAGACCTTCTAAAGAAGATGATCCCAATTGTTTGCCATGCATATTCTTACAATTCATGGTCGTTGAGAATGGCACTAGAGTATCAAAAATACTTCAAGTATTTTCTAGACAAGCACATCTGATGGATGGCTTGATTATCCAATTCGTCAATCGAATAAAACAGAAAGCAAATGATGAAACTGATAACAAGTCATCAGATTACCAAATGAACAGCGAAAATGGTAAGTTGACATCCATTATAATCTATCAGTGTGATGAGCTTACAGATGAATTTATCTCTGCAAAACCTAGAAATTAATTTAGTTGCAGGTCTACCATCTTCGATTAGTATCATGTAGTTTTTTTATTCTATGATCAATTGTAATAAAGGCTGTTCTATAACTACTTTTTCAGGGTGTTACATAATAGTATAGTATGTCACAACTTAAGGGGATGAATCTACGTATAATTTCAAGAAAAAAACATCATATGAACATGGTTCCGCAAAAGCTTCGTTATGGAGCTACAGGGTGTTGAAATTTCCAAAAAAAATTTGTTTTTTCTTCATAATTCCTGTAGTTTTCGAGATATTTAGTCTAAATTTGGAATGCGAGCTATCTAAACAGTCTCTATCATTGCACGTCCTGAATTTGAACTACAATCTACAGGGTGTTTTCTTTTCGGAGTCATGTCTCCTTTTTCCCTCTTAAACTTTTTTGCGGTACGCCACTGGTCAGCGTAAAATCAATTTTTGATATCTTCGTTCAATTTAGAAACTTTTTTGACCCCTGTAATTTTTTCGTATCTCTAACCGTTTTCGAGTAAAAAATTATTGAACGATTGTATTTGATATTGAATAAGTTGAGTCTCAGATGACGAGCTATCAAAATAAAAGCAAATTTTGGGCATACCTATCGAGTATTTCTATCATTTTTTTATTTAGCGAATAACATACAATCGTTCAATAATTTTTTACTCGAAAACGGTTAGAGATTCAAAAAAGTTTGAAAGGGAAAAAGGAGACATGCTCCGGAAAAGAAAACACCCTGAATATTCTAGTTAAGATTCAGGACGTGCAATGATGGAGACTGTTGAAATAGCTCGCATTCCAAATTTGGACTGAATATCTCGAAAACTGCAGGAGTTATGAAGAAAAACCAATTTTTTTGGAAATTTCAACAACCTGTAGCTCCGTAACAAAGCTTTACGGACTTATGTTTATAAACTTATTTCTCAAAATTACATGTAGATTCACCCCCTCAAGTTGTGACATACTATTATGTAACACCCTGTATAGATCAGCATAAAGTCAGAGTGCTTTCTAACATTTCAACTGACCACAGGGAATATTGGTGTTTCTCGCAGTAAAGGCATTTAAGTAGGATACAGTTATTGTGTTTAATGGTATACATCAATCGAGAAACGTGAAAATATAAAGAAGAAAACAATAAATAACTTCCATATTCATGAATAAAATCCGTTTGTTTACTCTCAGCTCCCAGTAGCCATATTGAAAAGCCGATGGTTGGGCTGCGCCATAGCGCGTTAAGTTTGACAGTCATAATGTCACGTGATTATGACATGATCGGTGGTCCTGAGTTCGAATCCGAGTGAAGGCATTGTTGGTTGTGAATGCTCTAAGTATGACATTTAAATCGACCTGTTAATTGTAGTTTGATAATATGAACAAATAAAATATTTGTCAACGTTCACTGCTATAAACGTTGGGTGCAAAGTCTACAAAGGCTGTCCCATATAAGGAGAGAGTTAATTAATGAAGGAGTTAGTACATTACATGGTAGAACAACGCGTCCTGATTCTGAAAAATTAGGAAAAGGGTGAAAGTTCAATTTCCATAATTCGTAAAGTGCGTCCAATAATATGAACGAATAATTGAAAAATCCGAAAGTACTGGTTTGGTGAGTGATGGTTAATACACGATACAAAGTCTTCAGCAAATTCTCTCTGAAGTTTTACAGCTGCATGCCCACAAAATACGACTGACTCAACAATTTCTGCTAGTAGGCCATGAACAGCGAAAAGAATTTACCAAATTGAATTCTTGACCAAACAAGAACATTTTCAGTGATGAGGACCATTTTCACCGCGATAGGCAAAACAGTCGCGTTGAGACATTGCAAATGCACGAAGGAGTCATCAGAAACCAATGCATCCACCAATGGGTCACTGTATGATGTGCATTATGGTCTGGAGGAACAATTGAAACGTTTCTCTTCGAAAACGAAGAAGGTGACGGTGAATGACGAATGTTATCGTGCTATGATAAATCATTCGGAAGCCATTGATCTTGACGACATGTGGTTTCAGCAGGATAGTGTCATATCGCTAGTGAAACATTGACGATCTGGCAAGAGTTTGCTCCTGGTCGTGTCATTTCCCAACTTGGTCACTAAAATTGACCTCCACGCTCTTGGGCTCTCTCGGTTCAATACATTCAGACTTCGAGCTTTTTGCCTTTTTGGGGTGACATGTTTATGCCACTGAAGCTGGGTTTCACAAAAACTCTGATCACGTTGACTGATGAAATGTCATTGTTTGCCCAAACAAGTCAGATACTACACCACATGTATAGTCCGTTCATGAAAGTTGAGCCGTCGGTTGGCCATGGAAATTTGGCCTATTCCACTGTGTATATTAAAATTTTAGGTTATGTTGTTTATTTCTTGTCAGATTGGTACGCAATGTTGTCAATATTGCTAGAGTTCTCTGATATCTCGCAAGCTCGTCGGACGAGGCCAGGTACATTCGGCAACGTTGACTTTATTTTACGTTTTGACAGCAAATACTGCCGAATTCAAATAAATAAACAAACGCCTACTATGCGCTCAAACTTTCGTGAACGGACTATATTCAATAACTTCAATGACAATTTCCTCGAAAGGGTACGCACATGCCAGCAAAGCGGTCTTTCACAAAATATTTTGTTTCATAGATAATTTCCTCATATCAATAAAAAACATAGATAGGCCCCAAACGCGATATCAGTGGAAGGAATTGGAGAATCCGATATACAAAGAAAAGTTTGCATTTGTTTTGAAATTTGACAGTTCAATATAAACGAAAGGCAGAATCGTGCTTTTTAGGGTACTGAAACGAAATAAACATAACTTTTTTATAAAACTGAGATCAATAGAATTTTTTTTTTTAAATCATTTGTATCCTTCTTATGGTTATTAGCCACGGTACATTATCTAACTAAATATAGGTTTTGCAGAAGAAGGAAAACATAATTTAATTAATATGTACTTACTTAACATAATCAACCCACGCTACTGCAGTCAACTCTGGAATGTTTCTATTTGTTTCTCAATAATTTTTTTCACATATTCTGCAAATCAAACTGTATTTCGGCATTTTTCTGAAGTAAGTGATCTTCAAGGCACATGGAAACTGGCGCAAATATCCTGAGAATTATAAGAATAACCAAAGTGGGGTTAATGTTTATAAACAGCAGGGGATGGGGATATAAACATGAGATTTCTGCCTCTATTGAACGGATCATATCTATGTTTCTTATTGATCTGAGATAATATACACATTTCTATAATCAATAAATATTTGTGTTATTTGCTACAGAAAACCATGTAAATCTTGCGCCCATATTGTATCACTTTTACCTTTCACTGTGATAACATTTGTTATTTTAAGCATGGATTTCGTTATTTCAGAGTGCCGGCCTGCCGTGAACTATCCAAGCTCACCTCAAACGATTTCATCCTTGTCAAATAAGCTGGGTAGACTAACCTTAGCAACTTTTGACGAGAATGGGCATTGTATTGGACATATGGGATCATGGTCATATAATTATTGATAATTGGAATTTCGCTACCCTAAGCTAGGTTTCATAAAAACCTCAATCACCTTGATTGATGAAATGTCATTATTTCTGTGCAAACAGCTCATTTTTGTAAACCACCCACTTTAATCAAAATCAAGGATTAGATTGCCCAATCAAGCTTTGTGAAACCCGGCGCTAGTCTTATAATGAATCTAATCACAAAATTAATTAATACGCCTGTTGTAGATCTAAATCACGATTAAGTAGAGCAATCCATATATCACAGTTATATAAAATTAACAACATCACATTAGATTAGATTTACTAAAAATTAATATCCAAATTTTTGTACCTGATTAGTTTTAAGTTTTTTTAATGCTCCTCAATTCGTTATCAGTATTGTGTTTTGCATTAAGCATATAACATTCCTTTGAATTGAAATCTGATATTCAATGATGAAAATATCGAGATATCATTTTCAATTTAATTTTTAATCGTTCACATTTTTTATTAATTTATTTTATTTTACATATAATTGTGATCATTGTTACCTGTGTTTTGTTACCAAAGATTTATACATTCATTTATTAATTTTTATGGGAATTAAATTTTTATAACATTTCCTTATCTTTTCTTCTACAGAAGGTCCTCCAGTTTTGGATGATTGTTGAGATATTTTACCAATGCAGTATATCTGAAAATAACATTATGTTACAGAAAGCATGAAAATGTATTGCTCTGTATGTAGGCCGATAAATTATCTTTATGAAAAGTTATTGAAGATTAATTCACGATTTTAATCTATACTAATATTATAGAGAAGTAAAGTTTGTGTGTTTGTATATTCGTTAAATTGTAAGGGGTAATCTCGGAATCTTCTGAACCGATTTTAAAAATGTTTCACTAATAGTAAACCACATTATTGCTGAGTTTCATATATAAAAAAACGAAAAATAAAAAGGCTTTTACGTGGTAGTGTGTGAACGTGTGAAAGCCAAAGCAGCGGACGGCGCGCGATGACTTCGGGTTTGAGAGCGACAACGACGATGACGACTTTCCGCGTCAACTACTCAATCTTGACGAAGGAAAAATTGTCTCTCCTAACACCAACATCAATGACATTAAACTCGACGAGACATAAGGACACCATATTGCACAGGTTGGAACATCTTATTGACGCATTGGACATTTCTATTTGACTGATTAACTGAAGAAATCACTTCACTTCGACCAATAGGAACGCTACGTTACTGATTTTGCATCAGTTTGGAAGTGATGCAGCGTCAAATTGAAAATTCGGAATATATCCCGGTCTTGAAAATTTATGGTGAGAGATTATCATTGGCTTTGTTCTAGGGCAATAGTGTCACCCAGAAACGATACAGTGAATGAAATAATTAAACTCATTTTAGAGAAAATTCCCGGTCAGGTCAAATACTCTATGTCTATTGATACGGTATGTAATATTGAGGATACAGTGACTATCGCCAAAAATTTTTTAAATTCTTTGAACCATTCTGGCTTACCTCCTCACGGCCTTGTGTTAAAAGTTGGCATTCCTATCATGCTATTAAGAAACTTGACCCAAAATGTGTTACGGGACAATATAATCGTGGCGACCATTCTCACAGGGCCAGCGGTGGGACAACTGGCTTATATTCCGCGAATATTCATGATTCCCACTGATTTACCCATACCGTTTAAAAGGCTACAGTTTCCAGTGAAGATCTCTTTTGCCCTCACTGTCAACAAGTTCCAAGATCAAACATTCTCTCTGGTGGGCATTGACCTGAGAAAGCCGTGTTTTTTCCATGATCAGTTCTATGTTGGCTTATCTCGAGTTGGAACTCCTGATAGACAATATATTTTGCTACCGAATGATAACATTACAACCAATATAGTTTACAGAGAAGTTTCGAACAACTAAAATTACCATAACCAAACCAACTTTTCCGGCGACTTGGTCCTCATGGAATTCGTTTACGCAAATCCCGAAGAAATGTTTTTTCTTTCGGATAGGGTTACTTTCGATCTTATTAGCATGCAAATACAAACTATATCTACGTATAACCCTCCTTTCGGCAGTTAGAAATTAAAACATAACACTCTGTAGTAAAAAAGGATTATTACATTATGCCCAACGAAGTCGTCACGGGTCAGCTAGTAAATTATAACTTTACTTGGCCACGGAGTTCAAAAACAAAACATCATACAATATCAAAATATTTTCTTCTTATTCGATGAATAACCAAATCATTTTTTTCTTCCTCAAAGGAGACATCTTCTGCTGTGAAACTTTCTAGTAAAATATCAACTCTTGAACAGTAATGTGGCATGACTACCCTTATATGCGATCTTGCTAGAGTATAAACATGAAGAAATTTGAAGCACCTCGACTTTCTTTTTCTACTTAGG
Source organism: Propylea japonica (assembly GCA_013421045.1). Lineage (NCBI taxonomy): Eukaryota > Metazoa > Arthropoda > Insecta > Coleoptera > Coccinellidae > Propylea > Propylea japonica. Next base: position 51,684,198 of record CM024241.1, on the reverse strand, counting down.
GAAAAGGCTTTTCGTCTCTGCTACCCCATTGAAGGACTCTTGTGTAGGGCTAATATATGGGGCCATACCATAGACGCCTTGGAAATTCACCACAGTCATTTTACATATTGTGTGCAGCGAGTACAGAGTATGGATCAGGTGGAGTGTTATATATTGAAAAAAACACGAAACTTTGAAGTTAAATATCTCCAAAATCCCTTCCGAAATTCTTCATTTGGAGTTTGAACCATTTTTCACCTCATTATTCGTTGATTGTACCACCTAATCACTTGTAATATTTACATTAATTGCACCTTTGATAAAACACAATATCTTCAAATGAGGTATGACCTGGGGCCTATTGCACTAAAAATACTTTGCATCTTTTCACTGTATTCTGCCAAATTTCAAAGTGAAAATTGTTTATGTTGCACAACATTTCTCCCAACATTTAATTTTTTTCACGTTGCACTTGACTTTTCACATTATACTTTTCAATTATGAATGCGTTTCGAGCAACTTAATTCATTTGAAAAGTGCAAAGTGAAAAGTTGCGAAGTATTTGGTGCAATAGACCCTTGGTCTGAATACTCTATTCGAAATTTCAGAACGGTAACGATTATTGTCGTTTTTATACACTGCGCAAATTCTGAAAATCTAAATTTGAATGAAAGTTAACTCTACATTGACTTTATAACTTATTTTTTATGTTCTCTCGGGTTTTGAACGGAACAAGACACATTAAATGGAAGAAAATTCAGGATTTCACCGAATCTTATGTGAAAGAAGAGAAATAAACATTTTCAAAATACTGGAATGCTGATAAGTGATTTATACTTGGTATTTCTACACCTTGCGTTAATTACAGCTCGGCAACGACGGGTTCATACTCAAAATGAGTGATGTTAAAATGTTCTGATCTAATCCTTCCCAGATTTCTCTGAGTTGGATTCCTAAGTCATTAAGAGTAGCTGGATGATTTTCTGAACTTCTCAGCCGTATTGAGGTTTTCCCAACCTGCTCAATCGGATTGACATCTGGACTTTCTTGCTGGCCATTCCATTCTAGAGACTTCAACCTCTTCAAGGTACTCCTGAACGATGCGCGCACGATGAGGTCTGGCATTATCGTCCATAAAAATGAAATTTCACCAATGTATGGGGCAAATGGCACTACATGCTCTTCAAGAATGTTCCTTATATACCTATCAGCATCATAGCTCCATTATCAACGACCACTAGATCTGTGCGAGCAGTTAAAGATATTCCACCCCATACCATAATCCATCCTCCCTCGAAACAGTAGTATTCAGGAAAATTGCACTGAGCATATCTTTCATGTGGACGTCTGTATACAAGGGAACGTCGATCACAATGGTAGAGGCCAAATCTAGACTCATCTGTAAGAGAACTCTTTCCCATCAGCCTCTTCCAATGGATATGCTCTCTCGCAAAATCCAAACTCGCCCTTCGATGGGCTGGGGTAAGAGCTCGGCCTCTTGCCGCGACACGAGGTCCTAAATCATATTCTCTGAGGCGATTTCTTATTGTCTGAATGCTTATTTGCATGAGTTTGCTCGAGCTGATTTTGAAGGAGACGAGCGGTTGCAAACCGTTGTCTCAACGAAGAAACTCTCAAGTGACGTTCCTGAATGGCAGTTGTAACCCGTGGTCTACCCTGTCCGGGTCTTCGGACATTCATACTGTCTCCCTGAATCGCTGCAACATTCTGGACACACTTGTATGGGAAACTCCAAACCTTTCTGCGATTCTTGTGTATGTCCACCCTTTTTCTCGCAAAACTATCGTTTGGGCACATTCCTCTTGGGTCAAATTGCGTGTTTCGCGTTGCATAGCGATCGAGTGTAGAAAATCAAACGAAACAAAAACTATTGATCACTAGAATTGATCGAGAACAATATCATCTTGTTTTATTCCTGTTGGGAAAAAACATCTGTATTGAAGAAAAACGTTGAAAGTGGATGACATATGCATGCATAATTCTGTTAAAAATAATTATCATTGAGAACACCTTCAGTTGTAGATTGTAGAATAAATTTGAGATTTCCATAATGTGCGTTAATTTTTTTGCGCAGTGTATGATAAAAATGTAAAAAACTGTGTCTTATTATTAGCGAAATATTCTGCGAATATGGGTATATGGGATAGCCTGTCCTTTAGTCACAAGGTCACCTACTCACTTGTAAAATGATAATTCCCTATGTCTTTCTAAGCGTTCAACAAATGCCTGTAGGACAAAATTCATACGATGTAGTTCTTCAAAATATTGGATCTCTTCTTCTGGTTTCAATTTATCTCTATTCGTATTATACCATTGATTCTTTCTATTCAAATTGTCGTTTGCCTGAAAAATTGTCAAGAAGAACATTCCTCAGTAGGATTTTTTTGTTAGTTAGCATCTGGAATGAAAAAATGCTTTTCACTCACTCTATCGAACTGTTTTTGTATAACTTGTGCTCTCTGGAGCAAGATGGCTTTGAAATCATTCAAGCACCATTCTTTCAAAGCTGCTGCTTGCTCTGGAGTTATGTTTTCCTGGTCATCCAATCTTTCCAGATATGGTTGGAGGTAATCTATGTTTTCCTCAGTTTCCTTAGCTTTATGTTGTCTTTCTTGATGTTCCTTTATGATAAGATCGATTAAAATTCGAAACTGATTGAGAAAAATGAATACCTGCTTACTCTTTCAAGCATTCCAAGTCGATATTGCTCATTGTGCTCTCTGTTGAATAAATTAACTTCCAGTTTCACCATGGCCAATTCCAAGTTCCGCAGTTTCAGGAAATCGTAGATCTATAAACATAAAATTGATCAGAATTGGTAGTACAGTGTGACCTCTTTAATCTAGACAATATGAATGTGTCTGTCCGAACTAGAGTAATTTCCGGATTACCGAACATCATGTTGATATTTTCAAACGCCATATTTATCAGCAATAGATCTGATACTTTTTCATGATTCAATTCGATCCATAATTTCCACTTTAGTTGCAAATTTGCATATTCTTTAGGCATTGTTTAACACTAGACCCTTACCATATTACACGGCGACTTCAAGAGGTGAACTGAATGAGTTAATAGAGAATGCCACTTTCCGAGCGCTCTCCTTTTGTAAAGTTCAAACTCGAAATTCCAAATCGAGGTGCGTCCGGACTCCGGATTATGCTTGCAATATTTGAGCGTTCGGTTTAACATGTGTCCGAAATAAAGAGGTTACAACTGTATAGTGATTTGAAACTCGTAAGTATGAAATTCAATTCGATATATTATTTGTGCTGTTTCCATCATATTCACTTCTTCGGTTCCTCATTTCGGCAGCATTCGCCAGTTTCTCAGAAAAACACTCTTAATTCTCAAAAAGTAACTTTGGTCACTCTTTGGAAAGTCTGTCATTTTTTGACCGTTCTCAGAAAACAATCGATGACTTTAATCTATTTTTGATATAGTCAATCGTTGAACATTCATTCGACCGTTTTTAGGCTGGATTTTATTATTAGAGATTTCTTCGATATCAACAGATGGTTGACTGATAACGTTTTCAATTATTGACTTGTTCCAACTTTGTACGTCTCAGTTTTTCTTCTTTAGATATTATGGAACCTTCAGCCCATAAAATTCTGTAGTCTTCAATCGAAATATGTTGTACAAGCTTTGTCTCATGAACAAGTTGAGCTAGTTTTTTTATGTTGTTTGAGCCGAACATTTAGGAGACGTTCTGTTTCTCTAAGACTCTAGGTTTTGGTTATTTGATTTTATCATTCAAAAATCCAGATACTAACTATCAGGTCTGGGCCAATCTAACTAAAGTAAAACCTGATAATGAAAATCAAATAAACTAAACGTCCCTTATATGTTCAAATTAAAGAACCTAAAACTAGCCCAGTTTGGAAATAATGATAAAACAAAGCTTGTCCAACATTCCTTGATTGAACAACACAGGCTTTTGTGGGGGCGTAGCTTCCATAACATCAAAGAAGGAAAACTGAGACGTAGGAAATTGAAGGAAGCCGTTTTTATGTCAATAACCGAAAACCCCATCAGTGTTGATGTCTGTTGATATCAAAAAGATCCAGCCTAAGACAGATTAAAAGATTCTTACAAAACTGAACAAATCCAAAATAGAGTCATCGTTTGTTTTCTGAGAACTGCCAAAATGACAAACATTCTTAAGAAGTGACGAAAGTTGCTTTTTTAGAATTAAGAGCCTAAAGTGTTTCCTGACGACGACTGGCGAACGCTGTTCGAAACGTTGAACAGAAGGTATTAGTTCTAGCTTTTCAACCTTTTTTGGGTAGCTTGCCGTAATTTCAGAAAACGAAATTTCTTTTATTGATGCAACATTCAGGACGACTATGCTAAATAAAAACTGCAAAATACTTACTACATAGAAAGATGTGAATTTTTCAAAAATAGCTGTCAAAACAACATTGCAAACACTCAAAAAATCATAACTGAACTACGAAAAATAGTATTATATATTAGTCCGTTCACGAAAGGTGAGCCGTCGGCGTCGGTTGGCCATGACAATTTGGCATATTCCACTGTGTATATTGAAATTTTAGGTTATGTTATTATTTTCTTGTCAGATGATACGCAATGTTGTCATATTGCATAGAGTTTGCTGATAACTGGCAAGCTCGTCGAACGAGGCCGGGTACATTCGGCAACGTGACTTTATTTTACGTTATGACTGCAAATACTGCCAACTACAGATAATAAAACCTACGCCTACTATGCGCTCAACTTTCGTGAATGGACTATACATGGTGTATTTTGGATAGCCACAGGTCTAAGGGATCTAAAAATAATTTATTGATGTCAATCGAAATATGGCCCAATACACCTCCAATGAACATGAATGATGACGTCGAATAAATCACTATAATCATACCTGATCTTCAAGGTCCCGTATATGTTGCACCGACTTGTTTTCCGCCTCTAGCTGCTCCTGGAACAGGATGAAGAGCTCCAGGTTAGTCGGTGGATCCACCTTTATGTCGGCATGATAGCCAGACGTGAGTTCCGGATTGAATTTCATGCCTTCGCCCATTTCGGCTATCGGCGGTTTTATGAAGGTTCTCGTGGACGCTGTCACCTTACCGGTGTCATAATGGAAACGAAGATGAATTTCCCTTTCGTATATTGCAAAGTGTCTTTCGGCTATGTCCTTAGACGCTGGTATATTTTCATTTCGGTGAAATTTTTCGATGATATTCTGCGAAAAGATGAGGAAAAATTGAGAACAGTTATTCTCAATGAATAATATGGAAAAACGGTATGGGGTAGAGGAACTTGCTGATTCAAGGTTGATCACACACATTCTGTGACGTGACATGCCGTAGGCATTAGACTTTACGTACTCACGTTTAGCACCAAGCGCGAATAGCGCTATGCCATTGGCCGACGCACTCGAACTGAGAAACCAATCACACTTCGAATGCGAAACGGCGTATAATAGCGTTATTCAATTAAAGTTCGGTATTATTATCATTTTATTTATCTAATTGAAAGTGGGATTATTCCAATATCGGTTCCAAGTGATTAATGAATCTTTATCTGCTATTGTTCGGAAGAGAAATATAGGTACTACTTTCATGAAACACAAGATGTCTTGATACCTACCCACATAAATTCCATTGTGTGGCAATATCAACTGAAACACATTATTCGGGAATTCACCTTTTAGAAAACAAAATTTGAACCTACACATATAATATAGAGGTTCAATAAAGGAAATAATAAAATATAAATCGAAATATAGGTATAACAACCCTCACTCCGCTCGCGCGCGTGATATATCAGTTGATTAAATTACTTATTATGATTACCTATTCTCATCTCCAATTCATTTTTCGATTAGAGATGTTTTTAGTCTGAACTGCACCCAACCAAACCACCATACTACTTAAGCTTGTATCTTGGATTTTTATGGAAAGTGATTGAACCCATTCAAACCAGACGTTTTCATTTCATTGCTGCTAAATTGAAAAGTTCTTTCTTTATAACTCTTCATCTCAAAAGAAGGTTCCTATTCCATTTGGATGCTGCAGAAATAGAATTACCTATATTACCAGTAAAGATTCATTCATCACTTGGAACGATATTGGAATAATCCCACTTTCAATTATATAAATAAAATGATAAATAATAACGAACTTTAATGAATAACGCTATTATACGCCGTTTCGCATTCGAAGTGTGATTGGTTTCTCAGTTCGAGTGCGTCGGGCCAATGGCATAGCGCTATTCGCGCTTGGTGCCAAACGTGAGTACGTAAAGTCTAAATGCGTACCGTAGAGTAGAGTGACATTCAGTGAAAAAAAATACCGGAAAATACTAGTGTCTATTCGAAGCCAGAGGAGAAGACGGAGGCCTATTCAAACATGTCCGATGCATTGAATTCCGGCGATCACTGTGCACGGCTGTCATGAGAATATTTCAATTTTGACAAATGTCATATGGGATGTACCCAGTGTCTTTTTTTCTTCTTCTCGTCCCGAAAGCAAGTTCTTCAGAGCAGCAATTCATTTTGTAAGACAATAAAATTCACGTCAGATACCAGATCCAAATTGAAAAAGCCAATAGAGCGGACACAGCAATGGCGGAAAAAACATGACACGGATGACACCGTACGTTGCTGTGTGGATGATGAAAAATTTATAACGTATTACATAAAGATTATATACTATACTCTTAATTATATAGATTATATAAAGGGTTTTCAATAAGGGGGGGTAGATTTTGAAACGAAATAAAACAAGCTGCGTATGAGGTATCAACAATTTTTTTTTTTATTTATTTAAAAGGTCCTATATGCCCATTAAGTATGAAAGATGACATCATTAAATGCCCGCTTCGGCTTCTTCACGGTTGGCACGGATCCGAGTGGTCCAAATTTCAATGACTCTTCCGCATAGATCCGCCTGAATTTGAGCGATGGCCAAAATCCACACCAAACCGTAACCTTTTTGAGGAGGCATACCACCTGGTGAACCTCGTGTGGGTTTGTGTCGTCCCATATACGGCAATTTTGTTGTTAACAAAGCCATTCATCCAAAAATGCGCCTCGTCGCTAAGATGATTTTTCCTCTTCCAAACGATTCGATGCTCAGGCATCGAACAAACGATGTTGTCTAGGTCATGAACTTTGAGCCCCTGGGTAGTTGAATCTTATAACGGTGTAACCATAAGTCCCGTCGCAAAATTCGCCAAAGTGAAGTTTGCGAAAGGCCGAGTTCTGTGCACGCGAGGAGTCGACTGCCTCGGGTTCTGCTGTACATTTTGACGGACCGCCGCGATGTTCTCGGCTGATCTTGCGTTTCTTGAACGTACAGGTGTGGGTTGATCGATTAACGAACCGTTTTTGTTTCAAATTTTGCCACCAAACGGTGAAGAGTCGACTGTGAAGGGCCACACGTCTACAGTAATGCACGCAACGTTTGCACTAACGAACACTCATTGTGATAATAAAGTTTTATCATTTGTACGCGCTGTTCAATCGTGTAACCTGCCATGGTGATTTGGCATAAGCAACTGAATAATAAGCAAAAGGTTTGACTATTGTCACCAAAACAAATGGCCGCCAAGGGCCGCCAAAATCTACCCGCGCCAATTGAAAAACCCTTTACTATACTCTATAATAATCTATGGTATTACACTGAAGGAAGTGCAGCACTGACAGCAAAGTTTCCGTCACATCATGGAAATGTGTGGATAGACCTTTATAAATTCAATGGAACAACTTATACAAATATCGATTTAATCATTTTTCACCATCAAGTACAGGGTTATTCACTCATCTGGTAACCTAATTTTTCTCAAAAAGAGATGAATTCTGTTGACGGTATTTGGTGCAAGTCAATGTTGACTTAAGATATGGGTAAAATCGGAGAAAATAATTAAACAAATCAATTTTTCTCCAGGAACATACCATTTTCATTGTGTTATTCGAAAGATATTTTAATTATGAATGTTTTCTTCTGAATAACATTTTCTCTCTATTTCTTACCGTCAGTGACCTGCTGCGTGTTTTATGTTAATTGTATTCCATTTTATTTTCTTCCGTCTTGTGACAGTATGCCTTGATTCAGAGATATAGATATGATTGTAATTCTCAAAATCAAAAAGACTTTGTAGCAAATTATTTCTCAATCATTATATTCATCAAATATCATATTTTATAACAATAAACATTTTTGATAATATATGCAACATGTCAAGTCGTACCTATATGTTTTATATAACGGACACTATGATCCATACATAAACTACAATATCTTTTCCTATTTCATTATTAGTTACTTTGTCCAAGTGAAACCATATATTTTGGCGAAAGTAACGTATCATCACTACATAGTATAAAACAAAGTCGCTTTCTCTGTCCCTTTGTATGCTTAAATCTTTGAAACTACGCAACGGATTTTGATGCGTTTTTTTAAATAGATAGAGTGATTCAAGAGGAAGGTTTATATGTATAATAACATCCATTAATAGTGGAGAAGTATGTACTGTTATTTTTGAGGTTTCTAATGTGGTGTCGTACCGTGCGAAGCCGGGGCGGGTCGCTAGTGTATAATGAAATAAGGAAAACATTTATTTTATGAATGGATCGTAATGGCCGATATATAGAACATATGATTTGACATCTGGCATTTATTATTAAAAAAATGTTTATTGTTATAAAATATAATATTTGATGAATATAATGATTGAGAAATAGTTTGCTACAAAGTCTTTCTGATTTTAAGATGCACAATCATATCTATGTCTCTAAATCAAGGCATAGGTACTATCACAATACGGAAAAAAATAATTGGTATAGAGTTAACATAAAACACGCTGCAGGCCGCTGACGGTAAGAAATAGAAATTTTTTTTTGAGAAAAAACATTCAGAATTAAATTATCTTCCGAATGATAATTACAATAAAAAGGTATGTTCCTGGAAAAAAATTTGATTGGGCCGCGACGCCTGCGTCTTAATTATTTTTTCCGACTTTTCGCACATCTCAAGTCAACATTGACTTGTACCAATATCATCAACAGAATAAAAATAATCATTCAAATTTATGATCAATAGTTTCAATGGTTTCCATGATTGTCAATACAATGCGGCAATCGATTTCGGAAATATCGGACTACTCTTTACTGCATTCCAATGCCTATTAGCGTTTTCGGACGGAAACTTACTGAGGGTTACTAACTCGATCCATTGCGTCCGTGGCGGATCACGGACGCAGGTTCTAAGTTTACGAACACATCAGGTTTAGGATTCGAAGTGACAGTCGTATCAATAACATATCAAATATTTTATGGATTTATTTTTTCAGTCCCAGTTTATTTTCGGATTGTCTCTAGCTTTGTTTGCATTATTGGCTTTTGTGAAATATTTCTTATAAATTCCGGATTGCTTTTTCATGTTTAATGTTATTTTTGAGTGGCTATTGTAAAGAAGTATAGTATTTATTTTTCAGTTCCAGTTTATTTACTGATTGTATCTAGTTTTGCTTGGATTCATTTGCTTCTGTAAAATTTTTCTTATTATTCTGTAATTTTGTCCAAATGTCCGTATTTAAAAAACTCTGAAATCGATTGAAATTAACAAATTTTCAATATCAAATGGATCCACAAATGGTTGTGACTACACGAAACCTTCCAAAAAATCAATATCTGATAGTATTTTTCATGAGCATGGATTACACTCACCATCATGATCCTCTTATGGCTTTCTACCATACCGGGTGGTGGAGTACCTTTCACGGAATAAGAAGTGTGCCTGTAGTAGAGTCTGAAAAAAATATTGTAAATTTTTGATAGTATTATCATCAGACGAAGATTTGACCACGACAAAATATAGTGTGCGCGGTGTCTCGTCGAAAACGATAGTTGAAGAGTTATTTTTCTAACAGTGCGGAAAGTGACACTTTCACGCATGCAACTGCCGTTATTGAAAAAATATATATATGTATAATATACTTTCCAGCGCCCATTTTTAGGTTACAAAATTATTGTCAATATAATTGTTGAGAAAGAAAGTACTAAACTTTGAAGAAATTGAGAATTCTTCCTCTTTTGCACACTATGAATCGTTGATGAATTATTCCACGCAACTGTAACTTTTGAGTTTTCAGAAAGACTTATTAGCGCAGGTTCACTTCTGAAAATCTTCAGAGCAAAACTTCCTATTATCTTTAACCTTTAACTACCGACGTGAATTTTAGTCACGCTAATGCCAATGTGGGGCCTGAGCGGCAGCTGAAAAAATTGATTTTCTCGAAAAATATGAGTATATTGTAAAAATGTACATGTTCACATTAAGAGTTGGGATCTTTGAATGCTGAAAAAGAAAATCAAAATATTGAACAAATATTTATAAACTTTGTAAATTATGCATCAAAATCTTTGACTTTGTTTTCGAAATGAAAAATGACAACTACAGAAATCTTGATACTAAAACGAACATAACTTCTAAGGAACAATAAAATAGTTATTCAATCAACTAGGATATTAAAGACAGCGACTAATGGTCAAGATATTTTAATAATAGTTCGAGATCATTAGTCACTCACTCGATTGATAACCTAGTTGATTACAAGATTTTTCTGACGATCTCAATATGAATTGTGTATGAATTCTTGATTGAAATACATTCTAATTTTACACAAGACTTACATTTGACATAATAAATTTCTATGTATCTATGTTCCAGTTGAGTTTTGACATTTTTCGTAAAGCTTCTGAATACTTTGTGAACGGTTGCCATGAGAATTGCACATTAAAATGCAAAAAGAATAGTGTATTATACACGGGAAAAATATTAGATTTTAGCTTTCAATTTTTTGTCTTCCTCCGCTTCGAGTCGGGAGCCAACATAACCTCGAGCTAAATCAAATACTTTTTTCCCCTGTATAATACACTCTAAAAAAAATCCCGGTGTAATGCTAATACTAGAGCACTAGAAAGATAGGTATGCCAGACAGGCTGACTGGGTCCAACCATAGACTCGAAAATTACAGATGGTAATGTCAATTTCTCAGTTATTGTGCTCTTTTGTTAGTTGCGTGCTTTTTTTTGAAGATAGTTAGTAGAAAGTATTGATTTTTTATTCAAAACAATAAAGTTGGAGACTAGACAGGTAAGCATAAGCATTTATTCGATTACAGATTTCATTTCATTGGAATTGTTCTGTAATTTTCGAGTCTGTGGTTGGACCCAGCATGGCTGTCTGGTATACTCCCCTTTTCAGAGCCTTACTAATACTATACTATCAAGCATATTATCGATGTATTTTTCCCTGCTTATGTCACAATGTTATCATTTTTATCGAAATTATGAGAATATAGT